>VYZM01020528.1:152491-184931 GCA_013398915.1 Dromas ardeola
TGCAATAGTTTGCCTTTCCTCTTATTTTGGTAGAAAGCGGCTCTACATGTGCCAGAAGAAATTGTTCCCCTCCCTCTCCTCATCTCTCGGAACCTTCCAATAATGAATCTATCGAGTTTCTCAGAGCAATTGCTTCTTATAAATAACATTTTCATTGCAGTGAAGGAAATGCAAGTAGCGGTTTTGTCTTGGCTAGTCTTGCCTTGAAACTCAAAGATTATCATATGCCATTTGATTCAAAGAAAGTACAAGGTATGCTTTAGGGAAAGTATGTTCTTCAAAGTTCACAATTTTCTGAGGTGGTTTTCAGAAAATTTCCTGAGTGATTTTTAGAAAGCTCTTGTCATTGCACCCAGTGGTAACCAGATATTTCTGAGTCCTTGTGATTCAAAAGCATTATGTTTCATCACATCCTAGAGAATCTCCAGAGTTCACCAGAATTGTTGTTTTTGCAGCACATGTGCAGAACCAGGATGGCAGATATCTGTTTAAGTGTCTGTTCCTAGTATTCTTCTCTAAACTTATTAGCTGATTTTATTCTTGCGATTATACACTTTACAATGATTCTAATTCTTCAGAATGTGAAGTCAGAAATTTCCTTTCATGCTGAATGAAGTATTTTTAAGAATTGCAATTCTTTAAGCTGCTTCAGAAAACAATTCAACTGAAACTTAAAATAATTTGATTGCTGAAGCTGAAGAGTTCACCTGGTCCTCTACTGAGTGTCATTATGACCAAGAATACCACGTCTTTTCTAAATCAGTTTAAAGATCCTCTTCATTTTTCCTGTGCTCTGAGGTATGAGTACAGTAGTGTAAAGTACAACATAATATTTGCTTAATCAATGTGCCTATTAAGAGATGACTCATCTGTGGCCTTGTAAGTGCATACAAAGAAAGACGTTAAGGAAGGCCCTTTAAACTATCATGAGGACCCAGTGTCTAGAAAGTAAAATTACCAAATTAAGAATTAGATACAAATGCTTAACAGAAACCATAATTAGGCACTGGGGCAGAGTGATGTTTTAAAGTCAGCATCACTTGGATAATTTAATCAAGACTTCTCCAGCTCCACTAGAAATTGGGTGAAGTCGGATGTTACACAGATGATCTGACAAATTCATGTTAATCTTTTACTTTAAACGTCCAGTAGTCCACCAGCCAGTTTACAAGGTGATGCATGTTTTTCTATGTTACAAAAAAAGTGTAGTCACAGAATTATGCATGACTGTTGAATTGAAGAGAGTCTTCTATGTGGTCTTCTTTTGTTCTCAGCTCTTATTTTGCTTGGAAAGCTTGGTGACAGTGAAAAATTGACAAATGCATTAACAGGTGGAGGGAAGTTGTTCAAAAATATGAAAGTAAACAAGATACAATTCAGTAAAGTTGTAATACACTGTTCAAATGCAAATATGAATTAACTATACTTCTTTTTGACACAACATAGCACAAAGTAAACACAGTTTGACATAATTAACAAAAATATTGTTCTTCTTGAAAGGGTATGAGTCCTAAATGAAAGTTACCTGAAAAGAGAGTCCCATTTTTTTTACAGTACATCTCATGATGTTATATACTTCAACATTATTAAAATACATAACTGATAGAAAAGATATATAAGTACAGAGTCCCAGACTGGTTGAGGTTGGAAGGGACATCTAGAAGTCATCTGGTCCAACCCCCCCTCCTCAAAGCAGAGCCACCGAGAGCTCGTTGCCCAGGATCATGTCCAGACAGCTTCTGAATATCACCAAGGATGGAGACTCCACAACCTCTCTGGGCTGCCCGTATCAGTGCTCAGGCACCCTCAAAGTAGAAACTATTTCCTGATATTCAGACAGAAGCTCCCTTACTTCAGTTTGTGGCCATTGCCTCTAGTCCTGTCACTTGGCACCACTGAAAAAAGCCTGGCTTCATCTTCTTTGACCCTCCCTTCAGGTATTTATATACATCGATGACATTCCCCCTGAGCCTTGTATTCTCCTGGCCTAACAGCTCTCTCAGCCTTTCCTCATGTGAAAGACATTCCAGTCCCTAGTTTAGTGATGGTTTTTGTCAGAGTTAGGTTGATGGTTGGACTAGATGATCTGAAAGGTCCCTTCCAACCTAGGCAATTCTATGATTCATGGCCCTTCGGTATGTCCATGCCTTTCTTGTACTGGAGTGCCCAGAACTGGGACCAGCACTCCAGGTGTGGGCTCAGCTGCGCTGAATAGATGGGAAGGATCATCACCCTCAACCTGCTGGCAACGCTCCTCATGCAGCCCAGGGTACCATCATCCGCCTTTACCACAAGGGCACGTTGCTGGTTCATGTTATGTTTGTCTTCAATAAGCAGGGAACTGCTGCATAGCTGGTTTGAAATCTTTAGTTGTTTATTCCTAAAATCGACATATCTTCTGCTGAGACTGAAGTATAGATGCCACCAAGATGAAAAGGCTGCAAGTTGCACCATGAGTAGTTAAGTTTGTAGGAGATATTTATGATGATGTAATAGTTAAATATTGTTTGAGCATGTAGCCATTTGTCAGCGTCTGCTGAAATACAGTAGCTGCACAGAAGGAAATTCAGATAATCTTTATTTTGTTTTCTAGCTATACAGTCTTGGTTGCATTGAAATAAAGATTCTGAATTAAGCAGTACGATCAGCTTGGGAATAGTGATTTTTAAAGTCCTTATCATGATAGATAAGCTTGGGCATTTCAAAAATAACACTTGTACAGCAACAGTGCACAGCACTGCCCTCATCGTTTTTCTGTTGACATATCAAAATCTGTTACAGTGAACAAAACCTGATCATGGACGGCCGTGGAACACAAGAAGGGGGTATTGTAAAGAAACAGCTTGGGTGGGGGATGGAAAAGGGGAAAATAAACTCTTTCAAACCAGCACTTTACCACAAGTGACAAACAGGTTGTCATTAAATGACAAGCATAAGGACCTCTTTCAACTTCTGTTTATTAGCTTTCAGACATTTTTCAGCCTATCAGCTACTGTTACAAATTAAAGACATAATGAATTCTAATGCTCAGTTAAAACCTTGTGCCCAGAAAAGAATTTGAAGAATTTTTTTGGGGGGCATAAAACACCATTCCTGTGGTGCAAATTGCAAAAGTGGGTTCTGAATGAAAGCTGTACTATAAGAATAAGAGATATCCTTTGCCAAGCTTAATGTTTATGATTAAAAAGGAGTTAAAAATCAATGTTGCATAATTAACCAGTATTCAAAAGTCTTTTAGGAATGAAGAAAATGCACATACTGAGGTAGGATAATCTTGGGAAAAAAAATTATTCAGAAAAGGAATACATAAATCCCCCAAATCTCTGTTTTGGTGGGTTTTGTTTGGTTGGTTTTTTGATTGGTTGGTTGGGTTTTGTTGTTTTTGGGTTTTTTTGTTTGTTTGTTTCAATGAGACTAAATTTCTCACTCCTAATGACATTTTAAAGTGCAGTTTGAATTTACTGCATCATAGTTGACTAGCAACTGGCTGTGCCATAATGTGCATTCAGAGGGATGAGGTGTGCACCAACAGCCTGCCAAATGCAACCGTTAGTTACTTATTGATACAGGTCCTTAATTTCCACATATCCTGGGAACCCAAAACTGCTTAGAGTGTCTGCTCCTCTCTTCTGCATAAAAAGAAAAGACTTGGTCCATAATTTTCCCCTTATCAGACATTAACAATACAGAGGGCATCCGCACCAGTACATCATTTCACATGTGCAAGTGACTGTAATCTGGCTGCTTCAGTATGTCAATAAAACTCATTGCAGCCCAGTGCATTAACCTTTTCAGGCACATATAAATCCTACATTACAGGGATATGATGCAGGTGGGGTTTTTCATTTTTAAAAACCTTAACATAGTACTTCTATTAAACACTAAAAAATGGTTTGAATATTAAAGCGTAGATAAAATCATTGTATTTTGAAAAGGTCGACTGACATGCATTCTCACCGAAAATGGGGAAAGCAAGTAGCCACAACCATAGTTTTGGTAAGGTAAAGATGTTAAGACGACAATGATTATCACAACAAGCATTTCGCTATTTCATGCTGTTTGAAATATATTACTTTAAGATTACATTTAGGTGCCTCTAAAATTACTGCTCTACACCCATTTACTAAGATAGTAATTAAACAGTGAACAGACTATTACTTGAGGGCCTGAGCTGTTGCAGTAACAGCTCACCATTTTCTCGCACCTTCCCAGACTCTGAGGAGGATCACGTGTAGTTTTTGTTGCTCCTTCTTTCAGGTTCTTGTTGAAAGCATTTACACTAAGGGGAGATGATGCAGGTCCGTGCACCAGTGTGTTAGAGGCAGCAGTGTATGTACCCTACCTATCTACCTTCCTCTTGTGCCACTTGGCGTATGAGCTGTTCTCCAGATACCACATCCAGCGACTCCTTGCTTGGCTGGGGAGGAGGAGGAGGGTTCTGGCTGGCTCCGACAAATTAATTGTTTCTTTCTGTATCAAAGGAGGTAAAGTATACAGGTACAGGGGTGCATTTCTCAGGGAAATCACGTCTTAATGGTTTTCTAATCTGTTTTGTTCTCACCGTGGAAGCAGAAGGCAGCAGCAGAAGCTGCTCTGTTAGTTGTGATTTATCATTAATCTTCGGTCAAGGTCTCTCAGACTTTCTGAAATTGTCTTGAAATCCATTGCAGCAAAAAGGCAAGACTCCTGGAGACAGGCACTCTGCATAAGTCCATACATTATATATTTTAATTCTGCAGTCTTGTGTGAAGTTGTTTGTCCTCCGTGATTGATTGTAAATGTAATTTCAATAGAAATCCATTAGTACTTTAATCCTATAGACATAAGTGAATATTTCATTATTTTACTATGAAATCAAATTTACAAGATCACATTTTGTCCACTTTGTTCTCCAAGTCATCAGTAACGCCCTTGCTTACGTCATGAAGGATGCACAGTATGACTGGAGATTTACAGGAAAACAAGTACGCACTCATTTTTTTTCTGCAGTCTTTTTGGGGGTAGGTGTCACAGCCAGCACAGACTCCATCAGCGCACTGAGTGTTTAGTCATGATGTAGCACAAAGTGCAGGCATATGGTGACCTTCAGTGCTTTGTGTTATTGTACTTTAGTGATCCAGGGACCGGTCGTTACAAAGTGTTTGCAAGGTCGGACTCTCTGTGTGTTGTGCTATGTTTATAAATCTATACATAATTTCTGCAGACATTTATTTTGGTTCACCAGTAGCTAATGACAACACACAGAAGGATCTGTCTCTGAGAAATATCAAAAGCAATATGTGCCCCATATGCGTCAAACTTGCAGGCTAAAGCAAAGCCTTTAGCGTGACTTTGGCAGTCGTTTTTGGCAGAAAAATTTCCCCAATCATAAGATGTCTGAAAGTTAAATATACTGATCCTGCTAGAGAGTTTTATTCCAAAGAATACATGGTCTTGGGAAATGTGGCATGATGTAAAGTAACATATATTTTGCTGTTACTTGTTGAAAATATCAAGTACAATTGCATGAACTAAGGAAATGGAATCACAAAAGGCTTCCCCTAAGGAAAATGGAGCGTGAGGTCTATGGACAGCATACTTCCTCAACTTTAATGGACAGACAGCATTACTTTTGTCCACTAGTTTTAGTGAGAATTAATTTAAAAAGCAAACATGAAGGTTGATAGGGAAAATGAAAAGACCTATGCTACCCCCCACAGAAACACCAAAAAAGCCCTGACTGTTCTTCAGTGGATTACTTCTCTGTCTAAGTGCTTATTCATTTTGTATACATTGATACAAGTATCATCTTTGGTTTTTGCTATTTTTAATTAAAAATCTGGTTGCATTTACTATTGGCCTGACGTGACATAACATCCCATGCAGTCCTGATGGCAACTCAGTAGGCTACCACAGACACTGCGGTAGAGCAAATGCCAACTCACGCCTGCAGGCAGATGGGAAAGTAAAACATGCATGTTAATTCCAAACCGCTTAAAAACCCCACTTCTCTTACACCATCAGATAAAAACTTGTTAAAGAAAATCTGTCTTTTTGCACATTTAGATAAATACGTTCTGTAAGACCAATTATGTTGGGTAATGTATTTGAACAAATATGCAACAATTAGGATATTTTGTTGAGTGTAGCTGCTGTGACTACTAATCATGTTAAAGCCATGTTGGTAAAAATCTTCTTTATTATTTTTCTTGCTTGCAAAGAAATTCAGATGTGAAAAAGCTGGAAGCTTTAACCTCAGCTGGAAGCTGAAGTAAATATTTGACACAATCATTCTTTTTTTGACCTATTAGATATATTCAATTAAAGAGTAACCAGTTATCCCTCACTAGGTACCTTAAAACTGAAAGCAGTTAGCATTTGTTCTTGGTATTGTCCTTGTGTCATGTTTAAGTTAGGGTAGACTGACTTTTTTGATAGTTTGAAAGCAAAACAAACAAGCAACGAAAACCCCTAAACCAGCTGTTCTGCTTCTGATTAAGGGAAATGTGCCTTTGCTTTGCTGAGATGCAGAAGTGCCCTCTATCTAATCAGGTAACCATAGCCTGCCATTCCCATAATTTTGGGACTTGTACATTAAAACAAATTTTCAGACTTTTGTGTTGTTGTTCATCGTAAACATGCTTCTTTTGTATATTTTCTGAGTATGGGTAAACATTTTGTTCTTTTAGAAGTAGTTTAACTTATCCAGTGATACAGAAAGAAAACCTAGATAATGGAAAATCTGTTGAATGCTGCCAAAAGTTGAAGGGTGTAGATAATTAAAACTGCTGCCCAAAGATTGTGAACTGTGTGTTCAGTGTGGGCTTTCACTGTTGAGGAAAACAAAATACATTTTTTTAATAGAAAATAAGCGGGCTTATAAATCTTGCTTTGTATACTGTCAAAATGATTATGCTTAGAAATAGAAGTGATAAAAATATAAATCTTCCTACATCTGTCATTTAATTTTTAAGATATAATATTTGACTGGCTCTCTGTATACAATTTATATAACAAGAAAAATTACAGAAACGTAGGTTAAACAATATATGAAATTGAAAAAGTAGGAAATTGAGGGGTTTTTTTGGTACTCTTTCTACATTACATCAGGTGTAGAGTGGAGTCAGTTGAAATGATTTCTTATTCAGCTTTCTATTCGTATTTAGTATATTTGTTTCTATTCATTTAACAGTTTCTAATTTTAATTTTTTTAGTTTCTAAAGTTAGCACAAAGTTTGCTTCCCAGCTCAAAGAATAGGCTGATGAGAGTCTGTATGGGGCATTAATTAGGGCATAGGGATAAAACAAAATTTTCAAGGTATAGGCCTGAAAGATAGAACTGGTCACAGGATTCCCTTGGTCATAAAACCCCAAGATTTTTCTGGTGTTTGGGCACTTCAGTTTCTGATTCATTTTGCAAGACATTGGGTCTATATAAACAGTGCAATGTTAAGTCTTTAATAAAACTTAATTTTATTTCCAAATTGAAATTAATAATCACAATAGAGGAAAAAAAATCAGAAATTGTTATCTTGTCACCATGGCAATACTAGTTGGAAAGGACTTTGAGTTAAAGAAATTCTATCTGTGTTGTTAACAGCAAAGTTCTTTTACTAATCTGTTTTTAAACATTTTCAAAATGGTGGTTCTGCAACCTGCCTTCTCCAGTACTTCGTTAGCAGATGTTTTTTCATCAGATCTAACTTGAATCTTTCTTGCTGCAATCTAAACTCATAATTTGTTTTTGAAAAAAAGTAGAGAGTAAACTGTCTTAATGAAAGAAACCTTTTATGTTCTTAAACACTCCTATCAGATACACTGCCTCTTTCCAGCAAGGTTAAACCCCAATTTTTCCCTAAAGCTGTTGTTTTCTCGACCTCTGGTCATTCCTCATGCTCATTTCTGGACACCTTCTCTTTGTTCCACAGCCTATTTGAAGTGTCATTCGCAGAACTGGACCAATATTCTTTTCTTAAACAACACTCATTTCCCATGTTATGCTTGTGCAGGTGATTATTTCTGTCTGCAAATGTGATACCATGCCCATATTTCTATTGAATTCCTGCTTTATTTTAAAGTTTTTTCTTCAGATTGTTGAGACTTTGTTTATTAGTTCTAATTTTGACTTTTAATTTCCTCACAGCCCATCTTTACCTTGTGCTATCTGCCAATCATAGAATCATAGAATCCTAGGGTTGGAAGGGACCTCTGGAGATCATCTAGTCCAACCCCCCTGCCAGAGCAGGCTCACCTTAGAGCAGGTTGCACAGGAACGCGTCCAGGCGGGTTTTGAATGTCTCCAGAGATGGAGACTCAACCACCTCTCTGGGCAGCCTGTTCCAGTGCTCTGTCACCCTCAAAGTAAAGAAGTTCCTTCTCATGTTTAGGTGGAACTTCCTATGCTCAAGTTTGTGCCCGTTACCTCTTGTCCTGTTGCCGGGCACCACTGAAAAGAGCCTGGCCCCATCCTCCTGACACCCACCCTTTAAGTATTTGTAAGCATTAATAAGGTCACCCCTCAGCTGTCTTTTTTCCAGACTGAAGAGACCCAATTCCCTCAGTCTTTCTTCATAAGAGAGGTGTTCCAGTCCCCTAATCATCTTGGTAGCCCTATGCATATAATTTGATAAGTATGCTGTGTTTGAAGGCTATGGAATAGTTAAAAGCAATAATCCCATACTCAGACAAAACAAGCAGCGGAGTAGCAGCGGCAGAAAAAGAAACAGAAATCTCCACCAGAATCTCCATCTCCTGAGATCTCAAAGCTGTGCTCGGAAATGCAGCGCAGCCTCACTGTCCCTCTAAGTTAGCTTTGCTTACTGATGAGTGGCCGCTGGGAAGTTTCCTCTGGTTTGCCGATTTCTCTGACAAGAAAGGCAACTCTGGAACTTGAAGCATTTAAAAGTGGGAACAAAAATGTCAACAAGCAGCAAGAAACACACTGGCTTTTGAAGAAACCTGAAAGAATGTCCTTGAGGAATCCAGAAACTAACAAGTTCATGAGCTTTTTCAGCTCTGTTGTTCTGCGTTCAGCTAGTTAGTACAGATTGAAACACAAAGGGCTGTCTGAATTTTGACCCTGTCATTACCTTCCTAAAGGAAACAACAAACTAAAGCCCAGAGAATTAGCTCAGCTCTCTGACCAACAGGAGAAGTGCAAGAGGAAATGTGATAATGGAATAAGAACTCAAGCCCGGTAAAGCCTGTGTCCACGTCTGAGCATGACACTTGAAGGTTGCCTGCTCAGAGGTGAGCAGTGAGAATGACTATTAGTCCAGAAACTCGACCTGCAAAGAAAGGCCAGAAGCACTGGTTATTCAAGGAGGGGTGGGAAGGAAGAATGGAGACAAGCTTCAAGTGTGAAGGAAGTGACTGCCAGGAGGAAGAGAGCAGAGGCAGGATCTTTCCTCCACTGCAGTGAAAAAGATTCAGCTCAGATTTCAGGAACAACTTGCCAATTTATTAAGCGTTTGTCAGATTATCTAAGGAAATGGAGCAGCCTGTCTGCCAGAAGAGCTTAGGTCCCTTCCAGCCCACTGTAGGATTCTGTCACTTGGCTCCCGCCACACCATCCTCCAATACCTGACTTCATGCCCCATCTCGTTCCTGCTGTTGCATGTTTAAAGGCGCTTCCTCAGATTCTTTTTCTTCTGTAGATATGTATGCATAATGATTTTTTTTTTCATCATGGAAAAAATACTTTTTAAACCTCTAGCCTCATTCAACAGGAAGTCTGCAACCACTGACTACCATTCTTCAGAAATTAATTTTTCTGATTATCTCCCAAGCAATTTCTGTTTTGTGTGCTGTACCAATTTTCCCTTCACAGCAAGGAAATACAAACAAATCCCTCTTGGCAAAACAACAGGTTCTTTACTCCATCTTTACCCTTTTTATTGCATTTATAAAAACAGATAGTATTCTCCTTATACTATCTTGGGTTTTGGGTTATCATTTCTTCCTCCTGTGTCTCATTCAGTGGGTATAGTCCTCTTCCTCCAATGGGTGGAAATCATCTGCTTCCTTCTAGACATAGTTTTCAGGTGATGTTATCTGTAGCTTTTGCATTGACAGTCAGCACACGGGCAGCTCTCTATGGATCCATTTTCAGTCTATTAAGTGAGAATCTCTATGGATCTTTCCAGCAGTACCTGAAACATAAAATGGACAAAAACAAGCTTAAACTTCATTTTAGTGATATTGGAAGTATCAGCTAACTTTTTTTTCAAGCAAGCATTGTATTCTGTGTTCCTCCCAAACTTCTCTTAGGCACAGAAGAGCATTGCAGTGGCAAAAACTGAAATCCTCCAGTGGAAGAAGTATTGGTGTGCGTTCTGCTGAGTACTTATAAAGCTACCATTTTCCTCAGTCTGCTTAATCATCACATGAATGCATGGTTCTAGTTTTAAGATCACAACCAACTGCTGTGAAAGTACCCGTCACAAACCAAATGTAGGGTTAGTGGCCAAACCTCTCTCTCTGCCCGTGGCACAACTAGTTAACTGATTAACTCTCCCAAAGGCAACAGCAAACCCCCTGATGATATGATATGAAATGATGAAATGAAAATGATACAAAACAAGTTGTCACAAAAATTTTATGGGATAATTCAAATATGGGACAGTGTGTGCATCTAATGTTGGATGAGGAAGAATTTAAGCACCCAAAACAAAAGCTGTAGAAGATGAATTTTCATGGGTGCTCTACCTACCATTGGTTGGCATGGCCCCACTTAAAAGTTCTACACAGAGGACAGACATAGTCTTGGCAGAAAGACAGAGTTTCATACCTGCTTTCCTGCTTGCCGTTTCCCTAGGGCTACTGACACTTACACCAATGGATTCTCTGAGGCGCCTGACTCTTCTCATGTGCTGTCTACTGAAAGCCAAAGGCCATATATGTGTTCTGAACCATATACCTGCACAACAGGATTAGGAACTGGTAATCTGAAGGCATCCATGTCTGTTATTGCTGGCTCTCCCAACTCATGGTAACACTTCTGAGGACACTGCAAACAAGGAGAAACAGTGAACGGTTCCTGATTGAGGGTTTTCCACTTTGCTGTGATTTTCAGCTAGCCCATCAGAGTCTTGAGGACTGCTAGAATTGCTTTGAAATGACAATAATTTATGATTGAATCTGAAACAGCTACCGATGGAGGCATGGTTTGGGGGAGGTGTGAGGAAAGCAGACTCTTTCATCTGCCAGCCCTGCAGGATTCAACCTGCTAGTGCGGTGAGCTCACAAATAGGATAACCACCCATGGAAGGATATTCTTTTAATTTTAAGATGCCTCCCTGAAATCTAGGTAAGTGATTTAGGAAGATAAGGGTTAACTTGCAATGGAATTTCATTATTTAGCCAAGGGGAAAAACCCCTGTGCTTTTTTAAAGATAGGGTTTTTTTATTCAAACATAGACATTAGGTTTGTAATTTGGTGACTGCTGGAAAGCCATAAATCCACATTCACAGTAACTTGTTAATTAGGGCCTTATTCTTAGTAAGTGATTAACAAACTTAGTTGAGTCATCACCCACAAGCTAGTCAGTGGGTATATATCATCCGATCCTCATTAGTACACAAACTCCCTCATTTTCAGCCCCAGCTTGTCAGCTGCCACTGGCCCTGGAGGCATGGACTGAACAAAGCTGTCAGCCCTCAAGATTCAGTTGCCACACTTGTGATATTTGGTGTTTTACTTAACGCCTCAATTCCTGCATTGTTGTTGTTACGCAAGAATCTTCATACTCGCCACAAAATGCCACAAAATTAAATTCTCTTTTTCTCCCCCCTTCCCCTCCCAAATGAGTAGGTCAAGCTTGAACTCTATAAGATGAGCCTCATAGAACAGAGGGGGGAAAAAAGAGAATGCCACTGTAATTTCTTTTTAGTCTTATTTTAATTGAGGAAGGGAACAAGTGGATTTTTGATGCTTGATGTTGGTAGTACTGTAGAAACGACTGAGGATTTGGTTTATTCATCTGCTTATCTCCATCAGCAGTGGTAGACAGATTGTAATAGGTTAACTGCTAAAATGGCTTCTTTTAGATAATACTTATGTTAACAATAAATACCTGTTTCTTCAATGCCAGTCAAGATTCATCCCAGGTAAGCCACTTGGAAGAAGCATTTCGCTATAGCCATGTGGAGATTGTGACCTATCTTCAGTAGGCAGTTTCTCTTTGTTTAATAGCCTTTCTGACTTGTAGCTGGAAACGCTTCAGTGGCTTTACACTCCATCAGTGGCATGTCCCACCCATCCATCCCGGGGGGTGAGGGGAATTAGCTCTGTGATAAAGTTCATCGGTCTTTTCTGTCATCGTAGCTTGACATTTCAGGGCTACCCATATACAACGGGTATGCCAGACCCTGGTGTACCTTACAGTGATTTTTCTCTTGTTGTAACGAAACAAGATCTGTTGTCTCTTCTGAGGCTACCTGGCTCTTGAAGGAGTACTTTTTAAAAATTTCTGTCACTATATAACAGGACCTAAAATAAAAGTTACAATGCGCGCATTTCGTTTCGAAGGGCCACTATCAGTATTGGCAATTGTTTCTCCAGCTAAAGGGACCTCAGTATTGGCAGCCTTTAAGTTATGTGAACTCAGAGGACAGTAGCCCTCTGGTTCTTAAACTGTGATGTAATATAAAATTCTCAAAAGCTTATTTTACCCATGAAATATTGTCTGCGGGATACTCCTACTGACCTTTAAACCTTATAAGCTATTCAGCCATTGTGTTTTTATAATGTGTAGGTCTAGGGTGGCTGTCATTATCTTGAAATGTAACACAAGCCAGTTCTTTTACTGTACTATTCATATTTCCATTCTGGTATGTCTGAATGTCGGCATCATTGTACTACGTGAGTGCATTTTTCGTACTTAAAAATAGACTCAATAACCATCTTCCTTCTCTTCCTTTCATTTTACAACTGCAGTAGCAGCTACATTTCCTGTCTCAATAGCACTTACGAAGCAATTAGGCAAATATGGGACAGATCTTGCCACTGAATGCTAGACAGATTTCTCTTTATCCTTGCTAGGACTTGTGCGTGTGAAAGCTAACAGATTATACCCTAATGGCCTGGTTCTTTTCCTGCCCCTGCAAGAAGCACTCTTCTCATTTTACACGCAGGCCATTTGATTTGGTGCCACAAAATGAAATTAATGGATCCTCTAATTGGTCATTTGTAATTAATTAGTATCAAAAATTATTCATCTTTGTCTCTGTTGTACCTTCTGTTGTCTTCACTGACTACTGCTCATGATTATACTGCTGAAGGAAATCATTAGGGCTCAAATTAGAAAGACATAAAAAGTAAAATAAAAAGATTTTTAAAAAAAACCAAAATCTCCAACAGTAAAAATTTTCAGTATTTCTGTAAAATCTCACTGTTTCAGGTAAATTGAGGGAGAAAATAATTATTTTTTTATCAGGTAAAATCAATGGATCCTACCTAGCACCACAATTAAGTGCATATAACAAAGATAAATATTCTGTAAATTTCCTTATAAAAGTTCAATATAAGATAAAAGGGCACACCAATCCATTGCTGTATTTATGCCCCGCAATAAATAACAAAAATAGGTAACTCAGAATATCCAAAAAAAACAGAACATTACTTAGGCCATCCCAATAAATTAAACTTCCTTCACGACAGCAACGCATATTAATAAGTTTGTCCAACATTCCTCAGCCGTTCCTGTTATTCCTCCTCCCCTCTGCTCACGCACAGACACACGTCTCCTTTAAAACTGTTGGGAATCATAAGCATGCTATATGCAGTTTTACTCTCCTCCTCCTCCTGAAGGATTTGAATCCCATTTCTGTCACCTTCTCACAAAGACCCCCTAAACCATCGGTGTGTTGGCCGTTCAGCAGTTTGGGGGAAGTTACATATCCTCTTGTCAAAGCTGTCACAATTTCTGTTGCTGAAGAGAACTTTCTTGCTGCATTCCAGAGGAAAGACATGCATTTTTGAAAGGAGGAATAGAAATTATAAGGAAGGGTTCATTGTGCAAAATCATGCATTTTTAAACTAATAACAAAAATTTCTGCTGCAGACTTGGGGCTTGAGCCACCTGTGACTGTAGACCACCGGTATGATATGTATGCAAGAGGTATTTCAGTTTTGTCATGGCAAAGGGTTCTTGATAGGAACAGGGAACAATTAGTACCATAGTAGAAGACATTGGTAATACCTCATTAAGTCATTAGAATATTCTGCAAAAATCTGGCCAAGTTGTTCACAGAATTTAAACTGGAACAGTCCAAAAGAGGTGAATAAGAGAATGAAAGATGTATCTTTGGGGAAGAGATTAAATATGTCATGATGATGACGACATGAAATGATGATGAGAGAGTACGTTAATATTCTCCAACTAGCTTTGAGGCTAGTTATCAAGGAGGAAGAAGAATTCTTTCTGTTAAAAGTGCAAATGCATGTGCAGTGGTCATAAAGTATTTAGATTAGCAGTTTTTAAAAAAGTTTTCAAACATGCGAAGAGTGAAACTCTGGGATAACCTACATCAAATAGGGGGGAGGGTGACAAAAAGATAGGGGATATTTAATGGCTGCATGTAGACTGTGTTACTGTGTTTTTATAGGGAAAGTGTGAGAAACTGTAGAGAGGTTGTGGTGAAACAGTTAGGTTTAGGATGAGTCATTGAATGTCTGACTGGTATGTAAACCCAGGAGGGGTTAAAAGAAGTTTAGAGCTCTGCTGGTTATGGTGATTGTGAAAATTATGATATTAATATAATCATATTACTTAAGGCTTTCTGCTAGGTGCCCTCGAGGACCAGGAAGGATTTCAACCTCTAAGATAATAAATTGACAATTGACTTTTTTTTTTTCTACTTTTAAGCATTGGAAACTGGCTATAGAAAGAGGCAGAGGGTAGAGCAAGGCATGCTGGTATTCCTATTAGTAGGCAGTTTTTTCACTTGGTGTGTCCTGCTCATGAGTGCAGGTGGCTGCTTTGGTTGGGATCAGGATCGCGTGTCTGCCACCCCAGGCTAGCAGTGGCTCCCTCCCTTTCCTCTCCTCTCCTGCCATGCAAGATAGCCCACCTCTTCAAGTTGTTACGGTATGAGATAAAAGGCTTGTCTCCACGAGCACAGAGGAAGGAGCAGAGGGACAGGTGGAGGAACTCCAGAAGCTTATCAGACAAACAGAGTGCCCTGACCCAGATGCTTGCAAGTCTACCACAGGATGGTGATGGGCCCTGTTGTCCAGGTGTGAGACCCATCAAGATCAGCCAACAGGAGAGGCTCTTGGGACCACCTTTGAAAAGAGGGAGGTTACTGCCTGTAGAGTGTGGGAATCATTATGGGATGTGGGGGAAGAGTGTCTTGGGATTGTGCAAGGCTAGTTTTATGGGATGTTTAGAGGAAGAACCACAAGCAGGGAAAAAGAGAGAGGGACCAAGGTGAATTGGGGAGGAACAAGCATGGAAAAATAGAGGACAAAGGAGTTAAAAGAGGCCAGTTGTCTGTAAATAGGTTGCTGGTCAGTATGCTTGTCTGACTATGACCTGTGCCTGATTGCTGCAGCCTATCCTGTCTTCTCATTAAACTCCATTTCTAACTATTTATCTGGCTGAGGGCTCTCTATTCTGTGCATATGTGTGCATAAGGAGGTCTAAGTGCCAGCAAATGGAGTGGGGCCTGTGACTCACAGGGCCCATGTATCTGCAGCGTCAGACACTGGAGCAAGTGTGGGTATGTATGTAGTGTGTGACCACTAGCAAACATCAAGCTGGACTAGCCAGTGAGCATGGATAAGCAGCCAGAAGTCTGGGCCAAATAGCGGAAAGACCAGAGGGTCTGAGGGCTGGTTGCTGGAGGGACCAGGGAGCCAAAAACAGCTACAGAAGACACCGTGGGGCCTGGGGGTCATCTGAGAGACCCTTTGGCATTTGTGGTGCCTGAGGCATCTGGAGATCAGAGGATCCAAAGGAAATTTACTGGGTAGGGTCTAAGGCCAGTGACTGGAGAGACCTGTAGTGTGCCTCTGTGTGCCGGAGCACCAGCAGCTGGAGCGGGGCTGCGGGTCTCAGGGTGTATGTCCAGGTGCCAGCAGCTGGGGAGACCTGGGTGTCCAGGGACAGCTGCTGGACAGACTGTCTAAGCTCAGCTATTGGTAGGGTCCATGTTGTGTATATGTATACATATATTTTCCACTGAAACACTTTCATCCTGATCAGCCAGCAAGGGAAACAGGATGAGGCTGCTGGTGCTGTCTGTGTTTTCGCAAGCGCTGTGTTTTCTGTCTGTCCTCACCTATGTGGCTGGCCATGTGTTTGTGTGCATGTGTATACGCATATGTGTGTATTCCCTATAGCTACTGGCTAGACCTGGGGGCAGCCTCGCCTCTGTTGGGCTACTGGATTCAGCAACTCTAACAAAGGTCATTAGGAGTCTCACAGAATAAATTCCCTGTTTCTATGTGGGTCAAGGACATTGGCAGTGTTCCCCATCTTTCGATGCTCTCGTTTTGTGGCACATCACTGCTGTCTCTATAGGGGGTTTACAACAAGTTTTCAGTTTAATGAAGTGTGTTGGGAATATTTTCTGGGCTTGGGTTGCTGGAGCACGTGTTCTCTGGATTCTTCTTACTACGTGGTATCCTGCAATTGCTGAAATGGGATTTAATGATCAAGGTCTAGTATTATATTGCAGTAGGCAGATTATACTATAGGCCACCAACTGAAAATGGTTGCTTTTTTAGTCAGTAGTTGTATCACTTGGAGCTTTTGGATTGATCTTGTGCATAAACTCTGGAAAGAAGTGCGAAAGAAATGGTTGACCTCTCCTCCTTTTGGTACTCGTAACAACAATATGTTCTTAGATACAGCTGCTGTATTGACATATATCAGCAGTAGATGATAAACTCCACTTCCACTGGAGTGCAGATAACACTCCTGTTCAGACACAACAGCATGGCCTTTTCCCTGCAGAAAGCCATTGGCGATTCACATTCAACCTTGTGAACTATTATATGCGCAGATCTTTTTCCCCATGCAAGACTAACAAGATGGGTTTTAGCCTTTTTCTTTTTTAATTGGATGGGTTTCATTGTTCCTAAATGTGTAAAGGTAATTCATTTCTTCTAACGAATTTCATCCTGTTTTTTTCCAGAGTGGTTCTCTCATTTGCCATTGTTCTGAATTCTACAACAGCATTTCTGTATCTTGGATCCCCTCTGATCTGATATCTGCAAGTGTACATGTATTAACTTACATGTTATTTCATCGCCATGTCCCTTAAGATAGCAGAACTGGAACAGACTGTATGAAACTGGAGTAAGCTATACGACATCCTGTGAAATTTTTGTAACTAATTTTCTTTTGTAGTTTTCTAGCTAGTTCTATACCAACTGAATAGTAGTTCACCCTGCTTAGGGCAGTTGTTAGCCTGCTTAGAAAATAGCATATGATAGTGTCAAAAGCCTTGTTAAAAACAAGATGTGTGGCTTCACTTGTTTCTCCTTCAGGTACAAAGTTTCTTCTCTATCAAAAAAGATGATCTGACTGGTTTAGCGTGATTTGTCTTTTATGTTTATGAAGGAGTCAGCAGTGAAAAAGAAACAAACTTGAAAACAGAGTCAGTTATGCAGTAAAATTGTGTACTTCAACATCTGTCCAAAATTTTAAAAATCAAAATTCCCTTTGGACTTGTTTTTTATAAGATACCTTAATACATCTTAAAGGATTAGTGTTAATATCGCATGTTTAGATGTATAGTATATAAAATGCAAACCAAGCTGAACCAAAGAATTGTAGAAGAAACTGTTTAAACATTTTCAAAATGAAATTAGGGAATTAAAGGCAATACACTTCTTCTATTAAGAAGAGTTGAAACAAATCATTTCACAGGTATTGTTTAGTTTACTTTTGAGAGAAGTTTGTCTTCTGCCAATTAAAAAAAATAAATAAAAAATTCAAAAACTCTCCTGTGGAATTTGCAGATATGGTGAAACTTAAAGTTAAGGTAGGATTTGGCAGGTTTTTTCCTGCTCTGTGTAGTAGAATAATGCTAAAATACACTTCTATATTACAGGACTCAGGGGTGGAATTACAATATAGATTTTATATTACGTTGATTTTGAGAATTATTTCACTATGGTTTCCTTGAACATCTCTTTATTAAGACACGATGGAGGAAATCCACAATTTTTTTATAAGCCATCGAGCATTTTCCTTTTTATTTTTAATTCAGAATTTTTTTAAAAAAAATATCTACAGACATCTTCACGAATAATGACAGTGATGTCTGAATTAAAATGTTCTACTTAGACTCTCGGCTGTGTTAAACACTTTTTTCGGTATTCAGAAACAGAGCTCCTTTCTGCGTTCTCGGCATCCTGTGTTCTCGGCGGTGTAGCTTTCAATATTTTCACATTGCTCAAAATCCGTGTGACTTTATTAGCACAGTGCTGAGCCTGAGCTAATATAGCCTGCTGAGGGACTTAGCTGCGACACAGAGCTCTGGCAGAATATCTCCTGGTATTGTAAGAATTACTTGTTAAACTCTATACATGTTGTTGACATAGCAGCAGTGTTTTGAAGCACTGACTAATGCTTCCACAGCTGTAGGTAGTATCAGGCACTTGGTTATTATTAGGAAAGTTGCCAACATATTAGCAATGTTTATATGCACAGTTACTATAGCCAAAGGTACTCTTTGTTGTTAGGCACCACTGTTAGAAATGTTCTTAAAATGTCTTAAATCTCCCATTACTGTAGCCCCAGCTGACTGCGGAAGCTAATAGCGCTGGCAAAAAAGCTCCTTAGAAATTATAAGCAACCCCCATATGCCAGCATTTGTTGCTAAGTGAAATAAATGGTTACTAGCACCGCCAAGTTGCTGGAACTGCTTGTAACAGCTGTGAACCCCGAAGTAGGTGATTAACATCATCTCGAAGCATTGCCGGCTGCCTGACGGAGCTTGTAACACCCAGGAACCCTGAACCGCAGGACTTCTGAGGGCTGCAAGCGTTGCTGACTTCCTAGCAATATGTGTAACAGCCGCAGTCCCTGAAATACAGGATTCACAGCATCTTCTCTTTTGTCCACCTTCACTTGGCTCTGGTGAAATCTAATTACTAAGATAAAACCTGAGGAATTTTAGAATGTCCATGTAGTTATTTTTGCTGGTAAATCAGCTAATAAGCTCCATTACGTGAAAATATTAAATGTGGGTGTTGTAATTTACAGCTGTCCTTACATTTTCAAGAAAGAAGGGGGCTGGGTTCTCGGTGTGACCATACTCTCTATTTATTGCCAGGAGATGGGGACGGGCTTTTGTGGAAGCACTTATAAAATTCTTGTCCTGGGAGCAGTTCCATGTTATTTCCTATCTCAGTATAATTGAAGCAGCCTGAGGATTAGAGATTTAGCTTCCAACTAAGAATTGCCAAAGTTGCAGCATTGTGCCAGTAGCTTCCACCCTCTGCTTGTTGTCTGTTTGGGGAGCTGCAGTGAGTGTAGGAAGACTTAGTAATAAAATATAAACCTTTAAAGACATCAATCTGTATGTATATAAAAGATCAGTGCATAGGCCAGTTGTCCTACTGTATTTAATATGCCATGTTGCTACAGAGGAGTTAAATTCTAAAGCATGCAAATAATCATAACATCTCTAGCGTTACCAATGGGATACACAAAATTACTGATTAATCTAGGATTGCAACAGGCCAAAACCCAGTATTTACTCATGAACATCTACTTTTTTGTTAGTAGAAGGAATACTTCTGCTGTCTCTGCCAAAATTGTGTTTACTAGTCCTTGGACTGCTAAGCAACAGTACTCAGATCTTGAAATCCTAACTTTTTCATTAAATACAGATATTGTATAGTATGATAATGAGCACACCGTGTTGCTCAGGTAGGCAGTTCTCCTACCTGTTCTAGGATTAAAACTGTTAATCATGAGTTCTTGTGAACTTTTACCAAGTCGGTAGTTTATTCGCTCTCTTTTCTAAGCCAGAACTATGCAGTATAAAATGAAACATGAAAGAAACAGGTTCAGAACAAAGTAGAAAAGATGGTTCCTCAAGCAAAGTATGGTTAAGATGTGGATCTCTTTGCTGTGGATTATTATGCAGGCCAAAAATTACAACTTCAAAAAGTAGCTGAACTAGACCAATTCATGGTAGGGACGAAAAAAAAGAAAAAAACCACATGAGGAATATTAAATGCAAAGACATCAGAAAGATCCAAAGAAATCTGTGAGCCACAAATTTCTGGAGGTTAGGAGTTTCCTTTGGGAATGTCTCTAGCAGTGCCTGAGAGCAGATGTCTAGGAAAGGGCAGGCGCAGAGGTGAAGGAAACAGCGGTGTGTATCTTTGCTTTGACCTGGCGTGGCCGTCCCCCTGGTATGTTCTTAAGCTTTTTTTGAATCAGAGCATGGGGCACAGCAGACCTCAGCATAGGTGAGGTCCTGTGTGAACAACCTGATCGAATAAATTTGAATGAATAAATGTGAACGTTGTGTGGATTATTTCCATTCATCTCCCCAGTCTGTCAGCTATCAGACTTCATGAAGAGGAGTGAAGTGATAACAAATTTATGGATGATTATCTTAGGTGAAATCTGAAGCTACTCTCTTATCTGCAGTTCTTAGATGGATGGCAGTCTCTGAGCGCAGAAGCAATGCGATAGCTGCAGTTGTGGGATTTGTGAATTTGCATGTGTGAAATCATGTGTTGGAAGTATGTGACTCAAATAACACTGTTTTTTCAATGACAGCCATCTAAATAGTAAGCCGGCTACCTGAGCCTGAAATACTGCACAGTAACTGCGCGTACAGAAACAATACAAAGGATTGAGGTTGAACACTGTTAGTTTGGATTTAGTGAAGATATTTGCTGTATAATTGTGTATGAATAATAGGGCTAGGGGGTATCATTCATACGGAATAATGTGTTTGCTCTACTATCAATTTGTTGGCAAAGAGCAAAATAAAGGGATATGCTGTACGTATTATTCTGCTTTAAAGCTTTAACTCGCAACCGCACCTTAGTGGTTTTTAAAAGTCATCGTTATGACTGTTTTATTTCACTGGTTTTAGCTTTCTGATTTAATTTATTTTTGTCAAAAATATTTTCAGAGGATGACAAGCATGGAGTTCAGGTATGCATGATGGAGTTTAAAAATATTTCATTTAGTATTTAGACTGCAGGGGCTGATACTGGGGTCAATACTGCTTAATATCTTCATTAGTGACTTGGATGATGGGGCAGGGCACATTCTTAGCACATTTGCAGGTGTAACAAAAATAGGAGGATTGATTGATACACCAGATGGTTGTGCTGCCATTTAGTGGCACGTGGACAGGCTGGAGATCTTGGCCAGCAGGAATCTCCTGAAGCAGAGTAAAGGGAAATGCCAAGTCCTGCCCTTGGGGAGGAAGAAACCACAGGCACCCACCAGTACAGGCTGGGGCATGTTTGCCTGAAAAGCAGCTTTGAAGTAAAGGCTCTGGGGCTCTCGGTGGACACCAAGTGGAACAAGAGCCAGCAATGTGCCCTTGCGGCATAGGTGGCCAGCAGCACCCAGGTTGCACTAGGCAGAGGGTTACCACTAGGTCAAGGGAGGTGGGTGAGTCTTCTCCACTGCTCAGCCTTGGCTGGAGCACATCTGGAGTGGTGTGCACAGGGTTGGGCTTCCCAGAACAGGAGAGACATGGACATACTGGAGCAAGTCTACCAAAGGGCCACTGTAATGATGAAGGGATTGGAGCATCTGTCATATAAGGAGAGCCTGAGAGAGTTAGGATCACTTAGCCTGGAGAAGGCTCAGGGGAGATCTTATATGTGTACGAATATGTGTATATCTCTTATATTGTATGAAATCCTTAGGAATTTTTTTTTATACTTCCATTTTATAAGAAAGAAGACAATGTTTGGCATTACAAACAATTTCATTTCCATGAATCAAAAGCAGGCATAGCTTGCACACTCACAACAGGCTGTAGCTGTGAATCCCAGTCACACCCAACAGCAGCGGTGTGTGATATGCTGTTGCTGCTAGCGCTCGGTTTGGGTGGAAGCTGCGAGGGGCGGAGGCGCCATGGGGGCTGCCTGCCTGGCCTCTGTGCCAGGACACGGGGCAGGCTGCCCTCTGGTATCTGCTCCTTCCCTGACCGGTGGTCTTTGGCAGCTGTGGGGCAGGGGCTGGGGAAGAGGGATCGCTGCAGGAGGGAAGTGAGGGGGAGGTCAGCCGGGGCAGGCACCGCTTTCCTCCAGCCTTCTGAGTTGTTGGGATGCTTGTTCTAGCTTCACCTTTCTACCCCAGCTTCTCCGGGATCAGCTTCTGATTCTTGCCTCTTCTGAACAGCTAAAGAGGAGATGAATTGAGGTTACGCCAGGCAGAGAAGGATGGCTGGTTTGTGCCTTTGTGTTGTGGGTCTCAAGAAAGAGGAAAATGTCATGTATTGCATGAGAAAGTAAGAGGTAGGAAGACATATGGGGGTGCAAGTCTATTCCCAGCCTCATTCCCTCCCTTCCCCCCCAACAAATTGCAGTGGCCTCTCACTCTTTGAAAGCTGTTGTGAAACAGTGCTGTACCTTCCCGAAATAAGCACCCAGAAACCCACAAGTACCTGGAAGCTGTAATATTCCTTTTGGAGTCATTGCCCTCCCCTGCTGCCTCCCGACCAGCTCCCTTCCAGCCACCACACTGAATGGAGTCCTGCAGGCTCAGAGCTTGAATAAATGCATGGTTTTACTGGCAGTGAGAGAGAGAGGCTGTCAGCACAGGAAAATTATGTATATTGATCTTTATGTGTAGCTCATGAGTTCTCAATAACATCAATAAGTAATAGCATCAAAATTTCTGAATTATTACATGCTCTATGTGAATTCAGAAAAAAGCCTTTCCATCAGCAATGGGGCCATTATTTGATCAATAACTTGAAAGTAGACATCACTTTAAGACAAAAGGACTTGAAACAACTACAATTTGCATGACATCCTGACACCATCAAGATATTTTACAGCCAACATAGGGAAGGAGAGTATAATACTTCCATATATATAGATTTTTTTTTTTTTTTTTGATCCACTTAGTCAAAACATTTCCAGACCATATGTTTTTGACATTTTACTCTCTTTTGCTTTTTTGGTTGTGGTTCCTACTATCTCCAGGGAAAATTCATATCTACGGTGCACCATTTTGTGCAAAGAACAGTGAGAAAGCCTCCTGCCCATCTGCCTCTCTTCCATCTTTAGCTGGCTGTCATAAGGGTCTAATTGTGCCTAACTCTCCAAATCGAAAATGGATTGGGTTTGGCTGTAGTATCTGTCCAGTATCCTCTTTCCCTCCATTTTGCCACACTGCTGCTGCAAAGCCATGCAGCTTAGTGTAGGAAGGGGCAGATTAAAACTGTAGTCCCTTGTCTTTGATTTAGGCTCGGCAGCAAACTTTGGTTGGGCTTGTATGTGCCACAGGTCTGCCTGCAGCCTTAGCTGTGTGAATATACATACAAAAGCTTAAAAGGAGCAGATGCAAGTATATGGGCATTGCATTGTTTGGCTTTTGCTTGAGGTTTAAGGTAAATGATCTTGCTGGTCATAGAGGGATGTTATATGGGGATGATGTATGACTTGCTTAATGACACTATGAAAAACCACTAGATCAAATGGCAGCTCTTATTCAACAGAGTAAACAGCTGCCCCATAAGTTGCTTTGGGCTGTTTATGTAGAAGTGGAAGTATTATGCTATGATGAAAGATGTGGCAAGGACTGTTTTGAGACACCTGACCTGAATCTCCAAGTATTTTTTAGATTGAGCGAAATTACAGTGAAAATTCAGTTACCTTAAACTTTAGCACGATAGTAAGAATTTTTCCACACAGTGAAGATATGGATTCACCTGAACATTTTGTGACAGCTGTATTTATCTTTTAATATGATTTTTGAAGAATTAAGGCATCATCAGTTTTACTTTTAAAGAGACCAAATACCTAAAAATCCTCAGGGGTGAAGAGGCCAGTGTCTTCTAGGTGCATCACTCCTTCATCACATGCTTAAATATCTGCATAGATCTGATCATTTGTATGGGATTCATTGGACCAAGTGCAGTGTAGGTGGCTGCATTTGATATAGTCAGTGTAGTCTCCCATTAGTGCCTACAGCAGTGAGAAGCAGATGCTTCTAGGGAGTGATTCATCTCACCTTAAGGTTTATCCCAGGGAAGTCAATAGTAGTTATGATGTACCAATATAAATCACATCAAACTTGAAGCTTGACACTGCTGTAAATATACTGGGCGGTAAAATTCCTCATGTAGACTTAAGGAAAGTCTTAGAAAGCATATGCTATCCTCTCCTTACTCTTCTCTGAAGTCCAGGTGACCCAGGTTTTTCAGTGGCTGTAGACCTCTGAAGTTCCTTCATTGAACGCGTGGCCATGTCATTGGGCAGTTGTTTAGATGCCTGTGTTTGCATATCTCAGCCTAAGTACTCACAAAGACGGGCTTTCAGCAGGTTTCAAATCAGGCCAAGATTTTGCCTGTTCACTGCATCTGTCCACGGTGTCTGTCCATGTTTTGTTTTGGTCTGTTCATCTCTTTTTTTTCCTGCAGCGTGTCTTTCTGTGCCCTGAACAGCACCTCCTCTGTTCTCCCTTGTCATTTGTCATATCTCTGTCATATCTCACGGTCTCTTATCCAGTTCTTGTGCTGTTGCTTATTTCCTGAGGGTTTCCTTCCTGTTTTCTATCTTCAGAGCCTTGTTTTGGAATGGGTCAAGACGTTGTATTCAAGCTGGCCTTCTTCTGGTCACTCCTTATCTGTACTCTGGGAGGTGCTTTTCTGTTCAGAGTAATCTGAATCTCTCTACCAGGGGAAAATCAGGAGCCCAGGAAGCTCAGGAATGAATAGACTATTACTGTGGTAGAAACGAAACCTGGCAATTCTATTAATTTAGGGATAGTAAGCCGAATGAATTTTATAATTAAATTAAGAAAAGAAGGAGGAAAAGAAGAAAAGAATGCCCTATTAATTTCTAGGAATTTCTGTGAACTTGCTGCAAAGTTAGCATACGTATATTAGGAAAAGTATCTTCATTTTTACTGCTGCTCAAACAGAGTGACTTGGGGTTTACCCTCTCCTTTGTTACTGCATAAGTGATCAAGTATACCGGGAGTCTCAACTGTCAAAGACATAATTCTCTTTAGTTGGCAAGTGTAAGGGTAAAAAAAAACCCACCTGAACTCATTTGCTGCTCACTTAACAACTTTAACTATTTAACTTCAGAGAATTTCTGAATAACCTACTTGTAAAAAAGGCAGTAAATATGGTTAATCTTATTTTGGTTTTCACCCAGATGCACAGTACATTAGTATAGGTTGCTAGTGCATCACTTGATATGTATTCTTGGTAAAGCAGACATTATTGTAACTGCAGAAGGTACTTCAAAATTCATAGTGAATGTGTGTTAGCATGCGGTAAAGTATAATTCCTCAGGAAAAGCCATCCAGATCACAAATTTAATTTCTGAAATCTTTGGCTGAATATTAATGGTTTCTATTTTCTGGAATATTAATGGTTTATGTTTTCTGCTCTGTAATTGCACTGGTTACCTTTGTCAAAGATGATTTCCGTTTGCCCTGCTGTTTCTCCCTTTGAGTGTTTGTCCCATCATGAGTTTGTCCCATGTAGAGGCCGTAAAAATAGTAATGTGCTCACGCTTGGCAGGAATATGTCCAAGAGCAATATTTGAAAAAGACCAAAAGAACTTAGCAGTACCCAAAATAACAGAAGCAAAAGTCAGTAAACTGTTAAGACCACGTAGACAAAGCCATAAGATACATGGTTTAAAAGAACAAAGCACGAAAAAAAAAAGCACAAATATTTCAACAATTTGGTCAGAAATGTTGTATAAAAATAAATAGCAATTCAAAAAAACATTGGATCACAAATGAGAGAGTTGAGAAGAGGCAAGTGACTTTAAAAATTACAACTTAATGACTGCACATGAGAAGTGAGTAGTAAATAATGAATTACATGAGATTGAATTAGGAAAGATGATATTTAAACTAGCCTTCCAAAACTAATAAGCACTACCAAATTCTAATATGCATGTACTGAGTTTTCATATGTGAGTTCCTTCTCTCAAATCAATATAACTCTTGAAATATTTAAAATTAAACTATATTCTTAAGCACTTTCCTGGCTCTGTGACAAAGATCAAGCACAAATTTTTCCTTGCATGTGAAAAATTAAGGCTACATTGGGTTTATTACTACATGTGGATGTCAAGTGATGTAGTTCAGTTTTTATCTCACCCGGATGGATTTAAGTTATGGAAAATATTGTAAAAAGAGCAAATTGATAAGGACTATATTCAGAAATAGATAGGACTGTAGTGAACAGTTTTATGGAGTAAGTGACAAAAAAAGATAACAAGGTCTAGAGAAAACATTCAGCTTTCAGCCCGCAGAAACTAGGATGATGGCAGCAACTAACGAAAAATGGTTGAGAGATCTTATTGAAGTGTGCGTAATACTAAATGGTGTAGATAATGTTAATGCTTTCTACCCAGCATGCATTCTAAGACCGGGGGCAAGTACTGTACTTAAAACCAAATGCAGACATAAAGAAACACTTATTAAATTAATTGTAACTGCTGAAGTGACCTGCAAGGCAAAGGTATTGAGAAAAACACATTGAGGGTTACTCAGGCAACAATTAGCTGATGTCCTGGAGGCACCAGCTCCACCAGGAGGAAACGCTTGTGCTTTCTTCCACTTCCTCAGTGACATTCGAGACAGGATTTTTGTTTTGTAACTGTACTCGGACCAAGATTGTTTGCCGTTTTTTATTTTATAAAAATAGAATATAATGCCTCATAAGATTATTTTGCAGCCACTCATAGTTATAGATTAGAAACAACAGAATACAGCTTTAAGTTGACAAATAGTTTTGTGATTCACGTTGTCTGAATAGATCTGCATGAACATTTCCTAGTTGCATACGTTACTGAAAGGTTTTGTACATGTAGCTTTCCATCTAATGCACCTGGTTAAAATCTGTATTGACTGCAGATAAAGAAAACCCTAAAGTATATGATCTTGGTTATTTCTTAGAGGAGGATCAACAACATATTTGACATTTTAATGCCAAATATATTATAATCATAATTGTGATTGGCATTTCTGTTGAAGGTTTTTAGTGGCAATGTAACCCAAGTTGCCCTTGCTGCTGGGCAAGCAGTACTTATTTTGCTGACAATGTCTGTTGGCAAAGGAAGTTCCCTGATTTTTTTATCAGTTTTGATTTCATCGTCTCCCCTCCAGCAAGCCCTTGATTTCTGTAGCATAACCCCTCTTTATCCATTATTACAGAAGCTGCAGTTCCAAGCGACTGCTGTCAGACTACTCTCTAAACACTTCTGGTGGGGTATGACTGCAGCATGCAATGCTGAGATATCGGAAAACTTACGGACCTGAAAGAAAAGGCAAATTAGCTCAGGCAGAGTGCAAAATTAGTGACGAAGTATTACTCCCAGGACCTGATAAGGCATCTCAGAGCTGTGCTTCTCCATATAGAGTAAACAGCTTCGTTATGTATCGCTACATTGCATAGTGAAGTTTTCACTTGTTTTGGATTGAAAAATCTGGGATTTCTTGCTTAAGTTTGAAATCAGAGAAGGAAGACATAAACAGACCACTAATTCATGACTTAGGGCTGTGCAAGAAGTATTTTTGTCAGTATTTCAGTAAATCATGAGCTAAAATGGTGTGCTTTATTTCTTCAGATGCTATATTTCCAGTAAAAGAAATAGAAGATGGAAAGGACAGAATTGGGACGGCATTAGGGTATCCACTCCACAGAAGAACCGGGGAATTCTCATCTTAAATCTCACCAGTGGCCCTTCCTGTTTCCAATAGAGTGCAGGGTTCCTTTGCTCACAAGAACAAGACATACCCATACTGCACAATTAGGGTATCTTTGTACTGGGGAAGTTTTTCCCTCCTTTTCATCATTTAGAGGGGGAAAAAATAATAAAATAGATATCTTATTTAAAATCCAAATGTAGACAGAACATCTGTAGTTTTAACATGTGTTAGCTGGATGAAGTCTGACAAACAAACAATACTAATAGAATGATAATAGTTTTGGGCAGCCAGCCAGGAACACGCTGTTGTGAATAGGTCTGGAAATAATTTATTTTTTTTTTTAATGAATTATGGCAGTATAGCCTGTTTTATCACAGGTGAAATATTTTACAGAGTTGTTGGCTTTTCACTAAATTTTGAGGATAACCTGTTATAGACAAGAGACAAGCAAGCTGGGTAGCAAAGTATGAGTGTAGGAGACTCTGCTTGATTTGGGATAAACAATAATGCTGTGACTGAAGCGGAGAAAGGATTTGAAGCTGAATTCTGGTATAATCCAGGCCAGTAGCCAAATGCTAAGCAACTGAGCGTGACAGACAAAGATACACAGCCCTTTTTTGCAATGCAGTTCCATTTATGAAAATGCTCCAAAGATTTTGTCTTTTATTCTGTTTGGAAATGAAAACAAATTTTGCAGCAACTTCTGTAGATCTGCCATTTAATGTCAATGCTCTGGTCAGCCTCTAGGAGTAAGCAGAACACCTATATTAGGTGTAAATGATTTCTGCCTAATGCAGATCTTAAAATATTTTCTGGAGAGTAGAAAAAGCAATTAATGATTGCCAGATTTATTCCCCAAATACCTTTTCTATTTTTTTTCTGAGATCTGCTTCAAACTGTGACAGGCCTTTTCAAATGGATGGTCAGAAGAAATATGTGATGAAAAGGGTATAGTAGTTGTTTATTTCCCATTAATAGCACAAGAATCAAGCCTGATGCTGAATTTTGACTTTTGTATGGGGTAATCCATTTGACATGACTCTGCCTCATGTTCAGCTGGCTACCTACTGAAACTATAAATCACAAAGTCTCTATCAACTTTACTGGTTGCACTGCTAACCATTGAATTGAAGGACACTCTTAGTAACTCCATGATACACCTCCTTGTCACATCTCAGAAGTGAGGTGAATAGGAACAGGTTGCCCATGGAGGTTGTGGATGCCCCATCCCTGGAAGTGTTCAAGGCCAGGCTGGATGGGGCTTTGAGCAGCCTGGTCTAGTGGGAGGTGTCCCTGCTCATGGCAGGGGGGTGGGAACTGGATGATCTTTAAGGTCCCTTCCAACCCGAACCATTCTATGATTCTGTATTAGGCTTGTTAGGCAGTATTTCTTAGAACTTACAATGGATCCTGTTATTTGGACTTCGGGGGTTAGTCTCTTCTCCCAAGTAACAAGTGATAGGACAAGAGGAAATGTTCTCGAGTTACACCAGGGGAGGTTTAGACTGGATATTTGGAAAAATTTCTTCACCGAAAGCGTTATCAAACATTGGAACAGGCTGCCCAGGGAAGTGGTGGAGTCGTCATCCTTGGAGGTATTTCACAGACGGGGAGANTATTTAAAAGACGGGTAGATGTGGTGCTTAGGGACATGGTTTAGTGGTGGTTTTGGCAGTGTTAGCTTGATGATTGGACTCAATGATCTTAAAGGTCCCTTCCAACCTAGACAATTCTATGATTTGATCTATAACTTCATTCTGCTCTGAACACTGGTAACTCTTCTATTTTCTGTTCACCTGAAGTGTTGCTCTAGGAATTCCTTTAACTTAGTTTTTTCTACAAAGTTCTTAACATATACTCTGGCTGGTGTGAACAGGTGGGTGGAAGCTTTAATCAATCTTCCAGCCTGAGAGGCAAGTGAAGCAGTAATGCTAATGTGTAGATTGTTTTCTTCTTTTTTTTTTTTTTTTTCCAGCAGATCTGCTACAATTTTCAGTTAGTGTTTATCCTCTCCGTTACTTGAAAACAAAAAAAACCCACCATCAGCTGAGGATCAATGCAATCACTATTCTTCAA
Source organism: Dromas ardeola (assembly GCA_013398915.1). Taxonomy (NCBI): domain Eukaryota; kingdom Metazoa; phylum Chordata; class Aves; order Charadriiformes; family Dromadidae; genus Dromas; species Dromas ardeola. Next base: position 182,395 of record VYZM01020528.1, read on the forward strand.
CATAACCCACAGACTTGATGGGAGTAGAAAATTTTAACACCAAAAGACCGAACTGTATTGTCTGGTCCGACTCCTGCACTCAGACGTCTGCAGTTCCCACCGAGTTGTGTTGGGAGTAGGTCAGGCTACCCAAGCGAGAAGCAAACAGGACTGAATGCACCTTTCCCGTTAGCCTATAGGCACACATCTTTCAGCTGAAGTGCTTCTCATATGGATTTTATTTTATCTAAACCAGTTTCTATCCTCAAAAATATTGATTCATTCAGTAGCCAGAATTGCTTCCTGAAATGTCTTCAGAGCAGCACGCAGCTGAATATCAATCTTATTGTGATTGGATTAATTCACTGAAATACCATCAGCGTGGAGGCGGGCGCCTTCCAACCTTGAGACCAGCTGGAAGTGCTTTTTCTGGAAACTCGCAGGTGCCAAAAGGCAGTCAGTGGAAGCAATTTCAGACACCGAATTAATGAAGGTAATGGCAGATGATATTGGGCAGGAGTATTTGGCAAAACATCTGATTTTAAAAGGAACACTAGCTCTAATCAGATGGGTAATGTGTTATGGATGATGAAAGGGATGTTCGTCCATAGATCCATTCTTGTCCAGTGTGTTTAATACAATGTGTATTTTGATGTTCCCATTTGGATGAGGCATCCTGCCCATTTACCGACTAGCGAGCCATCATAGATGTTTTCCTAGACTTTTATTTTGCCCTTGCAACTGTCATAATGAAAGCCCATACAGAACATTTTTTTAATGTTCGTTAGTTTTATTTGTTTCAGCTCTGAAGTTTGTCCAATCCCATAAAATCTTCTGAGCATAAGTATGATGGAGTCTCCAGAGCTTTCATTCAAGTAAATATTCAAGAGTATTTATGACAGTTGAAAATGCAGCTGATTTACCGCTGCTGGAAAAGCGTAACTTCTTTTTAATATTTTCCTCTTTAGTCCTCCTTTCTTCTTTCAAATTATGTTAGTGCGTCACCTGTGCTATTTGGGGATTAGAATTAGAGTATTGCTGGTAGGGAAGATTGCCTCTTTGATTCCTAGGTCCGGTTCAGAACCAGCTCCTTTACTGTCTGTACGTAGACACTCTTGTCACCAGCAGCTGTGCAGGCAAATTGTCAAGAAACATTATCTTTGTTTCTTAATCTTTATTACTGTGCGTTGCTTTCACCTGCTTTGAAGATCTATGCGGTATCTCCGTCAATGAAATGGCTACACTTAGCTTCTTATGTTGAAATATTTTCCAAATATATAGGTGTTTGCGACCATCTTTGCAATGTCATTTCCACATACCTTTTCTCTAAATCATCCATCAAAGTCAATTAGATGATACATTTTGTGTATTGGGGTGGGAAGGAGCAGTCTAATATATCACTTTTTTACTTTCCGTGCTATCATGTATTTCTTAAGGTTCCCTTTAGTAGTCTTATTGATTATATATGACTATTTTCCTATTCCAAGTACTGTTATTATATTAAAATTTATTCATAACTTCACTAGTGGTAAGATCAAGTTCAGTGGTAGTTTGACTTTACATCTGGGCAAGTTGGCTTGTATAGTAAGGTTATTGTTAATCTTTAAATAGTGAATTAACATTTAACTGAAATCTTTATATTTTGTGTCTTTTAAAATTTATTACAAAACATCAATTACCGTTCAATTAAAAATGCAGTTTACTCATTACGCTTCAATCTATCCTCTGTCTTTGGGTTAAGAGTATATTGTTTCACTCATTACGTGACATCATCTAATGCTGTCTCGAGAGTTGCGGCAGGCAAATCTTTTAACTCTTCATTATTCATTAGTTTCCATTCTGGTCCTTCTAGCTCCTGGGACAATCAAGTCATCACATGCCCACACTCAAGTATTATTATTGTTGGCACAGGCTTGTCAAAGCTTTAGAGCTCCTGGCAAGGCACACAAAGGAATGGTGTTTGGTATCACGAGTACACATTGCCTCAGATTATCAGCTTCCTGAGTTTCGTCCTTATTATTTTCCTATGATACGCTTCTATATGTGCAGTGTTGTACCATTACATTTTCTATGGAGCCTTCTGACATTCTGCCTTCTTTTTGGAAATAATTATTTGCATTTCCCTTTTTCACAGAAAATATTGCTTCCTATCTAAGCATACATGACATGCAATCTTTAGTTATGATGATAATAAACGATATCACCAATTGATTGAATCATCACTTTATATCTTGTTTAGCAATGTTGATTTATCAGCATAATTTAGCTTTCGAGAAAAGGTACAGGAAATACAGGTGATTTCTGCCATATATAAAAAAACCTCTCCATCAAGACTAGTTTTGCAGCAACAGGGGCAGATTTAAATTTCTAGTGATCATTAATAAAATCCTTGTACAAGCCACAGTGCACAAGCCTAGGAAAATTAAGCTAATCTCTCCGGTGCTCAATAAGCTAATTTTCCCCATTCACAAACATGAATCAGTTGTCTTAGCACACGACATTTTATTAAAGGGAGGTTACCCTGTTACCTAAAGGCACCTTTTTTCTTTTTTTTTTTT
>VYZM01020528.1:184956-235413 GCA_013398915.1 Dromas ardeola
TTTTTCCCCTCCAATGTATAATACTCCATGAACAACACAGTGTGTAGCTTTGTTTCACAACCTTCTCCTTTGGAGAGGCGAGTGCTGAGAACAATACCTCATTCTCAATTTGGCATTGACAAATCCAGATGCTCTGGCACCTCCTGCCAGATGTCGGGGGTCTTTGAGCTTCTGAGGAGTTTATGGTGGGAGATGTTTCCCATCCTTTAGCCACTCCACTCTTTGCTTTATGAGGGAACTGCAGTTTCCCGCCCTCCTGGCTTTATGGACCTACAATAACTTTGCTAAGGGTTTCTGTTATTCATTTACTTCCACTAATACAGCCCTCTTAAATGCACGTGACACTTAAACAGATCTGTTGGCTTAAATTAGGGTGACTGCTTACCCCAGAAGTAGTTCTGCGCTTTTATTTTTCCCAGACTTCTGTACATAAATACAGTGACAAAAATTAAACATAAATGCTCCCTAGAGATAATAAAACAACCAAACACCAGAAGATCACTTGCCTTTTCTGGTGGCTTCCCTTCCCTCTGGAGTTCTTGGGACTGAAGAGTGGCTTCAACCTTCCAGCTTCCAACCTCTGGACTTCTATATGGGACATATACACTCTCTCTATAGTGTAGTTTCCTTTTCTAATTTTGTTTCAGCTCTCTAATATCCATCCTGTCTTACATAACTCCTAGTCTTTCCCATTGATTTCACTAGTGTTTCATGCCATTTTCTTAAATGAATGCTAGAGCTTATCATCTTGCTGTCCCTGCTTCTGTACTGATTTTTCTAAGGGACCGCATTGTTACTTGCCTAAAACAGGAACATGCTTGCTTTGACTTGAAAGCAGTTTAGATTGATGTTCTTGGTTTAATCTACCATGCCTCATTTCAGCTTCATGTAGGGTTATAGAAGCTGAAATGTAGGGTATAGCTTCTACTTCCCTTGTGCAGAATTGTTCCTTTCTACGCTTTGTTTTAACATTATATTTTTTTTTCACTTCACTCTATCTAGTGTTGATTGCAACCCTTCCATGAAACTGTATGGATATTCAACAAAATTAATGTTTTCCTGTTTCAAAAAGTATCATCTTTCTGGATAAAATTTAATTTGTTAAAACATATGCCTGACCCCAACACCTCCTTAGTAAAATTCTTCTGTCTGTTTCTCAGTTTTTCAGCAAAGTCCACTAGTTCAAATTCCTTAACCTGCCCATCTGTCATATTAGGCTGAAGCATTTCTCACAGTAGTTATATAACATTGTGTCCTCTCCTGTTCACTCCATTATCAAATTCTACTTTCACTGTCAGTGTGAAGCCAAAGAAATTTCCTTGTCTTCTGTGGAATAACGTTTGGTTGGGTTTTTTTTTCAATCTGAAAGTAAAATTTGTCTCACTGTCTTTTTCAATTTTGGATAACTTCCAAGCTTTTTTTTTTTTTAGTATAAAAATGTCCTACATTTTATGACCTCAAAACTCTTTACTGTAAGACACACTTTTACACACATAGTGCTATCAGGTCTTTTCTGCATCATCTTTAATGTTTTGTTGGTTTTCTATTTCACACCATTTCCTGCTTTGGACCCATTCCAGAACTGTTATTCGTTGCTTCATTTCTACTTACAGGGTGAGATAAAGCCATTAGCTGTGTTTCTGCTCTGCTTCTCCATTGCTAGTGATGAAGCACAACTACGCGTCTCACTCTAGAGCCAGCCCTGTATTTATCTCTCAAACAGAAGAACCTGCACGACTACAGATCTGAGTCTAGGCGTACTGCAAAATGTCAGGATGACCTACAGAGTTACAATTACATCGGTGTGGTTAAATATCATTAACTAGATCTGATTTCCAGGTACGCAGATCACAGGCTTGAAACCTGGGCTCTGAGAAAGTTGGTGGGAGTTTTCGCACTGACTTCAGTGGGGTTGGGACTTCATCTGAAATACTGGCTCGCAGTCACCCTTTGTGGACCTCTCTAGTAGCTGTGCTTTTGCTCCCACGTGGTCTGTGGGGTATATTACAGGAACAACACCACAGTAAGATAAACATATAAGTAAATCAACCTCAGATGACATAATTTGAAAGTCCTTCTGCACTGATTCCTTTCATACTGATGCCGAACTTGAATGACTTCTAGGGTATTAACATTATTGTTTTTCTTTAACGTGTGCAGACCAAAAAAGCATTCTGACGAACCTCTGATAACTATAATCCATTTATATAGTGATCACACAAGCAATAGGAATAATATAAAAAAGTGAGAAACAGTGTGTTTTAGCTGTTAAATAAAGTCTTCCCTTTTAGAATTTGAGCAGACTTAATTGTGATATTAAGGCAGAAGAACTTTTACTAAATTATGGCTTTTATGAAGAAATAAACATTTGGTTTTCAATACCTTGGTCTATTTGGTTCTCATTTTGTACTATAGTTAATATTCTTACTTGAATGGCAAATGTTATCTTCTTTACCATTTAAAAGTTTTAAATTGTTTCATCTCTGAAATCTCTGAGTCATCGTTTATACGTTTCCCTACACACACTCATTTTAGGTTCAGAAAGAGTTGCTCACAAATTGTATCAAATTGTAAGGAGATATTCTAAAGAAAGAATTCTGAGGGATGGCCTGAGAAGTAGGTTCAGTTTTTCTGACAGTATTCAAACTGATACGTGTATTTTTTTTTTATATATATATATATGAATATATGAACAGTAATGTGAAAAATAGTACTTCTGTGGTTTGCAAAGAGTTATATGAGCAGTAGGATTGCTATTCATCCAGATTTTTGACTAAATAACTAAAAGTTATAAAAAGAAATTCCTGTAACAAAAAGCAGAATAAGCTCTCTATGGCTTTCAGTGCTGTAGAATGAGGTGAAGAAACTGTGAAAAGTTTGCCTTTCAGTAGGTTCAAATCAGCCATGAATAAACAACTTTTGCCCTAAAATACAGAGGATTTATGTTCAGTTAACAAGGGCTGTACCATCTCAATGCGTATGTGGGTGACTGTGTTGTGAACTTATTTGTTTTATCACATGGTTTAAAGATCTTGCTGTGAATATTTTACTGATATTTCTATGTAGTCGTGCTATATCACATACTTTTCCAGTAAGCTTACATTGTGTCAATTTATTTATTAACATGAACTTTTCATTACCACTTTTTAAAACATAATGAGGTGGGTTTTCTTCTTCCTTTCCCCTCCTTGTCCCTCTCAAAGCAGAATATTGAGCACTGGGGATTGTTGAGTTAAGTTCATTGCATGTCCCCAAACTCTTGTAGGGGCAATTTTGTGAAGAGTTAAATATTTTCAATGACTTAACTTTTGTGAGAAAGAAGCAGGGCTGGGGGGGGGGGAAGACTGACATAACTATTTCAGATTATTCATCCATCTCTCATGAGTGTCTTGATAAAATGGCAGAGTGATGCAGAATGAGACCAACAAGGCTGTGTGTGATACTTGAAAAAAAGGCCTCGGAACATTTCCTACATTCCAAGAATTGTTTAAGCATGAAATTTTCCATTTTATATTTGAATAAAACCTTTTTTCAAAAAGAAAATTAAGAGAAATGTTCTTTTGTAATTCAAGCGTCATTAGTATTACACATGAACCTGGATTCATCTCATCTCACTTTACATGGCTGAGAAATCTAAGTTATGAGTCTTCATCTTTCTTCAATCAATGAAGAGAGATAAGGTTTTGCTTCATTGTTTCCCAAGGAAATTTGGGCAATTAGGATACTAATTTAGGCACTTTGTTTAAGTCACTAAAACGTCAAAGGATGGATCTGAATTGACATGCTTATATCACAGATCTTTGCCCTAAAGCTACCTCACAGCTATAGAAACACTCCTCATTACTAATGTTTTTTGTACATCTGATCAGAAAAATTTACCATTCTGTGAACCTGAGTTAGGTGAACATTGCCAATGTTGCCTGTCACTACTGTTACTTCAGTGTTGCTCTTTACTTCTTTTTCCTAAGGATCAATCAAATTATGTTCGATCCAAAACCATAATAACTTGAAAAGCAAGTCCTTTGCAGCCGCCAGGCTGCAAGCAGCACCAGGCTGCTGAGAGGCATTCCTCTTCATGCTGGATTTCTAAATTCACGTTTTCTCTCTTTTTCTGTCGGAGGCAGAGGTCCATATTTCCACTTTCATTGTGCAGTGGATGCATGATGTTCAGCATTACACGGCTAGACAGAAAAGCTGGCTAGGTCTACCTGGCAGACCTTCATTCTTTTTCCCTTGAAATCAGCTCTTCACAAACTCACTGCTGATTACTAAATGTTATGAAGTTTGAAGTGAGCTAAACAGTATTGTTTTGGAAAACCAGGACCACAATATCACAGTAATTAATAGTGTATTTTTTAAATAAAGTCTAATAAAAGAGTAGTTGCTATATTAAAAATTTTTTACCTTAGACTTACATGGTAGTAGAAGGTCTTAAAAATCCACTCTAGCTAATGACTGGAGAAGAGAAAGAATCTTCTCTTTTTGAATGGTAGAGTGTAAACTGTCCAGTTATACACACTTCAAGTTTTTTGGATTTCAGGGATTTTAATTAATTTAATTAAGGAAAATAAACTCTGTTCAGGCTTAGGAGGATATAACAATGCAATATATTCTTTGTGAGTCTGAAATCACAGAATGAGTCCTGTCTGTGACAGGCTAAATCTAGATTTTATAAGCATGAAGAAAAAGTTAGATCTGTTATTTCAGATTAAAATTGTCTATTCTGACTTCCAAAAGAGGGTTTCTGGCTCAAATATACAGAATGCCTGATTGAAGAAAGTGTAAACTTAATAGTGTGGTTGGATGTAGTTATATAGGCTTGAATTCACCTACGCTTCCTGACTGTTTATTGAGTTTGAAAGACTTAACATAACTGTATTAAGGAGATTACCTTTCAACAGTCAAACCAATTTGCATTAAATCGGTACTTTAAAAAATCCTCAGCTGCTATGCATGGCTGAGAAAAAAGCTTGAGAAACACATTCCTAGAAACCTAAAAAATACTAGAGGAAGTAACCACAAGTATCTTTGGATTAGGGACATTTTCAGAAAGTGAATATGCAGACATTCCCTTCATAACACTGCCTGAAAATCATTCACAAAAATATAGAATAGAGCAGAATTCACAAAAATATGCTGCCTTTGACTTGGGCAGAAGAATTCAGTGAAGTTTTCTGGTGGGTTTTTTTTTGTGTTAACAGGTTTCCTCGTTTCCTCTTTTCTCTCATGATAAACATTCTCAAACCATGTACAAATTCTGGTGTTTTCAGATGTGTAGAATTAGCCACTGACTCCCCTTTGGTAATGCAGATGACAGGGGGCTGCTTCAGTGGAGGAAACTGGGAGTCAGGTAAACTTCTGAGCTGCAGCCTTGTCTGCCGTAATTATTCTCTGTTTCTGATACCTTTTCTATTACTTGAAGATATGAGGAGGTGCTACTAGAGGTTCACCCTCCAATTCAAAGATATATACGAGTTTGAGAATATCCCCTTGGAACAATTCTCAACTTTTATGAAGCGTACATAGACGGAAGTTGATGGGGAATTCATCCTAGAGATTTACTTCCTTAGAGCTTCTTCCTCTGCGTGATGTGTGAGCCGCATGATCTCAAACAACGGATTTTACATCACTGACTTCGAAGATTCCCTAGTTTAATTTTGTATCAGGTGGTTTATAGAATTAAAGTATTTCAAAAATCCCTTTAAAAGTAAATAAGTAAATGGTGCTGCTAGGACTTCCAGGCTGTATGATGATGAAAATTCTCTATAGGACCTCAGTGTGTGGATTGTGTCTTGTTGCACTGAGAAGAGCAAAGTGTTTCTTCTGGCTGCTAGATGACTTATACTGACTTTCATTTTTTTGTTGTTTGATTTTTTTTTCAGCTTTCGTTTGCAGCAACAACCCCAGAGCTGGCTGATAAGAAAAAATATCCTTATTTCTTCCGGACAGTGCCATCTGATAATGCAGTGAATCCAGCAATTTTGAAGTTACTCAAATATTATCAGTGGAAGAGAGTAGGAACTTTAACCCAGGATGTACAAAGGTTCTCTGAGGTAAGATTTGCATAATTTCCAATGTACAAAGAGAACTACTAATGTCAGTCTTACAAGGAGCTAGTTCCTCCATTAATAGCAGTTAAAAAGAAACAGACCCACTGTTTCAGTCTTGCTTGGCTTTGGTCACATTTGCTCTACTGAATAAAATTAATTCCCTTCTGTGCTTATTTGACCGTCTATAGTAAAAACTAACTGTGCTTTCCCTTGACTGCTTTCTTGCTCCAAGATCATTGCACCCAAGTGCAAAAAAAAAGATTTATGTTGTTGTTGTTGTTTTTGCAAAGGTTCCTTTATGCTCTTTGACTTGCCAAAGTGTATGATTTTGAAGGAGGCTTGTATCCTGACATTGGCTCACTTAAAAGAGAATAAATGGAACTTAATTGTGTTCCTTTTGTGCTCTGATTTATTATAAGGATCAGTCTGATCAGTCTGAACATTGCTGTTAAGTCTATGGATGAAAGTATTGGAGGAGCTTACTGAGACAGAAATGACTGAAGCTCCAGAACTGATAAGATCACGTATTATGCACCCTCTAAATCTTCTGAGTTTCATCCTGAGCGACATTTTGGTCATAGAAATTTCAATAAAGTATGGACCAAGTGCCTTAAGCGTGGTTTTAACAATAGAGCAGTTAAAGGAAAACATCCTATAAGTAATTAATCAGAACAAGACAAGGGAAAGAGCTGGCCCGTTAATTGACAGAGAGGCAAAACTAATAGAGGCATGCCAGTTTTGTGGTTGGTTTGTTGTTGTTTTTCCTTAGCATTCATTTAAAAAAAGGCTGACTGTTCTGAAGACTAGCATAATTAAAACTAGTTAAGAGGGGTAAGAACAGGTTGGAGTCTGCTTAGATGAGACAGATACTTTCAAATCGTCTGGCACAATTAATTCACTATGGAGTACTTAAGAAATCTTAGACTCTTCCCTTACGAGCTTTGAGAATTAAAGGATAAAAAGTAAGTGAATTTTAAGGGGAGGGAAGAAACCTTAGTGTCTGTCTTTCCAAAAAATACATAAAGACCCAGGGAATTATAGACCAGTCAGCCTAAATTTAATTCCTTGAAAGACACTTGAGCAGATCATCTGTTTGGAATCCCCTAGAAGATAAAAAGATGCTAAACAATGGCCAAAATGGATTTGTCAAGAATAAATCATGTAAAACAATCTAATTTCCTTCTATAACATGGTAACAGGTCTTGAGGAGATGGGGTAGGTGATAAGTGTGGGTTTTTTAATGACTTATAAAAATAATATAAATATAAAGACACTCCTAAAGAAAAGTAGGGAAACTTGATCTTGAGGAAGATACTGTAAAAGCGGTTTCTAACCAATAGTCCTGCCACCAAGGTCAATTGACATCAGATCAGTTGAATAGTTGTCTTTAAAATAAATGCTGAAGCAAAAGTAGCCAAAAAGTATGATATGATTTATCCTTCTCTGGCTTGGAATTATAATTGCAAAGAGTAGTTATCAGTGGTTAACTGTCAAACAAGAAGGATGGGATTCTGTCAAGTGGTTTTCTCTGGAAAGAGATAAGGTTTTCTCTAGATAGTGGGATAAAGAAAATGTTTATTAAATCTGCAGTTGATACCTACTTGAAAAGCTGCAAGCACTTTGCAGAGCACAGGATTAGGTTTCAGAATGATTTTGACAAGTAGAGAAAGGCTTTAATATAAATAGTATGTAAGTGAAGAAGTGCAAAATGCTAGACTACAATAATCAACTATATTAATGAATAATGGCTATCTAGGCAGCAGATCTTCAGAGAAAGGTATGGGAAGCACTACAATGAACCGCAAACTGGGTAAGGATCAAGAATGTCAGACTGCTTGACCTACTCTAAAATGCAGAAAGAAAGCAAATGACTCCAATTTCACCACCCCCACTGTAATGCAATATTGACACTTAAGACACACAGAGTAAACTTCAACTCTGCTTATTGATAATTAGATCTAAGTTGGAACATCAGGACTATTACCGTCTTTAAGAAGGAAGTAAATCAGAGAAGTCTATAACAATGTTAAACGTGTTTTATGAGAAAGATTAAAAGTGGAAAACAGTGGAATAGACTGGGAAGGTTGTTGAACCTTTGTTGTGGTTTGTTAAGGTAAGACTAAACACAGTTTTTGGTGATTCTTGGGATTCTTGGTCTTCCTTTGGGACAGAGGGAGAGATTTCATGTCTATCTTGGTCACTTAAGAAATGTTAAAACTGCAGCTTTCTAGGGTTTGCTAGAGTGCTGCACCTGAGTTCAAAGTCTTTTTATTCCTCTTGAATGGTAAACCACTTCTTTCCGTGTCAAACTGCAAATTCAATTTAGTGTGATTCATTAAAGCATTCAGGTAATGAAAGATCCAGTTAAAACTTCCTTGAATTCAGGTGGTTTTCATAAAGCATGTTGAGTCCTGAGTCTTTGAAATTATTAGAGCTCCATCCTTCCTTTTTCAGCTCTGTGCAGAGTTTCTTCCTTCCCTTCAAGTTCCTGTGCAGACAGTGAAAGCACAGGAAAAAACGCAGGAAATAACTAATAGGCTGTCCAGGAGCAGTGAGGGATGGCAGACACCAGCAGCAGAGAGGGAGAACATGTGTTGGCCAGGCAGAGCCCATCCCCGCTGCAAGAGAGGAGGGCAGGCCCAGAGGTTGAGACCAGGCTCAGCCAAGGGTGCAGACCATCAGGCAAGTAAATCCTTGGCAGTGAGGCAGGTCCAAGGCCAAGCTGGGAAGTCAGTCCATGCGGGTCAGGGTCACGTCTAGTGATTGCTGGGCAGGTCCATGTCAGAGACTGAAAACACAGGACTAAAGGTGTGGGTGGAGCATTAAGGCCTGTTAGTGACCTCCAGGTGTTGGTATTAGTCTGTATATCCACTGAAACCATAATTTTCCTTCTCAAGGAACATCAGGTAAAACTATACTTCTAAGCACTGTTTAAACCATTCCTTTTCCTAACATTTTTTGAAAGTGACAAAATTGTTGAATAGCGTCTAAAACTTATTTTTTTTTTGTAAAATTGTACTGAGTTTAGAATGCAATTCTTCTTTTCTATGCTGAAAATGCATTACAAGCCACTAGACCAGAAGTAACGGAATGTCATTTCTGTTTACTCTCGTATAAAATAAAATAAGCAGAAATAAATTAATGGGGTCTTTAGAGAAGCCTGTTTAGTAACTCAGGTGATTTTACTCTTAGCAACAAGAGAGCACATTGCTCTCATTTTTCCATCTCCCGGAAAGACTGTACCAATTTGACACATCTTTCTTTTTTTAAAAAAAAAAAAATCTAGAACAATTTGCGTATCTATCTTAATTTCCTCCAGTTGTCCTTCCACCTAAACACATGTGGGGATAGGTACTGCCTTCTTGTTCATGTTATATACAGAAGACTTCATATCCATATAGTTTAGTCAACAGGATGTCTAATTGCATCTCTTCAGCTGCCATCTAACTTCTGTTTTTTCTGGTCACTTTTTTCTTTAGCTGGATCGCCGTCTCCTGTCTCTTTGCACGTTGTACTATGATCTTATATCCTGATAATTAAAGCTCACCTAACTTGTCCATAAGTTAGCTGCCCATAAAAGTCATAAACCTGTTTGTTGGTTTTCCTTGCCTTGTAATGAGGCAGTTGTCTCAATTGCTTAGATGATCAGTCTTACTCCAATTGTCTTGGAGGCCAAAACTACAGAGGATCTCTTGCTTCCATTTCAACCATTTCCCTTGGGAACCCTTCCTGCAGAGACTTTGCATTATCACCCATTTCCTTTTACTTGGTGGAAAAACTTCTCTTTCTTATAAACAAATGTTCCATCTTCCTTATTCTCCAGATCACATAGAGAGACAAAAGGTGGAGAGAATGGAGAAGTTTATGCCAGCATGCTTTCAGTTCTTGAAGTACATGAGCAATATCTATATATCTGATACTCTAGTGTGGCTTGAGGCTCCCCTTCTTGGAGTTGCTTGGATCCCAAGGATTGTGACTTTTCAAGTGACTATTAGTATTCTTTGTAACTCTAGTCAGGTCTGTACAACCAGAAATGTCTCTTCTATTGGATTAATGATTAAATTGTGTAAATCGTCCTGGTATAAGGGTAATATACAAACTTCATCTGTTCTGTTACATAACTAGGACAATTTCAAACCCATTGTGCTTCTGTGTCCTAGATTTTGTGGACTGCCGCCCTGTTCTCATCCTCTGGGAAAGATTGTGTTTCAAAAGTTAATAATTCTGTGGCAAAGGCTTATAAATGAGGTCACAAAATATTTTCAGGATTTTCAGCTTTAAGTGTTTGCTGTGGCATATAATGACAGGATAATTTAGGTTGGAAGGGACCTCAGTAGGTTGTCTGGTCTAACCTGCTGCTCAAAGCAAGGCTAGCTTTAATGTTTATCATCCCTGAAGAATTACAGCTGTTGCGCACACAGCTCTCAGAAAAGTCCTGTCCATGTCCTCTTTCCAGTTACCAGGTGAGCTCTCAGCTGACTGGAGATTATGCAGTGATTGGTGTCTCCAATTTTGCTGCTGTCTAGCACTACCCGTTTGGGATTGTACTTTGAATTAGGCAAACCAAGCGATATTCCTGTGATCTGTGTTTGCTCTGTTTCGTGTATTGGTGGGAAGAGTCATGAGAATGAAGTCATACTTAACTATCAATAACTCGAAACTGTTGGGAGCCACCAGTATTGTAGAAGATGTAAAGGCTTCAGAACAGGACTGTGAAACAGAAAAATGTGCAATCATGTACTGGTTTTCAGGTAATGCTGTATTTGCTAACCAGTAATTCTAGTTTACCTTCAGTATTTTACTGCTCTTTCCTGCATATTGCTCATTTTTGGTTCAAACTGAAAGTTGGCACTTGGTTGCACTGGTACACTAAGAGGGATTCTGGCTTCCTTGTTTTGTGATAGGGCACTTCCTCTAGACTGGCTTCATTTTTTTCTTTTGCTCCCCTGTCATGTTAAAATTCAGTGAAACTGCATTTTAACTTCACATTGGGTGGCATATTCATGATATTTCTAGATTTTTTACAAATATGTATTTCCCTCCCACTGAGTATCCTGTCTGGGATTGTTTTTAGAACAAGTTAAATTCTCATCATCTCAAGTGACTCTTTGTTTTTCTGTACTTCTTAACAGTCATCTCTTTATGTGATTTCTCTGCTTCTTCCTGGAAATATTGAGAACTCCTAATGTAATTTTATCAGTGTAGGTGGCATTTCAAAAAGACAGAAGAAATGAGAAGTGTGCGGTAAGCTAATGAAATAGATTAACAATATGAAAAAAAAGATAAAATATTTTCTCTTGTGACTCTATCACAATCTTCATTGAGTTTAATAACCTAGAAATACCTTGGTGACAAAAACTAAAGGCAAACAACCATTTTAAGTGGACAAAATAGCACTTTTTTGGCTGACATGATTAAAGCTCTTAGAATTTTTTAAGGTTGTACCGCAGTTTGTACAGTGACATTGATTTCAAAAATCAGCAGGTCGTCAGGGTCCATTTTACTTAGATTGAAGGTTTTTAGTATGTATAAATTCCAGTTTCCATCCCAGAAAATGTAATACTGGGAAAAAAAGAAAATCATTCCAAAGAAAAGCAGCAAGTAAACAAACCTTCTCAAAACAGTATTTGTCTCTTCTTGTAGAGAAAGCAGAATAGAAGTCTTATTAATCTGGAAGTTTACTTATTATAGCCTTGCTCTGTGGAGTCTGCAAACTAGGATCTGAGTTAGTGGTCAGTGCTCACAAGAATTCACTGGATAAGCAGATGCAATGAGAGAGTTACTGAGGGGCTGAGAGGAATTAGGCAGGGAAAAGAAATGAGTTACCTGGTGGCCTTTCAAATTTCAGCCAGAAAACAGGCTTGAAACACCAGGTTTTGGTGACTGTAGGTATACATTGTGCAGACTAAAAGGTGTGATTACACTCTTTGACTTCTCAGGCTTGGCTTCTGAGGAAAGACAGAAGAGCAGAGATTGCCACTCTCCATCACAGTTGCCAAGAGGTTTTAGGGCAGCAAGAAAAATATTACTTTTTCTCCAAGAATGATCTTGGAAGCATCAAATTTACTAGATAACAGCAATGTTTAAGTTGGAAGCTCTGAATAATACCCAGTGATTTCATCCTAGAAGGAGCCGTGTACCTTCAACTTTGAGAGCAGAAAAGCAGAAAAGAGAGGCAGAAATAAGAGATGTGAGAAAAATATAGGAAAAGGCATGCAGAGAAGAGAATGAGAGCCAGAAAACTGAGACATTATAAATCTGTGGTGGGTTGCCCCTGGCTGGATGCCAGGTGCCCACCAAAGCTGCTCTATCGCTCCCCCTCCTCAGCTGGACAGGGGAGAGAAAATATAATTGAAGGCCTGTGGGTCAAGATAAGAACAGGGAGATCTCTCAGCAATTGCCATCACGGGCAAAACAGGCTTGACTCGGGGAAATTAATTTAATTTATTGCCAATCAAATCAGAGTAGGATAATGAGAAATGAAAAACTAAATCTTAAAACACCTTCCCCTCACCCCACCCTTCTTCCTGGGCTCAACTTCACTCTCCATTTCTCCACCTCCTACCCCTGACCGGTGTAGGGGGACAGGGAATGGGGGTTGCGGTCAGTTCATCACATGTTGTCTCTGCTGCTCCTTCCTCCTCAGGGGTAGGACTCCTCACACTCTTCCCCTGATCCAGTGTGGGGTCCCTCCCACAGGAGACAGTCCTCCACAAACTTCTCCAATGTGAGTCCTTCCCATGGGCTGCAGTTCTTCACAAACTGCTCCAGCGTGGGTCCCTTCCACAGGGTCACAAGTCCTGCCAGCAAACCTGCGCCAGCATGGGCTCCTCTGTCTCCACGGGTCCACAGGTCCTGCCAGGAGCCTGCTTCAGCACGGGTTTCCCACAGGGTCACTGCCTCCTTTGGGTGCACTTGCTCTGATGTGGGGTCCACCACAGGCTGCAGGTGGATATCTGCTCCACCGTGGACCTCCCTGGGCTGCAGGAGGACAGCCTGCCTCACCATGGTCCCCACCACAGGCTGCAGGGGAATCTCTACTCCGGCGCCTGGAGCACCTCCTCCCCCTCCTTCACTGACCTTGGTGTCTGCAGAGTTGTTGCTCTCACATATTCTCATTGCTTTCTCTGGCTGCTGTTGCGCAGGTTTTTTTCCCCCTTCTTAACTATGTTATCCAGAGGTGCTACCACCGTCACTGATGGGCTCGGCCTTGGCCAGTGGTGGGTCCATCTTGGAGACGGCTGGCATTGGCTCTGTCGGATAAAGCGGAAGCTTCTGGCAGCTTCTCACAGAAGGGGGCTCTCTCTCCCCCACTCCTGCTACCAAAACCATGCCACGCAAACCCAATACAAAATGTCATTGTTTATCTGTAGAACTTTTTCAAACTATCTCTTCCTAATGTTTTTTATTTTTTCAAGGTGTCATGTCTTCCTCATGTATTGTATCCATCTTTTTGTTTGTTTTCTGTGTCATTTCATTCTTTCCACAAAGCCTTTCATATTTCTTTTACTGGTTCATGTTTTTGTTCCTAAAGGAGATGAAAAGATCTCTCTCTGCTATGTCTTTCCTTTCCTGATTCCACCCAGGAATTTCTCCCATCTCCATGTGCTCAGCTGCTTTTGGGGAAGGAGCAATCTTCTCCTAGCATAGGTTGCTATAGTCAAGACAAAATAAACAGATAACTTCTGCCCAGTATTCAAAAATATTTATAAAGCCAACTGGAAATAAAATAAGTTGTTAGGCCTTCTTTGGAATACTAATGTGAAGTTTTTGAGGCAAAAGTTGTCATTTTTTCATTATTGGACAGTTATTGACATAGTCTGTTCTTCCTGTGTTTGGAGGATGCTTGAGAGACACTGATATGGCCTTAAATATTCTTTAAGCATTTTTCAAAATATATACGGTATCAAACAAAGAGGTTTTTATTTTGCTTTCACTGTTTTAAAAGAAAAACAAAAGCAAATTTTCACCAAGCTTGGATGTATACCTTGAAAGCTGTGAGCTACTGATGTAAAAATGCTATAGCGAAACAAAGTCTGTATTTAATCCAACCTTATACATTATGAAGAAATGAGGTTTTGTTTGTTTGCTCTCCTTTCTCTTATTTTAGGTTCCTGATCTCAAAGCCCCAGTCTTCTCTTCTTAAGATAGTTCCAGTGAGTTTGATAAACAGAAATAGGGAGATTCTGTCCTCCTTATGGTTTCTAAATTGGCCCGCAAAGCAGAATTACAGGGACCGATGTGCCCAAGATCTTCCTTCATATTGCCCTATTCCCAGTTCTTACCTGATTTCTACAGGAAAATTTTAGGAACAGTTTACTTCCAAGTTCTCTTGAATTTGCAAAGAAGAATGAATTTCCCTGTTCTGTCTTATAGTTATGCTTTCCTGTGATTCAAGTTAATACAATAAGATCTTCACAGAAAGGCAGTCTATCAAAGTGACTTCTACTAATATCACAGGATACTCTTCATATAAATGGAAAACTGTCTTCACTGGTGTTTGTAAGTGGTTTAAGGGGGAAGAATCATGGCAGTAATTTAAAATGGAAGAGACCAAGACATTTCTTTCAGTAAGAAATTTCAGAATCTGAAAGGAAGATATTTAGGCATATAAAATATAGGTGGTTACTTGCTGGAATTCTCTGAAGGGCAGGCATAAGTGTCTTTTTGGCCTGTTGTGCAAAAATCATCCATGCTAGGAAACTTCCTTTTTTTTCTTATGGCAGTGGTATTTTATCCAATATTTTTCACCTTTTCTTGTTTCCAAATAAATTTCTTAAATTTTTTTTAGCTTTCAAAAACAAAAAGAGAAAGGGGTTAGAACATCATCTGATAGAGAATTAGAGCTATGCAGTGGTATTATATGGTTGTGTCATCTTGCACTGAAGGTTCACAGTCCACTATCACCTAAAGAGGCCCCAGGGTTCCCATGAACTGAATAAGTCCTTGTCAAACTTCAGATATCTTGAACAAAAACAAATCAAACTTAGGAATTTTTTTTTAGAGAACTGGTCACTATTCCTTCATGTATAAACCTTATATGGTGCATGTGTGGTAGGTTGGCATTTGCAACACAAGATAAAGGAGGGGAATAATCAGTACCTTCTATACCTCTAATACCTCGTGGCTGAGAAACTCCATATACTTGAGTTTCCTAATGGATCTGTTATAAAAACCATTACTTTATCAGAAACCAAGACTAATCCAGACTCAAAAAAATTTCCCATTTAGATTATATTGAAAAAATGTTCCAAGACAATGCTTGTTGTAACAGATGCTAGCATTGCACATTGAAATTTTATTGCTTATGCCACAGCATTGTCCTAGTTCTGTTTTGGGTTTTGCTATGCTTTGGTGCTTGTATTTTAGAAAATGATAATACAAGGATGAAATATGATTCTAAACAGTGATTTATCTTGCAAGCATTCCCCACACACAATAGTTTTGATTGGGTGTCTAATTATCTTCCATTCATCAGGTAATTGCAGGATATTTTCAAATTAAAATCGATGGTGCAGTGATAAAATTTAAAAGTGGGCACAGTTGTGCACATGATGTAGATGAGTATCAGGAAAATGTGATATTGTCCAAATCAGAAGAGAATAATCTCACTTCACTGAAATACCGATTTCTGAAGCAATTTATCAAAATTCATGGTCTTCATTGCTAAGAGGTTAAAATAAAATCCTGGAAAAGTCATGGAATGTCTTTTGGAATGATGAACCTTCCCGGAAGAGTGTGCAAATTTAACAGAATCCATTCCCCATGAAAGGTAATCTGCAAGCACTGGAGTCAAGAAGATAAAGCAGCTGTCAAAATGCTTGAAGCTAGTGTGTGCACGACTGGGGCCATTACTTAAGTTCGTTTTCAAAAATACGTCCATCTCCTATCACTTTCATTATGAATGATTAAAGCGAGAATTAGATCAGGATATGAGAGTAATTTTTAAGTGTTCTTGTGTGTTTTGTTCAGTGCTGTTATCTGATCATAGATACATTTATTTACTGGGATTTATTTTTTTTTTAATAAAAACTAATCTTTTCCCAAGAACTGTGATTCTTTCTGTATTATTCTGGTTGTGTCCAAACCAAATTTATAGCATCTTCTCTGTGTCTTTATTCTTGCTTTTAGATGGTTTTGTGATGATTCAGGATTGAGTTTGAGCAGATTGCAGAACCTCTTGTGCCCTGTGAGGAGAGTGGAACCATTGCAGGGCGAGAGGTACCTTTTCCCTAAGGAAAGGGTTTAAGAAAAGACATCGCAGTCATCGTTCTTGGACTTCAAATGCAGAAATGTAGGCGAACATATGTAGTGTCACACAGCCACAATTTTGCCTTCTTTTCATGTTATTAAGTTACTCTACAGAAAAGGAAGGAAGGGTCCAAGATGACAATTAACACAACTCTTCTAAGATTTTTTTCTCATATTCTCAGTCATCCCTGAAACATGTATCTGCCCTGTCATTAATACAGTGCCATTTGTCCTCTGATTATCTGCGCTACAGCGTTGCACTGGGGATCTTGAGTGATGTGGACCACTCTGTAACATATGGCTCAGGCAGGCAGTCTCCCGGCGAAATAAGAATGTAAGCTGGTAACATCTGGCCAGCCTTTGTTCATTTGTCTGGAGCAGGCAGATTGATCTGCATATAGTTTGGCTTCCAGTGCAGTTTCATGTTTTATTTACTCCCCTTTAACTGCAGGCTGCTGATGAAAGGGGCAGTCCTCTCCCCGCCCCCTGCTCCCCAAGTTTCTGCCTTCTCTGTTGCTCCTGATATTAGCAGTCATTCCACTGTGTCATGAATCAGCTCATCTGTCCAAAGCTGATCTTCCATTTCTAGGGTCTGTGGTAGTTATAACTTTCCCTGCAGTTCTCATGTCCTTTGGAAAAGTGGGAATTTAACTTTCATGGAGGCTAATTGAACATCACTCAAAGTACAGAGTGAAGATTTTATATGGTGGGAGTGTGAAAACTTTTTATTTTTTGGTTTTGAGAAGTTTGCTCACCTCCAAGAGGGACCAGGGCATGCAGCAGATCTAGGCATTTCCACTTGCTAGGTAAGAGTGTTTCCATGGTGAATTTCCTTTGTTCTTTGCAGAAATTATGACAATACAATGGAAATGAAACAGGGAGAAGTTGTCAAAGTTACAATGGGATTCCTAGAGGTTTTGAACACTACTGAAGTACTAGATTTAGCATGGTTCTTCTGAGTCCTGATAAATATTAAGAGGCCATGAGGTTATGGGAAGGTCATAGGACTGTGATATAAGAAATGCAAAGAAAACATGGAGATAAAACCTTACCCTAGGTTTGTCTCTCTTTATAGGAAGAGGTCTGTGCACATTCAGCTACAGACTAAGGGTTCATTTGTAGATCAGAAGTGTCCTACATCTTTTATCTGTGTGAGAAAGTGTCTTTGAGAGATTTGACCTGATAATTGTAATGACATTCCTTGTTACCACCCTTTTTCTTAACAACTTTTATTTGCCACTGGCACATTCTGAGCTTGTTTTCTCCCAGTGATTGGCACTAGGTTAATGGTGTACATGAAAATTACTTTCTAAACACTGTCATAGATTGGAAAATGGTTCCAAGTTGTGGCTGAGAAAAATCAACCTTGTTGCATCTTCTGATCTGTATCAAAACTTTTAGAAATGCAGGACACATCTATCAGACATTTCTTCTTTCCAAGTCTTGTGCCTTAGGTCTTACACCAAAACCACCTTCAAGTTGACATCACAAGTCTAATTCAAAGTCCCAGAAAGACAGTTGTTTTCCAAGACAGTTTAGACATACCTGTGGATTATAGGAGGATTCTGAAACCTAAACTATTACTCTAAAGCATAAGGTATCACTTTCAATCTGAATTAGCTGTATCTGAAGATATCCGATATCTGTTTGGGGGTAACTATATGCAGGATATCAGTAATGTTTGTAGTGTTTTATGAGTTCGCAGAATTCCAGAATGGTTGAGGTTGGAAGGGAGCTCTGGAGGTCATCTGGTCCAAACCCCCTACTCAAGCAGGGACACCTAGAACTGGTTGCCCAGGACCACGTCCAGACAACTTTTTAGTAACTCCACAGATGGAGACTCCATAGCCTCCCTGGGAAACCTGTACCAGTGCTCAGTGACCAGTGTTTCCTGGTGTTCAGATGAAACTTCCCATGTTTCAGTTTATGCTCGTTGCCTCTGGTCTTGTCACTGGGCACCACTGAAATAAAGCCTAGCTCCATCCTCTTTGCCCCTCCCTTCAGGTATTTATTGATGAGATTCCCCTGAGCCTTCTCTTCTCCAAGTAGAAGGGTCCCAGATCTCTCAGCCTTTCCTCAAAGGAGAGACGCTCCAATGCCTTAATCACTTTCGTGGCCCTTCGCTGGACTCCCTTTAGTTTGTCTGTGTCTCTTGTATTGAGGAGCCCAGAACTGGACCTCACACTCCATGTGTGGGCTCAGCAGTGCTGAGCAGAGGGGAAGCATCACCTCCCTTGACCTGCTGGCAACCATTCTCCTTATGCAGCCCAGGTACCGTTAGCCACCTTTGCCACACGGGCATGTTGCTGGCTCATGTTCATCTTGGTGTCTACCAGGTCCTTTTCTGCTAATCTGCTTTCCAGCTGGTCAGCCCTCAGCATATATTGGTGCGTGGTGTGTGAAAGTCGTAGATGACACAGGCAATAAAGAAATTTCAATAACAGGAAGAAACAGATAATTATAAAGGATGGTTTGTATGATCTTGTTAACAGGAATCAGAAAATGAAGTGTAAAACTTCAGATGTGGTAGGCTTCACATGTGGTATGCTCGCTAGAATTTCCAGGATTTTAATTTAACATATCCCAGCTCTTGCAGGATCCTAAGACATTGGTGGTGCTTTCAGATTCTCTCCCTTTTAAACTCTTTTCCTTTGGAGCATTATAAGATTTTAATATTTTATTACAGATTTAAGTTTTGGTTTTGGAAAGTATTTTATGGCTTACAGCGTATGAAGAAACTTCCCACGTGTGGATTTTTTTTGATCTATGTATCAACTGTTTGGTTGTCCCAGGCAATCCCTTTCAGTGGTAAGTTCTTGCGCATTTTAGACACACTCCGTTCTTAACAAGAATCCCCATTCCCTGTTCTTCTAGATCTAATCAAACAAAACTGTAACCATGAGCTCCTTCTGCAAGTGAAGATTTTCAGTTTGTTTAATCAGCGCTGCATCATTTTGTGGAGAACTTATTTAATAACAATATATTTTTTCTTTTTGTTATAAAATACAGAATTAATCAAACTGACGGTTATTGAAAATGTTATGATAATAATCATTCTGTTATGATATTGAAGATACACTTGAAGATGTTATAAGTTCATTATGAACAATTTTTGACGAATGCCTCTTTTTTCAGTCCAGATAAAACAAGCTGCTTGGACATTGTATTAGTATTCCCTGGCTGAATGAATGCATGAATGCTTCCAGCACACACATTACTAAACTTTGACTGCAGTCAATACAGTTAAAGAGAACTTGAGACAACGCTTTCTGTAAATGTCAAAAGCTAAATTGCATACATGTTAAATAGGAGTTAAATTCACTAAAAATGTTATCGCAGTGACTGTTTTAGCTTCATCTCCAGAGCTCTTTGCAATTTCTTTGGCACTAGAGAAAGCTTTAAGGAGGCTGATAAAGCTAGGTCGTAAAAGTGTTTAGGCTCCTTGTCCCAAGCTCCAAGAATCATAGAGTTTAGTTGTTCTTCCTCCTTACACAATTGATGGAATAGTGTATAAATCATTTTTGGATGCATTCCCGAAATCAGATCCAGAGGTGACAGCACACAGATCAAGAAACTAGCAAAGGTAGCCAAGAGTCAGCCCTAAGATTTCTGTGTATTATAAATCCTGCCACTTTCCAGGGAGTTTAAAGCTTTTGGGGCTATAGAGACGTGCTTCTGTACATGCACGATTCACATCCCTGAATCATTTTCTGGACCCCAGAGTGCTACCATCTGTACTTCAAAGGCTGAATGGAGGTCAGTCCGTTCTCTCAGAAAGCTACTTCTGCAGATGATGGTATTTTTGCCGTAGCTTCTCCTCTTTTCTGTTGCTTTCTCTTTCAATCTTCTGAAAGGAATTCAAACTCACATCAGCCCGCCGCCAGGATGGACACCTGATCATCAGAGTGGCAGACATCTGCATCCTTTTCTGACAGTAACTCCAAGTACTTTTGCTACTGTGATAAATGGGAGCACAGCCCGTTCCAGAAGGATATGGTGTAGCTGGAAAATAAGGAATGTGTCCAGATACTTTTAAACAGATGCATAACAAGAAATGCTTATATTTGCTCTGCACTGCTCTTGGGGAGGAAGGTGGGTGGTGAATTCCTGTACTTCATTCTGCAAATTACACATGTACTAAAGGGAGGGGGATTACAGAACAGAATTAGATAGCGTTGTAAAGAATGTTTCACTTACAATACTTTTTTTAAAGTTCAGCCTGTATATGGCCATTGAGCTGGCACTTGTTTGGATGATGAGAAATGCGCAGATGTTGGTCTTTCTCATGCAGAGGCTGTTCTAGTCGTTCCCTAGATATGCACAATTAGTAATGTGGCATAAGCAGGAGCATCTTTACTGTGGCTTTTTTTGCAGCATATAGACATAGTGGAGATTTGTTCTGACATGTTTTGCATCCCCAATCTAAATAGGGGTTGTTAAGAGGAGCTAAAACTGGACCATGAGAGACAAGATGATATATGGCATTAGTAGGCTCTAATGGGCAGGCCAAAGCTCCCTTAATAATACTCTGTGATCAAATGCAACTTGCTAGACAGAACAAAAAGGTATCAAGGACTGGGGGAAGCTGTTAGACCATCTAATTTGCATGCCCTAGGATGCAGTTACCTTTCCTAATGAGTAAATAAACAAGAGTATTTAGAAAAATGCATTACTGAGTGTGTGTGTGGGAACCAAGAGGCTATGGCTTTGCAGTTTTCAGGAGTGGTGCTTTGCATGGTGATTGCTGAAACTGTGGCTTCCTACAGAAGCAAGAACCCATCCATAAAACAAATCTTCAATTCAATTTAGAACCATACTCTCCCACAGATCCTCTTGCCTTCAAGCACAGGGCACAGTAAGGCTTGTTTGCCATCACTGAGAAGGAAGCAGGAATGTTTTCCCCAGACCTTACTTAGCCCAATTTCCCCCCTTGCTTTGTGCTGAACTTCTCTGAATCTTGTCATGCCTCCAGCTTGAAAACTTCCCTTCTGTGATCCTGCTGTCTGTTGAGGTCACGTGTAGTAGAGGTATGGTATCCTTCAGGTAGAGGTACAGCATCCTTCATCTGTCTACAGTGATTCTGTATATGGGATACTAATTGTAAACAGAATGGGTTTGCAGAATCCAGTTGCAGTACTTTTATCAATGAAAAGTGTATCCTTTCATTTCCTCCAAGCCATTTTCATCATTGCCCAGCTTCATCATCAAGATGTCCACATGTCTTTTCAAGACGTCTTCTCTCTCTAGGACTGTAAACCGGCAATTTATATCAGCATTAAAATCACTAGTAGAAAGGTATAAGACAGGAAAATCTGTTTGAAAATGGTTATAACAAATTATATAAATCTGCATTTTTACTATAGGGTTTGGTATCCAGTCCTGACAATGACAGTAAGAATTCATAAGAGGTCAGAGACCCCTAGGCTACAGTGATGCAAATTGCCATGCTCATGCAGTGTGTTGCTTGCGAAGTTCCCAGCTCTGAGGTATTTCTTTGGCTATACTGAAAAATTACACTCCTTGTAGTACCGGAGATTGTAGGGCTGTCTGCATCACATTGAAATGGTATGCCCTGAAGAAGGAGAAGAGGGAAACATATGAATTATCTTTTGATTATGATACGCTGCAGTATACTGTGTAGCCTTCAGCTCTTTTGCTTTCCAGTCGTTTTCCTCACTTTAGCTTTATTTGTTTAATTTCAGCTTGTATGATGTCCTGATGTACTAGCAAACTAATTTGCCTACAGCCTAGTAAAAATCTCATATTTTGGCTCTGTCAGGTCTAATGATTGCAAAAGTGTTTGCTCTTGCACTGGTGGAACAGACAAGAGCTCTGTGTTAGCCTTGTCAGCCTTCTGCAATCAGTCCTGAGGTCTGCCTTCAGACCAGCTCTGCTTCGCTTGTCCAGCTTGTTGAAATAAAAACCCACAGTATTTGCTATGAAGGTTTCTGTGATGGATTCCATCACTCATGGTTTCATGGATGCTTTTGTTTATATGAATATTAGTCACTTTAGGACAAATGCTTGTCAAAGGCAAAAAGCAAGAACTTGTCAACATGCTTTCACCTGGAAACTACTTGTTTTCAGCTTTTCTTTTCTCTTGGAATTACTTTTCCTTTGTGCAGCTCTACAAATACAAAACTAAAGAAACCCCCCACACCGTGGCTGCCTTATTAGCTTAAACTTTGTGTCCTTAAAATGCTTTGTATAACTTGCTTGTTTATTTTTTCCATATGAAATACTTACCATCAATTTCTTAAATTTACCTTTGATTGTGCCTTTCTTCTCAGGCAGGATTCCTGTATACTGATGATCAATTTGCCTTAGGCAAATTTTTAACTACAAAACTAGGTAAAGATTGATTCTGAATACACTTGGTAAAACAGATCTTTTCCATCTTTCTTATAAAGAAGACTAGATTCAGACTTGATCGTCTTAAATAGTGACTGTATTAAAGGTGTGTGGCCCATGTAAAGTTTCAGCTTTAATGATGCGCTGAGAACATGCCAGCATAACTGACTCCTCAAGGCCAGAATGTACCCTTTGCTGACAGGAATTGCTCTGTGTTTGAGATTCATTTTGTGTAATGTTAGCCACCT
Organism: Dromas ardeola; assembly: GCA_013398915.1. NCBI lineage: Eukaryota > Metazoa > Chordata > Aves > Charadriiformes > Dromadidae > Dromas > Dromas ardeola. The sequence goes on from VYZM01020528.1 coordinate 207,857, forward strand.
ACGCAGTGGTGTCTAGGCTAAGGTTTCCTTTAGTCCATGGTCACCTCTTACCCTAAGTTGAGGTGTCTCAGTACAAAACGATGGGTGATACTGTCCAGATTCCTACTGCTTTCCATTTGCTAACTTAAACTGGGAACCACAGGGAGGGACATTATGACCCACGGTTGAGTGAGATAATGGTAGGCAGGGGTCAAAAGCACAGGGTGCAGGGTGATGGGAACAAGAGAGACTTCAGGAACAATAAAGCAGAGTGAAGGGACACCTGCTTCAAGTGTACACAAATGCATGCAGCCTGGGAAACAAGCAGGAGGAACTTTAGCTGCACGTGCAGTCACCAAGCTCCATCACTGGAATAACTGAGAGACAGTGGGAGAATTTACATGTCTGGTCTGCTGCGGTGGATGGATGCAAGCTCAACAGGAAACACAGGCAAAGAATGAGGAGGATTGGGCTGCCCTCTATTGTGAAGGAGCAGCTTGGACACAAAGATCTCTTCTACGTGAGGGATGATGTTCTGGCTGAGAGTTTGGCAGAACTGGAGGAGAGGCCACTAGGGGTAACACTGTGGTGTGAGTTTGTTACCACCCAGTCAGGATGAAGTATTGTATAAAACGACTCTAAGCGACTTGTGGAAATATTTTTCACAAATACAGTGTTGCTTCTTGCAGGAAAAGTAATATTTAATTCTTCTGATTTCATTCCAACTAAGGAGTCTAGGGAGAAACCACCATAAAGCTGATAGTGAAGCAGACTGGCTCCAAGCACTCAGAACCTGTAGGATCCATGCTATAACATGTTCAGGAGTAAGGGGGAGAGTTAAGCACCCCATTCTCCTTCAGGAACGGGCAGATAACTCGCCAGTTCCATAACTTCCAAGTACAACACGACACGAGTATCAACATTTAATCTGACTTTTCCAGATGCCTCTTAGCATTTCCTTGTCCATAGTCCATTACCAAAAATACAGTAGAGCATTGCTGTGTTGTGACAGCTATTTTCATTGACTGAAGTTTAGTGACAGTAACCAAACTCAGCAAACCAGACAGTTCTGACTGAAATATGGAACATGCTGGGATTTGTGTACTGGCTTAACGTATTTGCATAAGAAGAAAAGGGTTAAATGCAATTAAATGGATTAATTTTTATTTCTCTTGTGGAAATATCTGCTGAATCAATGTTTAGCAGCCTGTGGTAATTAATGATGAAGTGATTTACATTTACTAGGAATTCAGGTAACCTTAAATAAGGCTGCCAGATCCTTTGATGCTACGGTAGAAATTCTATGTCAATTTACAATAAAACTGTAGACCAATACTGAATGCACATACATTTTCAATTAGCAGTATGAAAGACCTCCTTCCTGTAAAATTTAATGTAAGAATGAAAGACAGGAAAGGAAAAATAATGCAAGTCTTTTCAGATGTACACAGTTCAGACTGAATGATTGGTACCTTTCCTTCCGGCATTAAAATCTTGGTATTTTTCTTTAAATAGCCTGTTACATACCAGTCGATCTTAGTACGGTATTGCATAGTAAAATGTAAAAATCTTTCCCTGAGCTTTTATTGCTGAGCACGACATCATATGGTATGGAATATCCCTTTGGTCAGTTTGGGTCAACTGACACATCTGTGTCCCCTCCCAGCATCTTACCTATCCCCAGCCTACTGACTTTTGGGGGCGGGTGGGAGAGAGAAAGCCTTGACACTGTGCAAGAACTGTTTGGCAATAGCCAAAATGCTGGTGGGTTATCATGGCTGTTTTAGCCACAAATGCAAAACACAGAACCACACAGGCTGCTGTGAAGAAAGCTGTCTTCATAACTTCGTTCCAGCCAGACCCAGTACATCACATTACTGCTTTGTGCTCAGGTTTCTGTCTGAAATGGAAGTCATCAGTGTTTTTCATCTGTAGATCCTAAATAGTTTAAAAGAACATGGTATTTTTGTTATCTACGGGTATTTATTCTCATTTTGTCACCAGAAACACTGAGGAGCAAATAAATAAAGAGTATCTTTTGGAGTGGGGTTTAGAGTGGATGCCAGTAAGAAGTTCAAAATATGAAAGCTTGATTATATCTCTAGCATAAAATCATTGTTCCATAGTCAAAACCCAGATACTTTCTTGGTTTTCTAAAGAAAAACGCTACAGAATCTAATTCATATACGTATAATCGTATTGTTTCCCAAGTCTTCGTGCTCAAGAACACAAAGCGGCTGGGAAATTTACTATAATCTTTGTCACTGTTCTAAGGGCTAGCGATACACATTTAAAAAAATGTGTCTTATTTAATCTTTAGCTTCCAGTCACCATATTTTATGTATTTTTGTCTGCTAGATTAAAGAGATTGGAGTTAGAAAATCTCCTTAAGTAGGTAATTTATCACGTACTGACTGTATCATCATGATTCAGTTCTGTCTTAATCCATCTTAGAGCTAGCTCATTTACTCTCTTACTGTACAGTCTATTTCCAAATTGCAAATCAATCTTATGGTTTTCCTCTAAATTTTGAGGTTTTTTCCTTTTAGTGGAAAAATTGGATAGAATTGACTATCTCTAGTCTTGGGAGAGGAGTGTGTAAGGATTCTAGGTACTTTAAGCATATGTCTTTTTTATAAGCATATGTCTTGAAGTGTATGTCTTTTTGCAGGTGGGCAGAGATTGCCTTCAATCCGTGCTGCAATCCAGATAGATGCTGGCAAACTCTGAACTGTGCCCAGCTGGCTGTGCGTAGGGCTAAGGATCCCATAGAGCAGTGGTCTCCAAATGGAGGGATCTGCCCCCCAGGGGGTGTGCAAGAGGATCTGTTGGGGTGCAGGAAGAAAACAGTTGAACTTCCACTTATATTTATTTTTATATTAAAAAAAATAAGGAAGAAATTAAGCTTTACTAATATTTAATATACAGATTGACACTGGTGCATTTAGCTGGTCCATATGTCAGATGGTCCTGTGGGGTTCATGGGGTGCCCTGAGGGACAAGTGGGTACTCCACGACGTGGAGGGGTTGACAGTGGCATCCTCGCTCATTCGTTCACTTTCAGCGTATTGCGATACATTACAGTTTACATGTGCGCAGTTACGTGGATTTATGGATTATATTATCTAGGTTTTACTAAACTACAAAATGGACAAGTGGCTTAAAAAGACTCCTGCAAAGAAATTGCAGATTGAAGATAATACTGGTAAAGGCAACACAAGCGAGCAAGAAGAAAATGGCAGAGCTGACACTTCTCCTACTGCTAGTTCCTTTACCTTCATCAGCCACATCATGGGTAAAAACAATGACAAGCTAACCAGATCTGACAAGAAGTCAGCCAAAAAAAAGCAAAAATATCAAGACAAGTATGGATTTATAGCTACTGTTACTAACGATGAACCTCACCCTAAGTATACACTGTGCCTTGAGACTTTAGCTACTATGAAGCCATCATGATTAGAAAGACATTTAAAAATTAAGCATCCAGAACATGAAGACAAATCTCTACAAATTTTTCAGTGAAGTTTAAAGCCATGTGATACTCAGTTCAGTACTTTACAGAACTAAACATAATGATAAATGTTTAAAAGCATCTTCTGAGATTTCTTACTTAATAGAAAAAGACAAAAAGCCACATGCCATTGGGGAAACACTGTGATAAAAATGGCTGAAATAATGCATGGAAAACAACATGTCAACAAACTGAAGTCCATTCCTTAGTCAGCAAATACTGTTGAAGATGAACAGGAGAGTTGAAGAAAGAGATATTAGAACAAATCACACAGTGTGGGAGGTTTGCTACGCAACTGGGTGAAAGTACAGATACTTCTAACGTGCCTCAGCTTATGGTGTTTGCTGGATTCTGATTTAATAATGAAGTAGATAAAGAAGTACTTTTTTTGTGAGCCACTAAAGGAGACATGTACTGCAGAAGATACATTCTCAACAGTAAGGGACTTCTTTAATAAGAGCAATGTTTTATGGAAAAACTGTGTAAGTGTAACCGCTAATGGAGCGGCTGCATTGACTGGAATAAAAAAATTTATTCCAGGGTAAGGTTACAGAGCTGGCATCACACGTGAAATTCCTTCGACCATTGGCAAGCCCTTGCAGCAAAGAAGTTGGAGACAGAAGTGCATGAAGTGCTGCAGGGTGCTATCGAAGTGGTTTACTTTACAAAAACAAGACCTTTTAATAGTAGAATATTTACAATACTCTGTAATGAGATGGGGAGTGACCACAAAAATCTTTTGTACCCTACAGAGGTTCACTGGTTTTCTTATGGTGAAGTGTTTAAAAAGAGTGGTCGAACTTGAAGACGTTATGCATTTTTCTTTTACAAAAAGTCAAGTGTTCCAAACTTGCTGACCTTTTCTGTGATGACAAGAAGCTGTCCATAGCAGAGATTTAAAAAAAAATAAACACACTTAATCTGGACCTTCAACGTGAAGGTGATGCTTTAACAATGAGTGAGAAATTCACTGCTTTTCGGAGGAAACGTGCTACGGAGAGAGCATTTTGGAAACAGATGTTTGGAAATGTTTTGATCATTTTGTTGCCAAAAATGAGGGAAGCTAGTCACCTAATAAATATTCTCATATCTGTACACTTAAAAAATATGGAAACTGAATTTTCTAGCCAGTTAAAAAAAATCTTCCCAACAAGAGTTTCAGTGGGTTTTGAACCCAGTTGTTAGGTGCATAAAAATGCAACACCTTCTGATTAGTTTGCAAGAACAACTGATTGCTGTCAGGGAAGATGGAAACTTACTAGCCAAAATTAAACAAAAATCTTTGCATAATTGGTGGATGGGACTTAAAAAATAATATCATGGTTTAGTAAGTGTAGCCAGTGGTGTATGTCCTCCATTTGCATCTACGTATGTTTGTGAATTATCATTTATAGCTAGCAGCCATTAATACCCAGTATCAAAATAAACTGGACTTAGAACCAGACCTTCAAATTGCTGTATCATTAAGCGTTAAACCAAGATTTTAAAAAATAATGAAGGATCTTCAATCGCATTGCTTTAGTGAGAGCAAAAAGGGAGTTTTTATACCTTTAATAAATGAAATAATTTTGAAAAATATTATTTAATCTTTATATCATCCTTTTAAATTTCTATTTTTATGTATGTTTTATGATGAACAAAATACATTAGTACATTAGAAAGAAAATGTATATAATTTATAAATACATACAATGGGGATGCATGTCAAAAAGCTTTTTACTGATAGGGGTGCATAATCAAAAAAGTTTGGAGACCGCTGCCATAGAGCCAGAGCGTGTTAAGCTTAGTTTGCTGCTGCATCTCATTGTGGTTACGTAGGTTCAAGAACGGGCAGAGCACATTAATACCTGTTGGAAAATATACCTCAGAAATGCCCACAGTAGACCAGAAACTCCAGCACAATACTTTCTGTCTATGTAATGAGGTTATTGACACCTCTTTATTAATAAATCCAAGAAAATCCATTAACCCTTTTTGTCAGAGCCCTAAAATGAGAAACTATGTTTATGTATCATGAATTTTACAGATGTTCACAGTAAAGGCACCACCCTTTATATGATCCAAGTACCCCTTGAATCCAGCATAGCTCCTATGGGGTTAGTTACTCTGCTTCTGGATATCATTGTTTTCACTAAGATAAATAGCCTTAGTAAAAAGTCCCATTCAATTCCTGTAGGTTCTTTTTACACCATGACACTACATGAAGACAAAATGCATGTCACTTCGCTTTGAAAAGCTGAAAATTAATCCATTAAACTCTGGTCTATAACAGTTTGGAGAAAGGATGGGAAACTAAAAGATGTGCTGCATTGTAAGATATTCCCACTTTCTTAATTTCTCTTCTCCTTTAGGACCATACTTAGGAGGATCACATCATGGTGACCTACAGAATTGACGGGGAAGAGGGAGAGAGAAAGAGGGAGGATTCCCCTCCTCCTTTCTCTATTATACCTTTTTTGACCCAAATACCAGTAGTAACTTTTGTGTTCCCCGTGGAGGAGAATCTGATTCCATGTCAATGGATTGATATTTAAAACTTTTATTCACACAAATTAGTGATGAGTGGTCAGTAGACATAGTGAAATGTCTCCTGTAGAGATATCATGGTGGTTTCTTAAAAGCTCTCATATCACCTACACTTCTGGTATTTTGGAGTGCTCACAGTTTTACGGAAACAAGCTTCTCCAGATATTATCCACCAAACTCTCTGAGCACTAAAATTAATAAAGAAATGAAACTTTTAAGAATTATTGAGATTGCAGGATCAACAATTCTATATTTAAATATGCCTGCACAACTTTAACAGAAATGTTCTGTAAAAAAAAGAACTTCATCTAAACAAAATGAATGCCTTTCTCCAGACTCCCAGTCCAGTCTGGCTGCTTCTTGCCAGAACAGAGTTTGCTTGTATGGGCTACTGGGGTTATTCACTGTCCTTCTAGGTCCCCATCTTGTTTAAAGGAGGGAGATTAATGTTACAGGATATTAATGTTACTTTTTTTTAAAAAAAAGCTAAATCATATTATCTTTTAAACCAGTTAATAACATGTTACAAATGGCATGGAATGTATTTAAAACTCAGAAACAGATAGAAGTTATTTTTAAGGGGATTGTTCAATTTTGGTGAAGTCAAATGCATAACCCTTAATGGCACCATGTGTATTCTCTTCTCCCTGAGAGCGCTAAAATAAAGCATTACATATGCTTATGAAGGTACAGAACATTTTTTCATGCCAGATTGTTGTTAGTTCTTGTGGGGATACAGAAGGGCAAAGTCTGATTCCAGGTGTTCTGTGAATTCCAGGCACAATCTGTAATGTTAAAATGAAAAGGGCAGCGACAGGAAAAAGTATCAGCACACATGGTCAAGGAGATGATCGCCAGTCCATAACAAACAGACATAATTTCCACCACCTGAAGTTGACAACAAGTTGCCCAAAGACACAGAATGAAACTCTTGCTTAATTTGTAGCTTAACACACTTCAAGTAATTCTTAGGTAGCCTAGAAGATTTTTTTTGTCTTCTGGTTTCCATGCTGAATTAAGGACTACTTCTCAGACAGTACTGATAAACTGCCTATATTTTTGTATCATTTTCTAGTCATGGATAAAATCGGCTTTACTTTCTTAAACTAAATAACTTGTATTAATATGACCCTGGAGGATTCCTCTGCAGGAAAAGAGAATGTGAAGCCAATGAAATGAAAAGATACGACCATGGTATTTTTAACTTTGCTGTTGTAAGAATGAGTGCAACCACAGTAAGTCTGCTTAAGACAATATGCCAAGATGCAGCATAATGCCTATTCAGAATCCCATCTGGCATAACATAAAATAATGTGCAGAATCTATTTATAAAGGACTTGATATAAGATATACCAAGAATTATTATGATTTAAGAAGTTTCAGGAAAGATGTTAGAAGGAAGAAATTTCAGAACATAGAAGTCTGCTAAAGGAGAAGAGAAAGAGCAAAAGCAATTAACGAAGGCATTAAAGAGTTCAAGAAGATATGAACAAGAGCCAGGGGAAAATTCTTTTTCTAGAAGGACTTTTCACAGGTAACTGGAGTATAGCTTCAGCTGACAATTGAAATCTCAGTGGAGGAAGTATGTGAATCAAACTGAGACGCTCAAGTACAGTAAATTATCACCACCATATGGCATCCTTCTGAGGATTCTGAAGTAAATAAAGTGTGAAATAACAGTCATACACCATTGCAGGAAATGTTGCTGCAAGGTTTTCTTCAATATTCAAAAAAATGTTAATATAGCTTCTGTATTTTCTTTAAACTTGGAGGACTAAGGGATAATTCTCAAACTCTGAAATAATGTTTAATCATCTAGTAGTCCTAGAAAATAGGATGAAAATGCTCTAATAGAGCCATTACTTTATATTTCTTTACCTTACTTTAACTTAGATTAAAACGTGAATGTAATTTAAAGTTATCATAGCATATGTTAACTGGATTAATTTAACTAGCATGGGTTAACTGAGCTATTAACTAGCTTGCTTATCTAAATTCCTGCTTTTGCAAAAGTATGTGATTATGACTTTTACGCATTTTTAAGTTGCTTCTTTTTTTTTTTAACAGAAGCGGTTACTCTTCAAAGTCTTCAGTAGAGGACAGTCATGTCTCTCATGATGAATTTGGGAGAATCAGCAATGTAATAGATGATACTGCCATTATCAGGTCCTAGGGGGAATGAGGGAGAGAGAAAAAGAGAGATTAGAAGCAAAACTAGTAGTTTAGCCTGTAACTTTCTTCTCCCCAGGTAGCTCACCTTATGTCAGAGAGTGCCAAATAAACATAAACAATTTTTCCTGTTGCAGACTTATAGCAACTTTCTCCCTCCTTTAAGCACCCTTGAACTTCAGCTTGCCACTATGTATGAGGGACGGTGGGACACTTTATGGGCTTCCCAGAAAAGCACAATTTGATTTGTATCAAGTGCATGGCACCTTTTCAAAATACGTTTAAGTAGTTGAAATCGTATGCCTGGGTGTCTTTAATTCGTCTTGAGTTTGCCAGCTTTATTTTTCATTTTGTCCTTTTTCCTGAGGCAATGGGTGGCATTATCATGCTAACTACACGTTGGATATCATTAATTTTGCATGTGATCACCTCTCTTTTTGGTTTGGAAACAGAACAGTAAAATCAAGTCATTTCTTCAGGAAGCATTCACTGATAGGTAAACTCAAGTGAGGTTTCCTATAATGATTAATGGTTGGCAGATTACTAGTAGGGCAGAATTCAGCCACTGCTGTCCTTGTCTGGCAGCAGCAGTAGTCAAAGATGGGTGCACAGGCACCATACGTCTCCTACATGGCTGCTCCTTCCTTCCGCGGGGATAGCTTCCACAGAAATCTGTGCTTCGTTGTTCTTAAGGTGTCTCTTCCTCAAATAGGTGATTAACAACCCTTTATTGAACAAGTCAACAAACTCTTGATTTTAATTTGCAGGTGAAATGGAGGAAGAATTGTGTTGAAGGCACATCCCTAATTTATTTAAAACCTTAATTTGTGTTGTTGGGTGAGCTGATGACCCCAAAAAGGAAAGAGAAGGACATGGATCATACTGGTTACTTTTACTTTAGCCAGATCATCATGGTATCTTGGTCTTCAGCTCTTGCTTAGGGCAGATGTTCTGTCGCAGTATGTTTTAAGCCTATATGAAGGGCATAGACCCTAATACTTTTGTTTTCTGTACTTTTTTTTTCCCTGCTTTCTCTGGCATCTGCTCAGTAATATTGCTCTAGTTAGTATCTAATTTAGTTCTCTACTGTAGCAGAACCTGTTTGGGTCAGAAGATACATAAGGTAACTTCTCCTGTATTTTTCCAGAAGGAAGGCTGAAGCATGGTTGATGTGGTAAAATTTTCAGGTCTGTTTATATTAGCATTATCATTTGGTGCAATGTTATCATGTGATGATCTTAGATCCGTGAAGTAATGTCTGTTTTCCCCTTTTCACCTGGAAGAAAAAAAATAGACTTACAAAGTTTAAACCACCGGGTGTTTTTTTACAGAGTTGATCTAAACAAAACTGTTCGTAGCAGAGTGTTGCAAAGTGGAAAGTAAGTTAATGAAATGCTTTACTAAGCTGTTCTCCAATTTTAAGCAAACCTGTATCTCCAGTCCTGAAAAACCTAAAGCCTAAATACCCCAGTGTATTGCAAAGAGGACAACTCTTCCCATAGTTCAGACATAGAACAGAATTAAATCTTAGCTTGTTATTGATGACCTTTCTGCATTTAGGAAGTCAGAGGAATGTGGATTGCTATTTTGGACGATTATTGAAATAGTAATAATTTCATATTGCCTGTATTCTCACAGGTATGTTTTCTATAATCTCCCCTTCATCAAAATGTCATCCAATTTTTATATTAGGTAAATGTTTCTTTCTTTTTAGTTTCCCACTGAGGCTTGTATTCATAGTTTTCAGCTGATAACAACTCTTACTCCTGGATACAGAGGGTTTCATAAATGTTGACATAGTCCCTTGAGTCTGATGCAATTAAACCATTAGTAAATAACAATAGCTTCAGTACAGCAACTGAGTGCATGGTAGAACTTCAAACTTGGCCCAAGTTTTCTGAAAGAAAAAATGCCAGATAGATAAAGACTTCCAAGCACTTCACAAAACCTATGGTTTGTACAAGCCTCCTCTACCAGCCAAGAAGTAGAAGAAGAACCTATGTGTTCTCCCTCGGTGGTTGGGTGGTCGGATTGAGAAAGGATGCAGGGAAGTAGACCACTCCTCTGACCTTGTCCTGAGAATATTTTATGAAGGTAAGGGATCTTTGGGGTTTCTAAGTTTCAGTGGATGCTGCCAGTACTGGAAAACCATTTTGAGACAGGGTCAGATTTTGGGGCCTGGGATTCAGCTACAGTTCAGCTCTCTGTAACTCTCTGTATCTGAGAGTCATCTAAGCTCCATTTATAGTTAATGGAGAAAAGAGAGAGGCACTTCCAGGGTGCAATTCATCTTACCTGGTTTAGACATCTATTTATGGATGAGATGACACATTCCTTAGAAATGCTCATTTATCCTAACTTTGGCAATATCTGTGTGACATCTTTCCTAGTTAGTGTTGCAACAAAAAATATTTAATTCATCATGGATGGAGAGACTGTAAATGTGTAAATGTTACTGTTGCTTTCATTCTGCTTAATCAAGGAGGATTTTACATAATGGTGCTTACTTTTGTAATTATAAATCATAACTCTTTTGGCACTGATAACATTTTCTTAAACAATATTTAATTATCATTCCTGTTGCTTTGTTTGAATTATCCCTCTCAATGAATTCTGCTCAGAATTGTTTTAGTAAATGGGCTCTTTCTGAGTAACAATGTGATTGAAATGTGTGCGAATGTAAGAATTACTAATGAGTACTATACATTGTCCACCTGTAATAATGTAATCAGATGTTGAGTCTCTAATTTTTGGTTCAGTGATCAGTCTATTTGCTACATTCAAACTGCTACAGAAGTGTTTTTGAGAGTGGTGTAATAGCATGTGCTTCAAAAGAAATTCATGATAGTTTTCTAAGCTGCTATTTGTTCTTTTTTCTGTGATAGCCTGAGACTCCATCTTGTTCTGTTCTTACCTTCTAATCTAGACCAAATTCACTAATATAAAGCATGTTTACTATGAATTCTAAGTAGTTTTTAAAAAAAAAATTATTTCTCTAAGTATTTTTTAATCTAAATACATAGTCTAACCCTTGTGCAATTTTATTTGTCTGAAGATCCAGATATATTCTATATTTTGCATTTTATGTTTTAATTACACTCCACACATAATAATGTAGAGCACCGTTACTTGTCTGCCTCTGCCTTCCCTCCAAGATCACATTTGATATTTCAGCACTCCTAGTTACTTCAATGCTTGCACCAACTTTCAGTAATCCTATTACATTCACTTGCTTTAATAAACAAGCATTTCTAAATTGTTGCTTAATTACTTGTGCTTCTGGCATTGGTTTACAAATTATTAAATAAACTATTCTCAGTATGGCCCCTATTTGCTTTCATAATGCCTGGCATGAAAATTCCTGTTTTATAATATTACAACCTCCAGACCCATTGCTTTTGTTCTGCTATCTCTGAGTCAAGTCTGATAAACTTGTAGAAGAGTGTTTGTCCTATTTACCTGGAAGCCATCAGAACCACATTGCCTTCAGTTTTGTAGACGGTATCTCACACTGAAGGAACCAGAAGCATATTTTGTGTATGTTTTCTTCTTCAGTTTTGTTCATCAGTGCCCCTGAAATCTTCATGTGAACTGCTGTTGTTTCTTATAGCATATATCATTAACTCTTGATCCCTGGAGGTATTTAAAAGATGGGTAGACATAGTGCTTAGAGATATGGTTTAGTGATGGTTTTTGTCAGAGTTAGGTTGATGGTTGGACTAGGTGATCTGAAAGGTCCCTTCCAACCTAGGCGATTCTATAACTTTCAATCCTTGACTACTATCTTTGGCATCCTTTCTGGCTTTGCAATGCATTCTGCAATTTTTCCTATAAGGAATGTACCATGCCTTTTCCCTCCCTGCTGTACTACTGAGTTTTGTGTTTACTTGTCTTAATATCCAGTCTTATTGAAGAGAATTTGTTTCTTCGAACTGCTCAAAGTCCTGCTCAACCTATTCTGCAGGTCCATAACATGCTTGTGGATTAAGTGGAACTTCATCTCTTCATACTTTGTCATAGTGCAGATCCCTTTTTCTTTTTCCTAGCTAAATTTTTATTTCACCGTAGTATGGTGGCATCTTTGAATGCCTGATAGCAAGTGATCCACATCTGGATAAGATGGATTGATTTTATCTTTTTGTTGCAGAGAAATCACCTTCTAACTCGAACTGTTTGTAAGCCACCTTAAAAGCCCCTAAAAAAACCCATCCCCCCTTCCACAAGAACCCTAAATTCCTATTAATTCTTTTTACCCACAACTATTAGGTTTAACATCAGCGTTCATGATTACGTTTTGCTTCTGTGACCGAAAAACATGAGACGGAAATTTTTCTACTTTAGAGAATTTTGAGGGAAATTAGAGCATTTTAGATGTGACTTTTTAAAGGTTTATATTTAAACAGGTATGATCTGTGTGGTGGTCATGCATATGTAGGTTTTATGTGAAGTCATATTTACCACATTGATGTTCCAGGCAGAAAGGAGGAAAATTAGCATTTTTTTAGCTGGAAGATGTATTATATATGTAAAAAATTAAACAATACAATATCCTATTTTTGCTCTATTATTGTTAGTATTATTATTATTACTCTAGTCCAAAACACTTAGTCTGAAACACTCAGACACATCTTGCAGGCAAGAGTTACATTAATTGCATTTTTTTCCAGGTTAGATCCATGTGCTGGAGTCCTACTTCAATGAAAAAAGTCATGTTTTTCTTGAAACCCTGTACCAACAGTTTTCCCACGTAAAAATGCAATATCCCAGGACTCCTTCTTCCCTTCCTCTCAACCAAAATATGACATTTTTAAAAAATATCTGATTTCTTTTGAACAAAAAAGGAAATCCAGCGCATCTCTGATTTTTATTTATTCTTTAGGCAATAAGACATACTTAGTTTTTGTAATGGGACTCTTTCCTAAAACCTAAAATAATATTTTACTGTTTCTTTTTGATTTATCTACGCTTTATCTTTTGCTTTGTGTTGTCTCTCTGCTCAAAATAAGGTTCAACTTCCTCTTTCATTTTTGTAATCCCAAATGATGTGTATATCAATGAAAGTATACCTCAGGTTTTTTTCTATATCTAAGAGCAATGACAGGTATCAGTATTTAGTATTACACAATTTCTTTTCTCCAGATACAGTATTTCTTGAAAGTAAGTTTCACTCAGTGCTTCTAAGCCTCTAAATGTGAGTAATGTGTTTGTTTCATTGGAATGAAAATAGGGATAATTACGTTTTCTTGTAATGCATCTTATATAGCGAGATCTGTCTGTCTTTACTAATCCCAGAAACTGTAATCTGTCCTTCGCAATTACTCACAATTTACGTTTTGTCCATGTAATGAGGAAATATTTTTTTCTTATAATTCGTGCATTTGTTTTGTACACATATATTTATATCTCTGTACTGAAACTCCTACAGTACAACGTTTTAAAGTACACAGTATAAATCTCGGCAGCAGGAAACCTTAGTAAAATATCTGACTGTATAATCCATCTGGTTTGACCAGTTCTCATTCATTAGGAGTCTCTTATGATCAACATCTGGTAGGATTAGACTGCCCTGAACAGCAAGGATTTAGCCTGCAGTACTTACATGCAGCTTTAGTGAACCAAAAGGTCAACGGAAATGTCTGTTAAAAGCAAAGTAGTATGATTAATCTAAAAATTGTTACATTTATTTTGTAACTGGCAGAGTTAGAAATAAGTGAATGAACTGTGCCTTTAACCATATAATCTGAAACCTAGTTTGAACCGTTGATCAGTGGAGACCCCTGAATCTAAACTAGCATCATCAGATTGACAATTCATCAGGAGTATCTCCTTTCTTTACTATTTTCCTGGGGAAAAGCGGTACATTTGGCTTGATAAAAATTAAATATTGTGGTCAAATGGATGCTAGCTATTTACTATTGGTGAGCAGGTGCTTGCACTAATAATCCCACTGAAGTTAGCAATATCTGTTCAGCTAAAACAAAATCAATATGCATGCAACTTTTGTATACTTCTGAGGTAGGGGTTCCTTTACATATTGTAGGCAGAGAATCACCATACAGAGATCATACAGGAAGTAATAAACAAAATTCAGTGTCAGAGGACCAAAAGCCCTTTCTGACCATCCCCATGACCCAGGACCCTGTTTCATCTCAGCCTGGCGTCGTCAGTGCCTGTCCCAGCGATGCTGTGGGAGTGCTGCTCGCTATCACAGCCATGCCTGGCATGGACCCTGTTGGTTTGGAGCCATTTCCTGGCTTGTCTTCAGACCTGGCTTGTCAGTACAGACCTGCCCAGCAATCACGGGACTGTGTCTGACCATGATTATTCTCACCAGATCCAATTCTTGTGGGCGGACTTCCCAGCTTTACCCTGGGCCTGCCTTGTCACTGTGAACTCGCCTGGAGTTGTAGCCTTATGGCTGAAACTGGCAGTTTTCTCCAAGCCTGTCCTGCTCCCCTCACGCGGGTGCTGGTTGGTGAGGTCCCTGGTCCGGGGACTGTGTTGTTGCATTCATGTTCCTGTTCCTTAGGGAGCTGCTGCCCAGCGTTCCCTTCCTCTCCTTAAACCTATAGACATCCTTCCTGACACAGACCACAAGAGTGTTGCAACTGGGTCTTGTCAAGACTCTTTTTTTTTTTTACAGGCCATTTAGTCCTTCTATCTACTCTCTCAGTTTGGTAGAGATTAAAGAAATTAATTTCTTCCTTGGCAATACAAGTTCTTGGATCCTCAGACCCCCTGTATTTCTTCCTTCACAGGTGCAGGGTCAGGGACTTTGTTGTTTGCCTCTCAAACATCACTGAATTTGATACAACAGCTATGAGGTAGGCAAGTATTGCTGCCATCCACTTCACAGAAAAAAAAAAGATACAGCCAGACTTGGTAGCAAACTTTAAAATCTTATTTCAGTGATATGAGCTGTATCACAGAGCAGCTCTGGCAGAATGAGGGGTAAAAAGCAAGTTCTCTTGCTTCCCATCTTCTCTTGTGCCTCAAGCACAAGGACCATCCTTTTCTTCCTGCAACTGCATCTCTTACACATGATACAAACCCTTCAGTTTTTGGAGCTTGCTCTTGGGTAGACATATTTGCACGCCAGTAATTTTTGAAGCTGACCACACATAGATCTATTATATATGTAGTATGGTGAAATACTGATTTCATCTAGCTTTGTACGCAGAGCAGTGTAAAAGCACTCTTATTTTGCCGTGAGTGAAGGACTAGGGTCTCTAAGCAGTAATTTGTTGAACCCCTCCAGGTTTATTGATGATCAGGTCTGGTAATTCCTGTTTTGGGAAAATGAAGTGTTGGTGTCTTTAAAGTGCGTAAAATTTATATGGACAGACATAGAGCTACAACCTTCATCAAATTGTTAACAAGGGACTAAAACCACGTGGAATTATACTACTTCTGTATTATAAGTCAGTGCAAGATTTGCTTAGGAACTGCAGATTCCCAACAGAGCTTAATGCAGTTTTGTTACAACTTTCTACAGCAGCTTCCTCAAGTTGAAACTATCCTATTCTACACAATAAAGAAGCAGAAGTATACTAGTTTACAATTTTATTTACTCAAGAGTTGGTGGAATGAAACAATTACTGCCGAGCCCCAAAGCTGCTTGTACCACTGTGCTTCCCGGAACCACAAGTATCTGCTAAAAAGAAACATGCAGCATTTTGTGTTCTGTGTTTCACAAATTTAATCCAAAATTGCAACATTTGCTACAGGAATTAGCACCTCTAGAACTGGAGGTGAGGCTTTCCAAATTCTGATGGTGGACACAAATCCAAATCAGAAGATTCTGTAGTTAAATTCATTTGAAAGAAGTGAAGAATTTCTGTAGGAAGGAACCCACAAGTTTCAATTCTGTGAGATATTTGGAGTATTTAAAAAGAAAACACTCAGTCTGATGATGGTGAAAATAAAGTATGGAAATAGGAAGCAAAGACTGGAAAATGCAGTGAAAATACCCCCAGACCAGGCACAAGAGGAGATGTGTCAGACTAGTGGTCATAGCATTGAAAGGGGAAAAAATACATTGTCTTCTAGAAAAACAATCTAAACCTTGTAAATTCTTATAAAGCTCCTAATATCTTGTGATAATGGGAAAGAAACACCTTTCTTTTGGCAAAATCTCCACAACAGATGCATCTGAAAAACATCCAATATCTGATTGTGGCAGCTTCCAATTTCTTTGGCACCAAATCTAATAAGGTGTGTCTTTTGGGAGGTTAATCAGTAGTTCAGTGAAAAGTCTTAAGAGCTCTGAAAGGGGCAGAGTATTGGGCTTCTAGGAGACGGGGCAGGGGGTTCTCAAAGACATTTCTCAGTGACTGAATTTAAGTAAGTGTTGCTCACAAAAAAATTCCTATTGTTGCTCAGAAAAAAAATCATATGCAATTGAATACCTCAATTGCAGAGTTCATGAACAAGTTCTGAAGGGAAGGAATCACAGCAAGTCAGTAGACAGTCTGTGTAATTTTTATAATCATCAACCTTGTGACTTCCACTGAAGCCTTTCTGTAAGTGTTAATCTTTTTTAGTAATATTTAATGTGTGGTTTTTCATCATTTTCCTTATGTTAATAATGGTCTAATTTGACTAAACAGTAATTGGTGAATCAGCTGTTTTCTACTCAGATCAGCTGAGTAATGTTAATCTGGTATCTCTGAGATTAAAAGAATGACTAGAAATGGCTCCAGAAAAAAATCAACAACATATCAGAAAAGCAAACCTGCACCTAAAAAAAATTATTATTTTACAGAAGAAAGTAAGACAGTATGGGGTAGAACCATATGACAAGTTGTTTGCCTTTGGAAAGTGCAGTTCTGTTAGCTAAGGAAAATTTTACTTTTTCTAAGTAACATGTGATAGTTTTAATGAAATTTTATACTAGGTAGAAGAATTTTGGACATTAGCTAAACTATGATCAAGAGAGATCTATTTTCTTTTGTTACCACTGATTGTTTATTTCAGAAAGGCAATTTTTCTTTGTATCGAGAAAGAACTGCATCATAAGGAGCAATTAATGGCGTTGCTGGAGCTAAAATAGCAATCATTCATTTTACTAGTATACTAGCAGGAAAAGGGGTCATTCCTGATCTTTTTTTGTCAGTGAATGCGTTTTCACAGAATGATTTTACAAACTGATTATAACATCACAAAAGGATGAAGGATATAACTCGAATCTTGGTGGACTGACCATTCTGACTGTTATTTCTTTAAAATAACATAAGTTTTAATAAAAAAATTACCTATATATCCACTTATTTTAACTAGTATAAAAGGTTATAATGTAAAAATACGTGTTTGTAATTTTAAAGCATGACTAAAAGGGATAAGACGAAGCAGAGGCCTTGAAAAGAAGTAATTAAGCCAGCCAGTGTGGTAATGATCTTCAGGAAATACTTCATTGGCCAACCAAGAAACTTGGCAAAACCAACTTAAAGGGAACAGTAAAAAAATGGAATGTTGTTTGAGGATTAATTAATGTAATTGCCACATTGCAGGAACTAGATTATGCTTCTCTGTCTTGAAGAAGTTTGAAAAAGTACAAAGATAAGTACAAAGGAACAAATGTTCCTCTTTTCTACCAAAACCTGTTTTGTTATTTAAAACAGTTAAGCAATATACCAAAAAAAAAATATATTCATTGCATGGTAAACATAGCATGAAATACACCCAACTAACCCACTAACACACATAGATTGGGAGGATGCCCACAGACATATATTAAAGAAAGGCTGAAGGATTACTGAAGAGATGAGATTGTCTTGAAAGTAAAGCTGCCAGCAGAATGCAGAAGTCTCACCCGTGACCTTTCATATCTCATTGCATCCCCTTGCTTTTAGTGTATACTTAGGCATGAGTGTGATAGACTTTCAGTAGAGGAAATTTAGGAATAGCTGGGTCTTATTTTTGCATGCATAAAATGTCTTCTCATTATATAAACTTCAATTCAATTCAAATGAAGAAGTTCCTGCTCCTGAAGGACAGATACCACTTCGTCTTCTTTACTTGGCCATGTCACTGTATATTAAATAGTTTCAGATTATTTTGAATGGACTGTGCTTCGCTTTCAAAGCAGGTCAAGGAAAAGGAGAGTAAGGAGGAAGATTTAAAATATGTAATTCCAGCAACCCATACAGAGGGTCATTGGAAAGTATCTGTGTATGATTTATAGAAGTCTAAATTTTCCTGTTTAATATCACATTCATTTCTCTTCCATGTGTTGTATTTTCTGTGCTTGCATTTGAGATACCTGTTTTAGACAGGGATTTGCTTCTATTTCTGTTATAACAAACAAATAAAAAAGACAAGCAGTGCAATGAATGTGATCATAATTTAATTAAATTAAAATCAGAGTTATGCTCTCTTCATTTCAGTCTGTATCCACATTATAACCAGGTAAAATTATTTTTGCTCATCTATTAGGAATAGTAATGTGAAACTCTGTTTTTGCAGTCATGTGGCTGGAGCAAAACCAGCAGTGATTAAGACAAAAAAACCTTGAAGTACTTATATGGAAAAAAACCCCTCAATCTGCAAACCAGATTGCTTTGTATGTTATCTGGCTTCTTTGTGCTATTAGGCAGCTCAAAGAGGACAGACTCTTGCCACTGTAAAAAAACAGGTGAGAAATTCTGTTGGTACATGGTTGCGTGCGCCACCTTTAAGGAAACCATACCACATGCTGCCCCATGCAGCAAGACCCATGCTCTGAGAAAGGAGGAGGGCACAGAGGAGTTCATTAAGATTTACCAATCCCTAACTGACGTAAGCTAAGCTCTGCTGATTCATGCTAGGACCATCTGACAGTGGTTTCAAATCAGTCCTCAGCACTGAGAATATGTAAGGGTTTCCTTGATGAGTCTCAAACATCGCTTTGGCTACAAGACAGCTCTTGGTCTTAACAGCACTGGAAATACCCAAGGATTGTCCATCCCCATGATGCAAAGTGGGAGCCCACTGTGACCTTTTCGTCACACATAGTAAAGCTCTTGATGTAGTGCACCTGTTGATAGTAGAATATGGTTGTAAAAGAATAGTGCCTTAAACAGATTTTAGGCGAAATGGAAAAAAATACGTGGGTGCATATATCATCGTCAAGATCATTGCTTGTCATTACAGTGATAAATATAGTACATCTGCTTCCTCCTCACTGAGTCTCAGTTCACTGATTTGCCTTTTTCTCAACTTCTGACAGGTGAGGAATGATCTGACTGGCGTCCTGTATGGTGAAGACATTGAGATTTCAGATACTGAGAGTTTCTCCAATGATCCTTGCACAAGTGTAAAGAAGCTTAAGGTATGTGCTGCTGTTTGAGCAATAAAGTGGTGATTATGTCATGGCATTTGAGTTGTTTGGGTTTTTTTTCCTATGAAGGAGGCTAATAAACAAAATTTGCATAAGAATGATATGCTACTACATTCCATTGCATAATAAAGTCAACAAATGGCATTTTGAGGGCCTAGCCCTGCTTAAGTCAATGAATGTCTATGCATATAGTAAATATTTTTATAGTTCCTGATAGGGACACTAAGTGAAGCAAGTTGTTGAAGGCTTAATATTTTTGTACCTAAAGCACCAGTCTTAGTGATATATGTGTGAAAGCTCTTGAGGTTTGGAACCAGAACTCTTCTAAGGTAAATCATCCTGTAGCAAAAGCATTGAGCATCTTTCCATTAGCTTCATTACACATTTTAGATTGAATTCTTTGCTTATATCATCTGCATTATTTTATATGAATCATTTAAAAAAATAGGAAATATAAATTTGGTAGCAGAATAATTTACCGTCCTTCTCTAATTATAATGATTTATTAGGTTCCTGGCATCTCATAAAATTAAAACTATATTTTAGCATTATCATGCAGTGCAACCAATGGACTAGATATAGGAGATAGGAATCTTAAACTGCATAAAAACATGAAAAAATGATTGAAGAGCAAGAGAAAGCACTTTTAAACAGTGAAGATCAAATCATTGCTGGCATCAAATATGTATGACACAATCAAAGCCACAATCCTGCAAATACTTGAATATGTGTAAAACCGGTTAAAAAAACCCTAATAAACTGAATGGTGTTAAAACCTAAAATAAAAGCAAGGATATCGACCTATATAAGATCAGACCACTACTGAAGCTAACTGGAAGAAGTCTGAAGCATGGTAAACTAAGTGTGCTTTATTATTCCCACAGTGTAGAGATGCAAGCCTGAATCCTTAAAGTATAAATAGGTAAAGATTATCTTTATAGGAAGCCATTTGTATCTGTCCAGTCTAAGCCACTTTGCATTTCCTCTCTGGGATTGAAAAGACTCAAGTATGTTATCAGTAAAGTCCACATTTTTGACAAGGTATTTAACGCCTGGCATCGGAAAACTATCAATTCTGAAGGCAGAGCTATTTAAACCAATGGATGATGTAATAACAAGAAAAAATACATACAAGCATGTATATTTAGGCTGAAGGTTAGAAGAAGCAATGAGATTCTAGCCTTCCTGTGTGTCAACAACATGCTGTTCGTTCTATAGGGAAGTCTCTAACAAGCAATATATTAAAGTTATTTCTTGATTTCTTCTTCAAAACAAATTACTGCAACAATAAATAAGCAATTATCTTGACAGTAATACGAGGTTACTTGTTCTTAGGTACATATGTCAGGCACAACTTAGCTATACAATTCTAAGAATGTTCATTCCTTTCTTCAAGATGTAAACCTAATACAGATAAACTGGTATCTGTTTACTGTACTTGTGATTCAAATTGATATAAAATACCTTTTTTTTTTGTAAACACAGTTTAAATTGATGAAATTAATGATTATGCAAAACAAAAGAGAAATATCTGGTATGGTTTGCAGGAATATATGTTTTATATTTTTCCCAGAAACACCTTAATTATTACTGCATTGACTCCAGCCTCCTTGAATCACAGTTGGAAAGTAAATTTGGGCTTAAGGATATCTTTAAAACTCATTTTTTGTTCAGAGAAAGAGATGTTGGAGGTTATGCATTTGTACATCAATTTAAATGTTTAGAAATTCTGGGCATGCACAGGCAAATTGCATGAGCAATAACACTTCTGCTTCCAACTTTCTCCTATCGTGCACATAGGACAAAAAAATTTCAATATATGAATTCCAATTCAAGGAAACGGTTTCCATATGATTTCCCAAATACAATAGGTGTTTTGGATACTGCCCAAACACGATCTCTCATTCTAACAGTCAAGTTAATTCAATTTTAAAATTTCGGGCCATGAACAGGTTTGGATGAGGCCTCAATCTAAGTGAGTGACATGCACACTAACACAGACATCAGCAAGTTTTGCCAGCATGGTATGATGGTGGGAGCTGACATCCTCTACTTCACCTTCACCATCAGTGATTCCATAGCTAAGGTCAAAGGCTCGTCTGTAGTTCTTCAAGTGGACATCCAGGCACTTAGAAGGCAGAACATGTGGATACCTCTATTGACAAAGTTACCCCGCTTGGAGTAGACTTATTGATAACATCTTGACTGTCAGATACATGGTAGAGAATAAGACAGAGTATCTGCGCTGTTCAATTTAGATATTTCATAAAGAGCCTGCCAAGACATTGACTTTTCCTGGCAGATGAGATATTGTAGCAATCCTTCTCTGGAAAGCTGTGTAATACAACATTGTGGTGTTATTCATTAGAAATGAGACAGATTAAAATCTGATCACAGAAGGGAAGCTCTGCAGGCTGAAAGAAAAAAATAGCTGCCTATTCCAGCATAATGCGCATCACTCAAAAACTGAAAAGGCTGAAGAGTGCCTCATATCTGAGGCTGTTAGAAATGGCAGTGGAGGAGACAAGTTGTTCTTCATCCCTCAGTGGATCATCTTAGATTCTTGATCCTCACTGTCTTCAGGGTTTATACTACTCAGCTGCCAGTAGTACCAAAGACACTTTATGTTTAGTGGATGAATAATATCCTCACCTATATGAAAGAAAGAAGGCAGCAAGAGAATCATTCATTTCTGAGGCTGCACTACAGTATTCATTTATAAAACATGTTTTTATGGAGAGTCTGCCACAACTGTGGGTAAATGAAATGTAACTGTTCTTCATTTTCTTGTTTGAACTTTAGTCCATATGGGAACATATGTATTGCTTACTGAGGGGCAAAGCTTAAATGCTGATATTGCTACTCTAATCTCTGAGAAGAGTAAATATGACAGCTCGCCATCTGGCAAATGGTCTAAACATTGGTCTTTTTATATAAGTGCAGTTTGGGGAGTTGCCTTCCCCCGGGATGTTTTTAATCATCTCATAGATCACCTGCCTAGTTCCATGAATTAAAAACTCGTCTGTCAAATACACTTTAGCTCCGTGCAAGCAATTTACAACTCTGTGAGAAAGAAAGAGTACTTGACACTTACTGGGATCCAGTGGGTGACTTTGATCCCTACAAGAAAGTTACAGTGTGTTAACTTGCATTAGACCCATGAAGGTTGATGTAAAGGAATACTATTTCCTTGCCAGGAAATCATACTGGCTGATAGTCAGTTAACAGGATGACTGAAGGGGGAAAAAAATTGTGCCCCAGTCACTGTCTGACATATCTTTTTGCATGAGACTATAATGCGGACATATACCCTGACCTGCGAGCGCTGACATGAACCCAGCTCTGATAAACTTCAGTGCAGACTTCATTATCCATCCAGATAAAATCTCTGCAAGAGACTTGAGCTATTTCCAGTTGCGTGAATTTGAAGCTTCAGTGTCTTTTATGCAGGACAGATCCAAGCCTGGCATCCAATGGATCTAGGCTTATTTACCACCTTGAATGCAGTTTGTCAGGAACGAATTTGTGAAAAATGTGGAAGCGGACGCAAAAAGCAAAGTTGGAGAGAAAGAGGCTTACTGAGGAGTGTGTCATTGCACAGAGGAAAAATGTTATGTGTGGAAGAGGAAAAGCTATAAGCCCTCAGGCACTGCATCTCACGGCATTGTATTGATATCTATGGGGTTATAAACAGGAATCTTTTATGATTTCCCGTACATGAATAACCAATTAGAACTATGTATTATGTTCTTCATGATGCAACTTCGTGAAGCTGGACAAAGAAAAAGATATTCAGCCATATATCCACTACCGGCTTGACCCTGTGGTCCCATACTCTCCACTTAAGCCAGCAACATCCCTGTCTCATTCTGGATCTTCATCCCAGTTTGAAGTTCCTTGCTGACTCGATGCTATGTTCTGCTTCTCTGATTTCTCATCTCCCCCTGAGTAGCTTTCTCTAGATTGTTGTTCCATTTTCTTCTGGGCTTACTTCCTGAGTTTGCATTTATCCTAACAGTAGTTATTTGTTAAGCTTCCTATTTGCCATACTCTTGAAAAAAGTCCTAATTCTCCCTCCCAAGATCCCTATTCAATAATGGTTTCAAGCCTACTGCTACCTCCCCAGCTGTTTGCTCCATCTTTGCCTAAAACATTTACCCATTACCCAAATGCCTTACTGGATCTGTTTCTCCTTCCCATGTGCCCTTTTTTCTCTGACTGGATCTAGTCACTTTATTTACTGACTCTCAGCATTATCTTCTCAGATCCATCTCTAGCCAGTACTGAGCATATGTGGATTGTGATTTTCCCCACCCCTCCAAGAGTTAATACCTGGACAACTGTGGGGAGAACTGGGGATTCATATTTCTGACAGAGAAACCTTCTTTTTCTTGGCATATTGTGCATAAAAAGACTTGGAAAGGAACATTATTAAGGTTATAACTTTTAAGACTTCGGAAAGAAATCAGAAATCAACTTTCTTTTGCTGTAGTTTTCTACGGCATAATACTTGAAATGGAGGACTTATTCTTTAATAGGTGGTAATAGAACATTTCTTTTGATCTTCTTCAGTCATTTTGAGGTTGGATACCATCCAAATCTTTTAGTGAACACAGACATGTTAATGTCCTCCTTACTGTAATGAGTGCTTCAAAAACAGTAATTTATGTGTTAACATGGAAACATATTAACTTAGGCAAAAGAACATTTCAGTATTGCATCTTGGCTCGATCATACAACACGGATCAGGGACAGAACATCAGGGATCCTCAAGTTATAGAGCCATAGCTGATCTTTAAACTTGGGCCATGAATCTTTCTAGTTGAGCATCGGAGATTCTCGAGAACTTGGTACAGTTGTGGTTCTCACACTTTGCAGATTTCCTGCTCTGGCATTGGAAGTTCAGTCCATGCTGAAAGTGGAGATTCCTGCCTGACAGAAAATCCAGCTTCCCTGAAATCCTTAGTCAGATATTGAGATGGTCAGATATTCAGAACTGGGATCTGCTGAGAGCTGGACAAAACAGCAAATACACTCATTTGCTTGGGTACATGAACAAGAGCAGAGCATGTTTGAAAGTAGGGTTGACTGCCAATATTAGGATAGATGCTCTGCTATGCCTTGTGAGAAAAACATTTTCAAGATGAGTTTCTTCTGTGCTTGCATGCCTATAGACTAAAGGAATTGTAGAGCCTCATACTCGTGTGGCTGAATGTGCAAGATTTGTGTCTGAGTGCTGTTGCCAAACTAATTGCACAATGATACTAGTATGAGACAATCCTTGCAGGCAGTAACGTTATTGAAATGGGATAGGATGCACTATACAGTTCTTGTGGTGCTTTACCGTAAAAGAATAGTCACTGGCGGAAATATACTCTGGTTTATGTGATAATCAGGTGGAAGCAATGTCTTAAGGCATGGAACCACACACCACAGACACTACGCCTTCAGTCTGAAGGTTGTTGCACAGCCAGCAGGCAGTGCTGCTGCACATGCACTGTAGGGTTATTCTCTACACCCTGACTACAGTCTTTGACACTCATGAACTATGAGGCCGCACATCTTCTGTTTTATTTATTTTATTTTTTTTTTAAATTGGTTCTCATCATGTTATAAAATGAAAAGGAATTTATTCAAATTTAACTTTAATAATTAGGTGCCGTGTCATTTCTTTTTATAAACAAACTTTGCAACTCTTTTTAAAAATATTAAATCTGCATTTTTATGTTCAGAGAGGTCAATTGACTGAGAGTAGGAATTCCAAGAGTGACCAAAATTATTTTAGAATGTGAAAAATAGAAATAATGGATGAGGGGGGGGGGGTTGCTGCATAATTCCTAAATCTATTTATAGTCCTTGCAAAACCTGTAATACTATTGCTGTAATTTGTTTAATTTGTTTGTTTAGTTTCATGTGACCTTGTTAGATTTGTTTAAAAAGGATCTAATCCGCTTCAATAAGATTTACATTACTTTATCAATCTGTGGCTAAATATAAAAATAAAGAGAAGCAGGCTTACTGAAAGTGCACAGGTTCAGAATGAGCAAAGCATATTACATTCTTTCTGACTTTAACCATGCTAAGAGTGATACTAATTTCATGCATTTAATTGCAGAGGCATTCTAGTATCTTTCTGCACTGTCCATCATAATATTTTCTGTCCAACAGGAAATAAACACCGAAATTATCTAAACTGAAAATCTTTGATAAATTGATTTAATTGAGACTGAAATGTTTTTCGCCACTGAAATTCACACTGGATCATCTGTTTCTTTTTTCCTTGGAGAGGGAAAGAGCTATTAGTAATTCTAACCAAGTGTTTTGTAAAAGAAATGAAAAATTAGATTTGCTCAACCTTTTGCTGAGAACCCAGCTTTTGTGTGAAATAAAAGGAAATATTAAGTCATAAAAAGCTATCTGTTCTGTGTTTTATAGATGTTAGCAGCAATTTTTCATATGAGAAAAAAGCTAGCCCAGTTCCTGAAGAAATATTTTCCTGCATATGCTCCCAACTTTAGGAATATTTTCTTAATATGTTTCTAAGTATGAAAATAAAATGATCTCTTTTGACTTCAGTCATAGATTCTTAAAGTGTGATGATTTTTTTTAATGTGTGGAGGTGGGAGGAGGAGGAGAAGATGGATTGACAATGTGTTATAGTGACTGTAGAGAAGATGTTGTATGAGTAAAACCTTCAAAAATTACTAAAGTGGGCATAATATCAAGGCATTTTATCTCACTTACAAATCTCCAATCTCTCAACTTTACAGCATTAGTTCATGTAAGCAGTGAAAAGCATATATTTTCAGCTGGTTTTAATATGCAAAATTTTAAAAGAAATCTTGCAAGGGATCAAAAAAAAATTTGATATTTAATGTTATTGAGTGGTAATATTTGACAAGATAAACATTATAGTTTTATTCTCATTAGTGCTATTGCTTAATCATTTTCTTCAAACACCTCAGCTGCTGTCTCTTGCAGTATTTCAAGTTCTTGAACTTACAGACAATGGAATAGTTCTGAATTAATTTTTCTGTCTGCAGCTGTAATCTGTGCTAACTCTCTACACAATTTGAATGGCCAGCTGAAGTGATTTCTGGAAAGGCTGTGACTGTGTTTAACTGACACGTATTGTATTAAATCTGCAGGGTAACGACGTTCGGATAATCCTTGGCCAGTTTGATGAAGAAATGGCTGTGAAAGTTTTTTGCTGTGTAAGTAAATATATTTAATAGCATATCAGAATAAAGAATGGGGTTCAGCTCTGTCAAGGTTTATATCCTCAAGAGAGGTTACACATGCTTAACTCCATTTCTGTTTCAATGAAATACTTTGTACTTGACTTCAGTGGAATTTAGGCATGGACTGCATGGTTAGCTTCTTCTTATTGCTTTCCTGTAGCGGAATTAAATGCCAAATAGAGCTTGAGCATTTCTCTTCATGTCAGATCCAGGGAAACACTTGTATATGTAGTGGCAGATACAGAGAACTGCAAGATTTGAATCTTGTCCGAGACTTGTGTTCTGGTAGTAATATCTGCGTGTATGCGGTTTTGGATGTTTTGCTTTGAAAGAATAAGAAATTCAAGCAGTTCCTATACATGCTAACTAAGCAACCCTAATTATTTCTGCTACTCAAAATGTTGCTAATTGTACAGTTGTCATTCACTTCTGACTGCTGTATGTTTTACGCGAAAGCAAATGTTAGCTTGTAAAAAAAAGGCTTTTGAATTAAAGTGCAAGTGCCAAGCGGATGGTCCTGGACCTGGGTCATGGCAGTCCCACATACAAATACAGGCTGTGCAGAGAATGGATTGAGAGTACCCCTGCTGAGAAGGACTTGGGGGTGCTGGTGGATGAGAAGCTCAACATGACCCGGCAATGTGCTCTTGCAGCCCAGAAAGCCAACTGTACCCTGGGATGCATCAAAAGAAGCATAGCCAGCAGGTTGAGGGAGGTGATTCTTCCTCTCTACTCTGTTTTTTTGAGACCTCATCTGGAGTACTGCATCCAGCTCTGGGGCCTCTAACATAAGAACGACATGGACCTGTTGGAG
>VYZM01020528.1:245183-342505 GCA_013398915.1 Dromas ardeola
TAACAACTCAGGGTGGTTTCAAGGGAACCACAAGTGTTGCAAGCTGCAGTGACCTTTTAAGTGACTGTCTGAGCAGCTGAGGAGTAGCTGGAAGGTCATCTGAAAATACCTATTTCCCTCCAACATTTATTTTTGGTAACAGGTAATACTACACTAATATCTCCAACTCCAGTGCTGTACATCCTAGATATTCTTACAACATACTTCAATTTATAATTTGTATTTTTTCACAGTCAAGTACAAAGCACGTTAACTACGACTTAGGAAGAACTGGTCACATAGAGTAATAACCTCATTCTATTTTCAATTGCACCATTGCAAATTCATAGTAAATCTTTTTTCATTGACATTGCTTCTAGTTTTTAGCAGAGTAAAACTGGCAATGGGAGTCTGGCCCTAAAACTTCTTAATTACTTGATTGTGTTTGAGACAACGTCAGTCGGAAGTTAGTAGCGCATATGTGGTGCAGAGCCATGATCCTTCACCAAGAGAGATGAGCAGACTCCATTTCAGGGAGAATGGTCTTCACAGTTTCCAATAGCAGCAAACAAGGAACCTACTGGAACATGCTTCATTAAGCAGTGTACTTGGGCCACAACATGGCTAGATAAGGAAACCAGAGTTTTGAAGAAATGTGTATTTCAGCGGTGTACGGAGGGAGTGCTTTTAGGCACCTCCTTGCACCAAGAGCATGCAGAAGGTTGGCAATAATTTCTGCCACTGTGCAGTAGCTTGTCAGATTGTGTCCCCATGTTAATTTAAATTATCTTGGATATCAGTTAACCTCAAAACATGTTGAAGTAGCAGAACTAAGGTTGTCATACGTGTCACAAATTGGTTCAAGGAGGAAATGTCTATGTATAGACATCAACAATGAGTGCAGGCTCAACTTTTTGATGTCCTTGTTAATTGCTGAAGAAGCCTATGTTTTGTATCACAGTACAATTGAGACTAATTTAGGATTTGTAAGCAAAAGACAATCATACGGCAAGACAATACTGGAATCTAGTTGCCTGTACAATATGAATTTTGCTTTCTTTTTACACTGAATTTGACTGAAGGTTTCAGTAAAAGAACTGGGTATCCCACTGCATCCATAGCAGGACTGAATCTCTGATGAAACTTTCAGTCAGTAGTAGCTATGAACCAGACTCTGCAGGGAATGAGACACTTCTGTCCTGAGTTATTCCAAGTACAGTATCTCTCAATGTGGTTGAAATCGTATATTTCTATGTAGTTTCTTTCCCCCCCCTGCCATTTTAGTCTTTTTCCCTGTTTAGTCTTGACAGCCAGTTATGGTAAAATTGATAGATTTCATTAGCACTGCTTAATTGCCCTTCACTGCTCCGCCCCGCCCCCCCGAAAAAAATCCCCAAACCTCTAAGACAAAGAAGGCTCTTTTTTATTAGTTTCAGAGACACCAGCAAAACCTCACATATGAACTGCATCCCTTTAGGGAGGGAATGAATCCAAGTTTCACCAACCATATTCAGCCGTGTTTACTTACTTTACTCCCTCAGGTATAATGGTTTTTAAAGAAATTACTGCACAATTATTCACTGCATTTAGTGCTTCTCTGAGGCACTTTGTAAAATGTTTCTCCTTAAGGTTGGTCTACCAAGTCATCGTGACAATGCATAGCCCAAATTTAGTATTTGCAAGGATCATGCTTCTTGTTCCTATAATATGTTCACAAAAACATTTTAATCAGAAAGATATGGAGAAAAGAAAATCTATAGCAGCTATGCTGTCTTAGGATATAATTAGAACAAACAATAATTGACTTTTTCCAGACAGTGTGAAAAAGAAGAGTTTTATAGCAGATATTAAAAGTTTTGCATTGAATGTTCAGAAAGTTGAAGGAACAGATTGATTCTTACCAGAAATATTTTTAACTTTTTATTCTTCAGTCTAATAAATTGCTGTCATTTGTGACCTAATTTAAAACTTTCACTGGAACATAAGTTTTAGGTCTTGGAGTTCCAAATCTCATTTTAATTTTTTTTTTTTTTCCAGAAAAGGCATTTTAGGATAAAATTTTTACAATTTACTTTTAAAAACTTATTCTAAACAGGAAAAGGACATTCATTTATTCTACAATATCTATGCCAAATATAAAATGAGTTTCTGAAAAAAAGAATAAATAAAAGGAAGGACTGAATCTTATCAATATTCAAAAACGTATCCAATGATATAGTGAAATATGTGGTTAGATATTATGTAAGAGGAGAAGGTAGACAAGAAACTGTAGACAAGAATCTAGAAATGCAAAATCTATTAAGAAGAGGCATCTTTCTTTATGCTTTCTGTGAATATGATATCAGAAACACCGTCTTGTCATAAATAATAAATCCCTTTACCCAATTTTCATTTTCTTTGAAATTATTTATAGTAAACCACAAATAATACAATCACTGTTGAGTGGTGGTTTTTGTGGAATTTTTTAAAAAATTCAGAAAGTTTTGCTGGGAGCGAAGTGTGCTAGTTCCTCATTACACAGAATGTCATTCTTTCAGTTTTTCTGTTCTTTTTTCTGATCTTTTTTTTTTTTTTTTTCCTAGGAACAAACATTTATAAAAAAATNNCTAGGCAACAACATTTAGAAAACAGTTTAGGCTGTGGTCCAGAGTCTTGACAGGACTAATCCTCTTTTTGTGCATCAGAAATTCAGTTCACAGATATTACTTATTCTAATTCTACGGTCAGAAATCTATTGGAAATAAAATTATAGCTATTCCTTAAACATTCATGAAGGTTCTGCTCTTTTTCTGGATTTATTTTTTTTTCTCTTAGTAAAATGGTTCCTTCTGTTAGTTTTCCTTCATGCTTATCTGACTTACAGTCATGTTGATTACCATGTAATTTTCAAGTGGATTTTGAATATAGAGCAAGGAAAGATATATTTGGTGTTTTATCAGAAAACACTAATATGGCTATCTGCTACACTTTTTCAAAGGTAAAATAGATACCGTTTTACCGGTACAAAAGCACTTCGTGATGAGAAATGGAATATGAACAAACAGAAGACCTGCAGGGATGGTCCTACAGTTTTGTTAATCTGAATGTCCCAATTCTGCAGCCAGATGCCCTGATGTTGGCTGTTTTCAAATCGAGTTAGGCATTGTGTGGTTAGGATTGTCCATCTGCAATGACCAGCATTCAGGAGAGGAGTCCTGTTGATTTGAGGCTAACTTGACTTTCATGGTTTACATTTTTCTAATTCCTTGCTTATCAGAGCACTTACTTATTTTTTAATGGGAAAGTTATTGAAACAAAAAAATCTCTTAAAGGATTTTGAACAATTTTTTCCACTTTTCTTAATCCAGATAAAGCCAGTTTTGTAAACTGAATGCAACCCTGCCACCCTAATGGTTTATAAACTGCCAGATGCCTGTTTCTTTGCTAAATTTATCCCTATTCTGAACTAGTACGGTATTCTTTCTGATAACCTGTCAGAAAATGAAAGATAAGAAAATAAGTACTCACACAATTTATTTTGAAGCAGTTTAGATGTCCGAGGAGTCACCTTATGTAGTTGGTAGAGCCCCTGGAAGTAATTTAGAGTTGAAGAATCTACTGAGGTCTCTGTTGAAGTGTTACTACTTTGAATCAGTGATAAAGTGATGGGAAACAAAATATACGTCTGGGATTTCTATATATCTGCATTTCAGTTACATAGCAGTTTATAGCATAATACATATAACATGCCCATCATGTATGTGTGAACGCCAAAGAAGAAGTACAGTCTAACTTTATTTTGTGTAATACTACCATAGTGTAACATGTAGGCTTGATAATTAGTGAAGAATTAGTGCTGTCTTCTCAGGATACTGAGGCATATTTAGTGCATACTGACTCAAAATCCATCTAAAGAATAGAAGGATTTTTTTTAGTCATTTTTTTCCTTTTGTTTTTTTCTTTTTGTGAAGACCATGGATGGTTACACAGTACCTTACAACTACAGCAATGCTTATATTTGTTAGCAAAAAAAAGTTTGTTGTACTTGGAAAGATATTAAATACCACATTTGTTCTCAGTATGCTAAAAGTTTGTATTGGTTCCATGGGGACAGCCAGGTA
Source organism: Dromas ardeola (assembly GCA_013398915.1). Lineage (NCBI taxonomy): Eukaryota > Metazoa > Chordata > Aves > Charadriiformes > Dromadidae > Dromas > Dromas ardeola. The sequence continues at coordinate 249,263 of VYZM01020528.1, forward strand.
ATGGGAAAAATACAACACGTGTTCGAGATAATTTTAAATCTATTTTTTATGCAAAACATGACATTATTTTTAAAAATGCTTTCCTCTAATTTCCTAATTGCTTCACCTTTGTCACTGATGTGATGTCATGACCGATACCATTTTCCCTGGTTTGTGCCTGAAGTCCTGTAACTGTTGCAGTAGGGTATTCTACTGCTTGAGTTTATTGCTATTATCTGTGATTATAAATCAGGCTTCAGGATTGTTAATTTATTTCTCATCCTTATGGCCTTCTATTATTTGTGTGTAATGGAAAAAGAATTACAGCGGGGTAGAAAGAAAATTAAATACAATGTTTTCTTTCCTTTTATGTCAGCCAGAGACTCTAGCACAGTAGGACAAAATTCCATCACAGTAGCTGCTGCGCAATTGAAACCACAGCCATGAAATAGCTTTCAAGTCTGTCCCTGGCATCCTGCATTTGAATGGATCCAGTCATGTTTCATAACTGGAAAAATGCTTATTGATATGAAGTTCATTTTGTATTTTGATGCTGATTATTTCTGAAGACTGGTTTTTGCAGCTTGCCTCCACTTTCCAGGCTTCAGTAGCCACTGAGCTGTACAGGAACCTCAGAAATATAGGAGGTGTTAGCATGAGAATAGGAACAGGGAGAAAGTATTCATTTCATGTCATCCTGGAAAAATAACATACCCTAAGACTGTTAAATTAAGGAATACGTTGGTCGATGGCAGAGAATCAGATGGAATTAGCGTGGACATCAGCAGAGTAAACTTATGCTTCATATGGGGGTCTAACACACATTTCTGTAGAGGCATTGACCAGTGCAGTTCATTTTGCATGAACAGTTCTGAATTAAGCCTTAGGGGCTATTTATACCTGGAGTCAAATTTTCTTTGTTGGCATGGCTGAGGTAGGGCAGATAGTAAAAAAGTATTGGAGGGAGGGCAGAAATTTTAATCAAGTAACTTCTTGTTAATCTAGAATAGTGCTTTAAAAGTATTTTTAATTTTATAAAGGGCGGGTGGGGAGGTTTTGTGTGCAGTGGAATACCTAACACTATAAAGATATCTGTTCCTGAGAAATACTTTTGAATGTTCCATCAAAATTTGACTTGGTCTTAATTTTGAGCAATTGAAAATTCGCATTTGGCCATTATGCTTAATCACATGATTTGAGGGAGTTCAATAAGCTAGCAAGGTGCATAGTCAGGAAACCATATGTATGCACGCGCGTGTATGTGCTCACAACCCCACTTGACTGTTGGCAGATCTCAGTTTTTTCCACACCTGACCCCGTGGGTTATGAATGTGAACTACTCTGAACTTAATGCCTTGTGTTTCCTTTTGATTTTTCAGAACTTGCTTCCTGTTACAGGGTTTCTTGCGTAGCACAAGAAAGAAAAATATTTGGGGTCTGGTTGTATGCAAGACCTCCTACATCTCTTTTTGGTTTTCCTGAACCTTTCATCTGAGCCTCCCCCAGTGGAGATAAACGTGGAGAATCTCTTACTTCCTTATTCACTCCTGACTTCCAGTGCGTTATCCAACTCTGATGAGCAATTGAGAGCCGTAGGGTGGGTTGATGAAATAATTTGCTCTCTATACGGCCAGTTCATTTAGGAGACTCCTCAAAATAGAGAGCTGCTAAAGTAAGCCATCAGCAAGTTTGCATAGGGTCATAAACAATGTTTGCCTATTAGGAAACTTCAGTGCAAATGTTTTCATCTGCCAACAATGTAAAACTGCATACAGAAGGAAATCCTAACTTTTTAAAGTGAGAACTGGTATTAACTCTGACATTTCAAGATTAGCCCTCAAGCTAATCATCAGTTGACGCTTTAATAGATAAAGTAGGTGGCAAATAAAAGAGGCTTTAGTCTGAAGTTGTAGAACACTTATTACTGCTTCTGTCATTCTGATAGATGGATATTTGATGAAAATAAATGAACATACATTTACAGAAAAGCTAGTGAAACATTTTCTAAGATCTGGCTAACATCTCTTAGCTTCCTCTGCTTTACGTTTAATTGTGTCTGCAACTAGACAGTGCTTAGCCTACTACATAACATGCCCTAGAAGCTGCTTTTTTGCTACTTTTCCCTACAAATTATAAAGAAACAAAGCCCTACTGAAGGTTATTGCATTGTCTAAGTGGTGGTGCAGGTTTGTGCTTCACACGGTAGTTCTCCTTCAAGCTTCTGAAGAAACAAAATGCATTTCAGTAGTTCTACCACCCTGTTTTTTTTGAAGTGTGTTTTGTTTTGTAGCTGCCTGCTTCCAATCCACTTTTGTTTTATCTTTTTGTTTTGTTTTGTTTTCTCTTATTCTGTTTTTCTTTCCTGTGTTCTTTGAATTTGAATGATGAAAGACTGAAGAAAAAATAAAATTTACAAAATTTGGAAGTTCTGTCCTGCTCCAGATCAGCAGTTAAACTGGGAGGGGGTATCAGTGATTTTAAAGAGACTTTTCAAACAGTTTCTTCCTCTGGCAGTTGTTTTTGTCTGAGGTTGGTATAGAGGGACATTTGAAAAAAAAAAAGATACTGAAAGAGGGAACAGCCTGTACATGCTGGACAAGCAACACGGAACTATGGGTTCTGGTATCTCTTGCATAAATAGGAGATCGTTTTTCCTGATGTTTAGATGGCCTTTTGTGTTCTATTTAGGCAGAAGTACTAGGAAGGTAAGGTATTTCTTTGCCACCCCTCCAGAATGTAGTAGAAAAAGAAGGAAAATTGTTATGTACCTTTTTCGTAGAGGTAAAGCCCTGTGCCTCACTTCACCAAGATCTTTTTGACGAGAGATAGGAAACGTTGTGCATGTGCCTGTTGAAAAAGTGTGATAGGATAAAATCTTACAGACATTTATGGAGAAGTAAACCCCCCTTGCAGTAAGTGTAACAATGAAATATCATCTCTGAAAAAATAACAGAAAACCTGGAGTAGCTCCATCCACCTATACCATGGCTTCAAACCATGTCGGTATCTTATGATCAAAGGTAGATGACACATCAGTGTGGATCGCTGGTGATGATCCCATATAAGCAACAGAATATGCACAACATGTCTCTGTTCTCCATATACAAGCCCCTGGAAAAAGAGTTAAGGATTTGCAATACATGCTGTAAGAATTGTTTTAACAGAGTCTCTCCTGCAATTATAATCCAAAATGGAAAAAGGGGTGCAAGGTGTGTGGTGTTGACAATGTCACAAATTTCTAATTTTCTGTTTCTGAAATTTAGCCATTTCTGTCGCTGAAACTGCAGCTGTAACCTCCCAAGGAAGGACTAGAGCATTGCTGTTAAGGGAGGTGCAGAAGGAAAGTGAAGCATGAGAGAGAGGGTAAAATCTCAGGTGCTTTAATTGCCCTAGGACCTGATGCAGTTCTTGGTAGCTGTGGTAGCACGCAGGGTGTCAATTAATGCAGTAGCCTAGCAAACAACTGTCTTGGGTGCTATGATTACATAGTGCAGGTTAAAATTATTTCAAGCCCCTTTCAAGTATTGTTGCTTGAAAAGGAAGACTGCTCCTTCCCCAAGAGAGAAATGTCCTGAGTGCAGAGAGGACAGACAAAGAGTTGGTTCTGTGTTCTGGGTGGAGAAGCCCTGGGAGAGGAATTAAATCCATAGCTATGTCCTTACCGCCTCCCCCCACCACCACCACCACCACACACACACCTTTTTTTAAAGAATAATGAGTCTGGAAAGGAAGACTGCAGGAAAAGGTGTATTTAGGAGAATATAATGGGAAAGGAAAAGATTTCCTGGAAAGCTTTCATGTAATCTGCACCACTGAGCAGTTCTGAGTTTCCGGTCTCCAATGCCTCTTGTTCTTGTTCTGATCGGTTTAATGCTGTGTGGAGATTAATGAACATCTTCTCACCTGACTGTGCTTTTCTTGAAACTGACTTTACTGTCCTTGTTGAAGAGCAGATCACTAGCAGATGATATTCATTCCATGGAAATATGTCCAGATACAGACATATAGGCATGGGTCATATATTTACTAGATGGGCCATATAAGTGTTTAGTAGATGAAGCGTGATGGTCCTGAAGAGCCAGCTAGGCTCTTTTATGGTTACCTGGCAGATGGTGTGTGAATCAAACAAGTACAGGCTGGTACAGGCACAGCTGAATCATGATTCTAGGTGAGTTTTTGCAGATGATACGATGACATAGGGGCGAAACCCTGCGAATTACGGACATTCCAGAGTAAGGGTGTTTTTCAGTGGTATAGTTATTCCTGCATTTGGTGTCACTAAGAGAAGAAAAAAAGATGCATGGCAAATTTAGGATGCTACTGCTTTTGTCTGCTACATCTCCATTTGCAATCACAAGCAAAGACATCTTCCATGGATACTTCCAAGCCCTCAACTGCCCAGTAACTTGGGGATGAAATTCACCAAACGTAGTACAGCCATCACTTGCAGCATATTCTCTCAATATGTGCAGTGGTTGGAGCATCAAGATTAGTTATTCTGCATCAGCCTCAGTCTGCAAACTCTTTCCTCAGACCTACCTCTGATTTATTTCCCTTCCCTCCTAGAAAAGAGCACTGCAGAAGTACCTGAGTTACCTCAAAGTCTGAGATGTGAATGCCTTTCAGTCATGACTCTCAAGTGAAAAACCACTGTGATTTTAGAGATAGCATATTTTAGAAATAGTGTAAAACTGAATTCCTGAGTGCTTGAGGGTATTATAGTTCTTGTTTTGTTTTCCACGGGAACAGATGTTAGCCCTACTGCCTTGGGATTGTTCCAACTCTGGTAATTCCATTCTGTGTACCTAAAACTCTCACTGAGATTTCAGACAGATGAGGAAGTTATTATTTACTAGCTTTACACGGGGGCTCTTCTGGGACAATAAATGCCATAAAGATGCCAAATTTTAGTATTATTCTTCTCACTGCTTTTATTAGACATTGCATTTTATTATTATTTCACTGCACAGGCAAGGTATAGTAAGATTTTACTGGTTTGATCCTGTTCCTGTTTCAGTCAGTGGCAAATCTCTTCTAATTTCATCATGAGTAGGAGGAGGTCCTTACCTAGCAAAGTGCTTTAATAAATAATTTGTGAATATAACTCAAAATGTTATTCTAAAGTCCTTTTTGCTTACTGAAAATTTAGAAGAAACTTCTTCTGAAATGCTTTCTAGAATTAATGAATAAATTTTAAGAGTGCTGATCAGCTGTAGTGCTGTAAGTTAGTAATGAATGATTAGACACAAGAGCTTGTTCAAGCACATTTGCAGAATGCCTCTAGATAGTGTACTATGTGGAATTACATGACTCAGATGTCAAATAACTGTGAGTGATTAAAATAATGTGCTGGAGTATAGCAATTTAAAAAGTAACATCCAGTGATGCCTATAAAAGGCTGCAACTTCTAATGCAGATCATGTAAATCAAAGAAATGCTGAATATTTTAGTGATGGGTTGTGCTTATTATATATATTCTTTTGGCACAACAGCGTAATTCTTAACTGGGTATCAGATATTCAGGAATAGGAAATATGGAAAAAAGATAAAGGAGAAATCTCAGAGAGCATACAGATAATATTATGAAGGTTGACAGAGTAGGAAGACTATTCATAATCCAGTTTGTGAAAATCTTAAGGATATGTTTTCTACTGTTCTTTGAAGAGCTGTTATCATACTACTCTAATATCTTCTCAACATCTGCTTTGCTGTATATTAAGTTTGGAGCATTTAGAGAATGATGAAAGCACAAAAATGATAAATATATTTCTAAATATGACAAAATTTTAAAGCAGGTTCACTTGGGAAGTAAATTGTGAAGTATAAAATTAGTTATAAACTTCTTATTTCTATCCTTTACATCACTGATTGGGATATGCTAAGAAAAGAAATAAAAGAAATGCGTTTTTATGATAATTTTTGTATCACATTTACAAAGATCTGTTGATTTAGGTTAATTGGACTACTTCTCTCCATTGCTGAATAGTTGCACGGCAAACTTTAATTTATGTTCTGTTTTCATCTAGGTTACCCCATCATTGGGCAATTTCAAAAAGCTTTTAAAAGGAGTCTTTTTTGTCTTCAGTGAAAGTGACCCACATTGCTGTTACAAGAATTAGAATTTAGCCTGATGGGAATTTCTGCGTGCACCTAAGACCAAATTTTCCCTTGGGGAATATTTTGCAAAGTGACATTTTTACTTTCTGGCCAGCAAAAAAGAAATTAAACTTTTAAAACTGTATTTTAACTCTCTATTCACACTGGAGTACTTCTGAGATTTTGGCTTCACCAATTAACATACTCTCTGCTGTTGTTAATCTTTATGACAGCTCAAGGCAAAAATATTCCTTAACTTGAATATAGCGTTTCGCTGAGTGTGAATCCACCTGTAATGTTAAAAATGGTGTTATTAGCTGACTTAGCCTGGAAATGCTCTGAGGTTGTCAGGTCTGATGTTCAGTGGATTATATTTTCATACATCACTGCTCCTCTTTTCTGGCAGTCATGATTTCTGTGATGAACTAGTTTTCTTCCTTGGAGAGGTGTTCCAGTTGCAAATAGGATTCTTGGAGCCTGCAAGCATTTTAGGGAAACACAGGAAAATTAAACTATTATAATGGCATTTATTGTAGACGAATGCACGGTACATTTTCAAATAGTTTTCTAGTATTTTTGGAATTGGCTGTTAGGACTTCTGTATTTGTTCCCTTCTGCTGTTCTCCCTCCCCACCATCTTGTCATAGCAAGTAGTTGCCTCAGCTGTTGCTGGTGATGAGGATGGTTTTTGAATTATCTAGCCTCTGCTAGAACAATCTTAAGATAGTGTTCTTTTTTAAGATTTCATAACACAACAAATATCTTGCACTTCAGTAGAGCGTACGGTATGGTAGTACTTCCCCCTTGGAGTTCTTCACGCGAAGAAACTCGTGGAAGGTGAGGAGGCAGAAAGTGCAGCAAGGCCCTTGCTGGAGGCCCCGCAGTCCAGGACAGCATTCTCTACTTGTGCTGAGTCCCAGCTTCAGAGCTGCCATGGCAAAACAGGCAGTGGCCAAAGGCAGCACTTTGCAAACTAAAGTAGGCTGCCTTTTTTTTTTTCCCTTTTCTTTTTTTTTTCCCCAACCACCTTATTTGAACAATTTGTGAGTCTCAGGACTCTGCCTTCTGTGTTATCATCCACTTTATATCTGGTCCGTAATGATGGTTGAGGTTGTCAGCCTATGAACCCAAAACACTGGACAGCAGGCTATCCTCTCATTTTGTTATGAACAGTTTTAATCAAATCTAGGACCCATCATGCTTCACTTGCTGAATCTTTCTGTGTGACAATAATTTCCCCAATGTTGGGATTTGTAATGACCTCAAATGCACCAAAATTATAACCATGCCTACTAAACACTGTCAGAAATCAGATTATTCTTTTAGAGTATGGTCTAAAAAGAAGTTCACACACCTCTGTGTTGTTGATACTCCTAACAGTATCCATATTTCTATATATCCAGCCTCCAACATCTAGCCAAAACTTCATGAAACCTTACTGTCCCTCCTGACAAGCCTTTCTGCCTGTCATCCGAGAACTTGTTGGACTGCTTTGACAATGTTAAATCTTGTGTACGCGATTAAGATAAGCAAAGCTGTACCCAGCTCTCTCGCTTATGTGCGATCAAGCCTTTTAGGTTGAGTGACCCTTCACCGTGAGCGTAACCTGCACAGTTTCTGTGTCATGCCACTCATGTAGTATCAGCAGGTGTAATAACAGGTAATTTAGGTGAAAACAACCCAGCTCTAACCAAACTGACATAACTTAAATCCAAAGAGTGAACTTAGAGTTAAACAATATCATAGATCATGTAAATAAAGCTGTCCAGGGCTGATGTCACCACAGAGGATGCTCTATGTGCTGCATGGTGACATGTAAAATTCTGAGTGTCACCATAATACTGACAAGCTGAAGAATTTTCCAGAGTAAATCAACAAAAATCAAGAGATTATAGAGAAAGATTTGAGGAAAGAGTTGTGTATATACTGTATTTCAAAACCAGCAAAAAATATAGTGGTTTTCCATCTGTGTTAGATTGATGTAAGTTGTTTTGTCAAATCTATTATCCGTAGGCATAAATTAGCTATATAGGAGCCAACCCTTTAATTGGAAAACCTTGAAAAATACAGTTATGGATTATTTTAGACCTTGTAAATTCTACACTTTTTCTACATTGTAAATTGTGCCCCAAAAACTTCTGGCGAAATTCTTCTGCCTGTGCAATTTCAGTTCTGCCTCATTCATTCTAGCTGCTGAATTAGACAGCGGTTCAGTTGTGTTTGATCATGTAATTAGAATGATGTTGTGCATAAGCAGGCATCATTATGAGTGCTGCAAAATACACAGAGCTAAAAACCGCAGCTAGAGACTGCGAAGAATGTTGTCCCGGGAGTGAGAGACAGCAGCAGCAGCCAGCCTGGCACTTTTCCCTCCCTCCCTCAGCTACCCCTGGGTGAAGGACAGGGTCCTGCTCCATGCGGCGGAGGAAATAGCTTGTGGAATTCGTTGTGGGGTCTGAGGAACTGAAGGTCTTTCCTCATCTGGCTTTCCAGTCCTACGTGCCACTGCTTGGCTTGCTTTCTGATGCAAGCGTGGTGGTGCTGCTGCTGCGCCTGCCTGGTGACTGTGGGGCCACAGCCTCAGCGTGTTCGTGTTGAGCTACTTGGGTTAAAAGGTTCTTTGGGAGTTAAAATGTTCTTCAGGAGTTACAAAGGGGAGAAGAAGTTACAGTGATCAAAGTGCATGTCTCAGCTGAATGTGAATTCTGGGAGACAGAGGTAAACTTCTGCAGCCTGGAGGCTCTTGTTCTGCTGAACTCAGATGTTTGCTGCGTACCAGAGAAGCATGTGAGCGTCTCCGAAAGAGGCTGCAATGATATTTTCTAATTGGAAGTGGTAGACTTTATTACCATTGAGTTTTCTAAGATTGCAGTCACATCTCAGAAATTTTGTTATTGGTGATTTTGTGATGAAGGACCCTGAATCTTGGCATTTGAGAACCAAAATATCTATCTTGTCAGTTAATTTCCTTTTTTTTTTGTTAAATGAAAACCTTTTCCTGGTATCTGGCTACACAATTTCCTCTTCGTTGTGACAGTTTCATTGATATAGAAGCAAGGCAGAAGTTTAAAAAAAGCAATTATGACACCACAAAATTTGATAGGGGATTAAAAGTATAAATTGCCTCAGGTAAGAACACATAGATCAGTTAAACTGCATTGAGAAATAAATCAGTCAAGCTACACGAACAGCTGAGGAATAAATGTTTGCTGGTCCCTTTAGATGAGTGCAAAACAAACCAAGACAACATTAAATACTGAGTAACATACTGATCGTTGTGAGTTGTGTGTAGACCTCAGCAGCGTCACAAAGCCATTGTAAGGACCTTTCCATTGTAAACTTTGAAGTCTTTTATTGATCTGTGAATTTCTGTGTGATTTTAAAGCTACTTGTTTTAATGGGATTTGTCCTCTAGCCTATTCTTTGAATGCAAAGACTGTGGCGCTGTGGAAATTTGGATCTCTTAGCAGCTAGCTGATGTTTTCTGTTAGTTTGCATGGTGAAGATGCAGGTTATTTTATAGAAGTCAAAGGGCCACAATTAGTATTCTGGAAAAGATTCGGTGCTCAGTTTTCAGCCTAATGTTTCAGACCTGTGCGTGTTAGTGTCAAGTTTTCCCTCTTGCAGAAAGTCAGGTGAAAGTTTATGGGAAGAAAGACAATCTTTAGTGGGTATTTCCTGACAGTGAAGTAGAGCAAATTAAACTTTTTTTCTGCATTAGGTCTATTTTGCATAGCACAGCTGTTAAGCCCCAAGGGACACAGCATGGGCCATTTCCCCAATTTGAGGCAACCCCTAACCTGGAGAGGGAGCGGAGGGAACCCGGTCCACAGCACTTCTAGCCTGCATCCCAGCTGCTCCTGGGCTATGGGAATAGCTGTGGCAGAGGGAACAGAAATCCCTTGTAGATATGGTTCAGAAAACACATAGATAAATAAGTTTTATGGATCATGAATATTAAACATACTTTCCCTTAAAATCTAAGTAGTGTCATCTGAGTCACTGGGCTCATAAATTTCTGTAGCCGTTACTGCAAATGGTGTATACATGGAAGGAAGAAAGGAAGTAAAATGCTTTAACTACCTTCCCAATTATTTCTTTTCAGATCTGTTTTTTATATTTGGACATTTGGGGTTTTTAAGATCTGGGCATTTCAGATTTCTATATTTGTATGGTGCATCAGTGAGTAAATGTCAGCTCTTAGAAATGTTCAGGCAAGTAAAGATGCAGCTAAGCACCTAGAATATTGATTTTCTTGTGCAACTTATTATTTAGTTTGTATTTAAGCACAAGCATACTGTATTGTATTTCTGATTGAAATAAATCTATAGACTATTTCCACAGGAAAGTGGTCGATGCACTTTATGTATATCCTGATAATCATATGATCTGACTTATAAATTCAAGGTATTTTAGATAAGCATTATGATGAATTGGTAAATTAGTCAAAGGCTCACCCAATTAGGAGTGACAAAAAAGCAGTATTAGAAAGAACTCCATAAAAATTACAAAATAATCATGGAAGATCCTAACTATTGCACATTTACAAATGTCAAACTGCATATTTCTCCACTGTAAATCAAGGGAACATGTAGCCAAATGTTTAGAAGCTGTAGAATATTCTTTCTCTACTTATTAATAAAGATACTTAAAAGTATCGGGGACAGAATAGCTGAATTTCATATTTTATTTCTGAAAAATATTTTCCCTGAGGCTTTCAAACTGCTTATACTGGTCTTTCCCTTAGGCTCTGATGAAGTGAAGTGCTTAAGAGCACGCTGAATATTAAGCATGTGTTTTCCAAATGGACTGGCGAAAGGCTGTATTGAATCAAGTCTTAATAGAGTACGTTCCTTGTTTTTGCAAGGTAGCTTGTATCCAAGTAAAAGAATCATTTCCCATCTAGAGTTAACATTTAGTAACCACTCTTTGTGGAACTGTTTTACAATATCCCAAATGCCAACAGTAAGAGAGAATAAACTCATTATACAAACTGTGAGTATTATACAGTTTTTAATGTGCATCGCAGTGAAATTAAAGGCATGTCAGACTTAGGTTTTTCAATAAAGGCATTCCACAGCCCGGGGGCTTGTCATGGCTGAAAATCTCATTTGTGGCATGCTTTTCACTTCTCTGAGAGACATTCGAGGCAGTGCTACAACCCAAGCTACGATGCTAGCAGATACATAATGTGTTAGGCTTTTGCAGACTGCATGTATTTTACGATCTTAAGTTACAAATGCAAGTATCAAATGGAGATAATTAAATTGCAATAATAACTTCAGTGTTAGGTTGGCTTTATTCTTTGAGGTCTGCAAATGCTTTTTAAAATACATAAACCACGGACTCCTCTCAGTTAGTGACAAAATGCAGCTATATGTGATGCAATCTCAACACAGCACAGCAACCTTATTTTCTCTTGTGTCTTTCATACCAGCTACATCTCAGACTGCTTTCAGTAATTCCTGGCAGGACATAGGAGAGAGTAGCCAGGAAAGAACCTGCTCCAAACGCCCCGTGAGTCACTAGTATAATCTCATGTAGCAGTGGATCTCATACAGGAAGGGGAACAAATGAAAAATTCTGAAACACAGCAATTCCCTCACGCTTTCATGAGATTTTAGGAAAGGAAAAGAGGGATGGCTATCTTTCTCTGCCAAAGTAAAATTATTTTCTCCATTTTTGTAAAAAGAATTAACTCATCATGGTGAAACATTTAAGCTCTATTGCATTCACGATTCTGTTGTTGTTGTTTCAACTGTCTTTCAGGTATAACAATGAGAAAATTTGTTTGTAATAACCACAACCTTTTAGGTAAATACAACCTTAAGTTCATGTCCCTTTAACCTTTGTTAATTGGCAGCCAAAATAAGGCACAGTTTACATTCATAATTCAGACTACACTATCTGTTTGCCTTAAACACTGATTGTAATTAATCGAATGCACATAGTTTGCTTTGCAGAGCGACAATGCAGATGCTGTGGTGCACAGCCTTGGAGGCCTGCACGCGTGATTTGCTCTTTACCACCATCTCTCTTTCACTCCAAGATGGCAATATCTTTTGCTCTTATTGCTATACTGGTCATGACCAGAGCCTGAAGTCTTTATTAAAGACATATTTCTCTCTCCTAGCCTTCTTTGTGCTGTAGATCTAATCTTCTCCTACTATAGTTCTTCTTTAATTACCTTTGCAGTACCTAAATGAAAAAGCTTTTTTCTTTGCTGATTGCCTCCTTCAAATATTTGTGGCAATATCTCTTTTCACTTGTTATTCAACCATTCTGTATAGATGGAAAGATCTTAATTCTCCCCAGGAAATTAATCCCTATGTTCTTAATTTGATTTAAATTCCTCCACCAATGCGTATGTTAAGAAGTTATGTGGCAGCGAGCAGGCCATTGATTTAAATGCTGTGATCTGAGAGGGGAAATAGTATTTGACATGCATGGTGTTGGCAACAGCTGCTTTTGTGTTCTGGCTTTCTGAATTTCCCTTTATTAATTCACATCTTTCTGTGGTGGCAGTGTTTGTAAGTGATAGGAGTTTTCTCGATGTAAGTTATTCCAAAGCTTACTCCAGACAGACACAAGGACTTTCGCTTCTCCTCCTCACCATTTTTCCTTGTTGCCTCTAGTTTGCACATTAGTATGTTTAGGTCTACCTTATTTTATTGTAAACACTGACTATTTTGCTCTCCAGATTCCTGAAGCCTGCATGTTTTGTTAGCTTAATCTTGTAATTAACCGCAGGAGGGTAGTACTTATATAAGTGGGAACAGTTGGCATCCTCCCCAGCCTTCCTCTGTGCAGTCTCTTCGCAGACAGGGTAACAGGGATGCCTTTACTGACAGAGTATGTCCAGCTTGTCTCTCTCTAATGTTAATAAAAGCAAGGCAAGGCCTTTGAGTGATTCTGATATTTGCTATATAGTACTTCTAAAATGCCCAGTAATTAGCGTTTGTACTCACTGATTGCAGACATGGAACAGTAACAATACTAAATATTTGTACAAAACTTGGATGTGTCAAAATTCTCCCCAAAGCTACCGACAATGCTATTGTTGACATTTTTATGTTCTACTTGTGTCAACAAAAAGAAATTGCAATATTTTTTTATTTGAAGTGTGGGTTTATTTGAACCCTCCAAACCCAAAAATAGGTAATCAAGCATTATCATAAAGTAATAGGAGAAACATGGAAGCTTGTTCTTCCTGGTTATGTAGGAAAGCTATATATTGAATGCTGCTTCTTGGAAGTTGTTGACAAATATTGTATTTACAATCTGTTTGAAAAACAAAACCTGACCTGACCTAACCTGATTTCTCTGTAGAGCAAAGGTTAAGTATAAAGATGATGTAACTTGCAAACCATCAGGTTTTCAAAGGCCATATATCCCCATACTGTTAAAAAAGGTGAAATAAAGAAAAAATAAAACCTGCTTAGAAACCAGATGGTACTATTTGCTTCAGCAGAAGCGGTCATAATTCTCTTCAGATTAGCCATCCAGGATATGAAAGGGGGAAAGATGATTCATCTTAAACAACAGTGTCTCGTGTTCTTGTTTCAGGCCGGCTCTTCAGCATTTTGTCTTACTCTTTCCTGTTCACTTTTGTGATATCAGCAAACCCGCCATGCTGGATAGTAAACTGAGCACTGATGGGAACTGGGAGTCTGAAAATAACTGCTCCCTTGCCACTCACAAGGTTGTTTCTCAGTGTAGATGCGGAATAAGCCAGCAGCAGCAGTCTTGGGCTGGTGTTACATGAATCGTGATGCTGCACCCGGCAGAGGCAGCACTCGAGTCAAACCTGCTGTGGATTAAGCACCATTTCCAACTCTGCCTGAAGAGATATTCTGTGATAAGACAGAATTCTGACAATTTGCTTGTTGCGTGGTGAGGTGGCTTGGTTTCGAAGGCCAGACACAAGAATCAGCTCTAAGTGTTGTGTTATGTGTTAGAAGTGTAGCCAGCAGCCAGTTTGAATGCATATTCTTATAACAGCTCTCCACGTGATCTTTCTTTTTAATGAATGGTGTTTTGTGCAGTGTGTCTGCATGAAAAACTTTTCCTGCGTTTGTTGCACATTGAAATGAACTGCCAGATTTCACAAAACCTAAAAGTTTTTGCTGGATCTGATGCTTGTTGAACTTCTGCAGTGGTTGTGGGTGAAATGGGTAAAGGAGGAAAAGGAGAACTAACCCAAGACTTTAGCTCTGTTGAATGTACCTTGTTTTCAGGAAATCTACTGCTTATTTCAAATGTTGAGCTACAGTATTTTTGTGCAGTTGATTTTCTGTTTACATCATGGGGTAAAAGAGATAAGTAATAGGAAAGAAGCAAAATGGCTAAAGAGTCATGAAGGGCTTACTACCGCCACATCCTTGTGTAATTTAAGGGTGGGCTAAGGTTTCGGAACGATAACATGTCTCCCCAATTAACACCATTCTGACATACACTGAATTTGATTGACTGCATGCAGTGACCAAACGATCTTGATTTGACTTAATACACATAGAAACAAGAAGCACAATTTTACCATAACTAATATCTATTAGGAAGAAGAGAATCAGGAACAATAGGTTTCTAGCATTTGATGTATTACAGAAAATTTTTAAATAAAATTCCAATAGGAGGTTTGAGCATTTGAAGCGTACTTGTTTTCCCTGTCATGGATTTGGAGCTAAATATGCTTCATCTCAAGATATAATTTGAGGTATTCTTTTAGGAAAATGTTTCTGATAAAAAGAAAATTTTAGAGGAAAACTCTGTTATTGCTAAAATAGCATAATAGTTGCTAGGTCATTTTTTATGTGCTGGACTACTAGACTATCATAACATGATATTTACAATTATGTCATTAAATATAAACAATCAAAATGGAGAATACTTTTTCTGACATTTCCCTATTTCCCACCTGTAAGTAATATTCAGTATATTTGTCATAACATACTGATTTTTATATGCATTTTATCTTATACATTTTTGAAGTGGGAATATTTTATATCCACCTGACCATCATTTTAACTCGGGAGGAAATAAAGAGTTATCATAGTGCTCAACTGCATGTGTGAATTGTATAAATTAAGCACTGTTGAATAAAGACAGCAGCTGACTTCTGCTTTAACTTCAGTGGGAATACGTGTCCACAGGTAAAGTGAATTTTGTTTGGACAAAAAGGTTACCATGACCTATGGTAGTCCACATACAAATTAAAAAGTTTCATCATTCTCCCTGAGAGCAGTTAATAAGAAAGTTTCTCTTGCTTAGATGTGATCTAGAATATTTAGTCCATTACTTCCCATGGGAATACTTCCATGAATAAAAGCTCAGTGGAGTGAGTAGTGGCTCGACTTCTAGGAATAAATCTTAAAGAGGTTCAGAGGCTCAGAAAACCACCAAATTATGGTCTTTATTAATAAGTAGTGCAGTAGGGTAAAAATAGTCATCATTTGGACACATTTTGACAAAAAAGATGAATGCTGTCTTGCGACAGAAATTTGTTCTAATTAGACTTCACTGATGTCAGTAGAAGACTTCAGATATTTTCTATGATACTGTTGATCAAATGCAAATTAGAATGATTGGAGATGTGAATTTTCTACCCAGACATTGCCTTTAAGTAGGATATTGATAGTCTCTCGGGGGTTGGATATCATCGAATCATATAATGGTTTGGGTTGGGAGGGACCTTTAAAGGTCATCTAGTCCAATCCCTCTGCCATGAGCACAGACATCTTCAACTAGATCAGGTTGCTCAAAGCACCATCCAACCTGACTTTGAATGTTTCCAGGGATGGGGCATCTACCACCTCTCTGGGCAACCTGTGCCAGTGGTTCACCACCCTTATTGTAAAAAGTTTCTTCCTTAAAGCCAGTCTAAATCTACCCTCTTTTAATTTAAAGCCATTACCCCTTGTCCTATTGCAACAGGCCCTGCTGAAAAGTTGGTCCCCATCTTTCCATAGGCCCCCTTCAAGTACTGAAAGGCCACACTAAGGTCTCCCCGGAGCCTTCTTTTCTCCAGGCTGAACAACCCCAACTCTCAGCCTGTCTTCACAGGAGAGGTGCTCCAGTCCTCTGATCATTTTTGCGGCCCTCCTCAGGACCCGCTCCAACAGGTCCATGTCTTTCTTGTGCTGAAGGCCCCAGAGCTGGACGCAGTACTCCATATGGGGTCCCAGAAGAGCAGAGTAGAGGAGCAAAATCACCTCCCTTGACCTCCTGGCCATGCTTCTTTAGATGCAGCCCAGGATATGGTTGGCTTTCTGGGCTGTAAGCGCACATTGTCAACTCATGTCCAGCTTTTCATCCGCTAGTACTCTCAAGTCCTCCTTGGCATGGCTAATCTCAAGCTCTTCCTCCTCAAGCCTGTATTGATACCAGGGGTTGTCCCAACCCAGGTGCAGGACCCGGCACTTGGCCTTGTTGAACCTCGTGAGGTTTACACAGGCCCACTTCTTGATCCTGTCCAGGTCCCTCTGGAGGGGTTCCTGTCCCTCAGGCATGTCAACTGCACCATTCAGCTTGGCGTTGACCACAAACTTGCTGAGAGTGCACTCTATCCCACTGTCTATGTCATTGATGAAGATTTTGAACAGCGCTGGTCCCCATATGGTCCCCTGAGGGGCAGTACTTGTCACTGATCTCCATCTCGACATTGAGCTGTTAACCATTACCCTTTGGCTACGACCATCCAACCAATTCCTCATCCTCTGAACAGTCCACGCATCAAATCCATATCTCTCCAATTTAGAGAGAAGGGTGTTGTGGGGGACCGTGTCAAAGGACTTACAGAATTTCAGATAAACGACAACTGTAGATAGATGACTATCCATATAAAAAGGTTAGCAACTAGGAGCAACTTTATCACTGGATCCACTACTCCTTATGTACACACCACTGTCTAGGGAGCAAAATAAATTTCAGTCGTTAAAATGTAAAAGTATGAACATTGTGTCTCTCTTCAAGAGTATGGACATACCCTGGCAAGAGTATGAAGATTGTGTCTTCATCTGTAGGACAGACTGTGTCCACACTGGGACATAAATCAGAGAGCACTGGAAATTGTTCCTGGCTTCAAGCCACAGAAATTATTGTCAGGGTTTAGTAAGTAAAATTCCTTCTCCTGAATACATTCAGTCAAAAAAGTCATATCCTCATCAGCAAATGTCTCACCTCTTCTATTCCTGTATAGTCTCCCTGCCACATTGCAGACGGAAGATTTCTGATGAGAAAAAAGGAAGGGCCTGATAGATAAAGCCCTCTCTTTCTCCAGGGGTTACCAATGCATGTTATCTGATAGCTAGTAATAGAAGTGAGAGAAATAGGATTGAAAAACAGTGCTGCATAAATTACTTTATCTAACTTGGACAGTAACATAGCCCAAAAGTACCGCCTGGTACCCAGATCTGCATTGAAACTTCCTAATCATTTCCTAGGAGTTCCTGTCCAGAGGGTGAGGTTTTTTCTGTTACCATGAGACACAGCAGTGTGGCCCTTCCAGGGAAGTGGACCTGGTTTAATGGCTTCAGAAAAACAGTCTGATATAAGTGTTACCTTCCTTGTATGGGTATTCTAAGCTTTTGAAAACAAGATGATTTATATGCTAATAAGATTTCCATTATTGCAATGATTGCTTTCTTGTCCATTAATTAGGTACACTTTGATCAGTCAGCATTAGTACTGTGCATAAAATAGCTTTACAAATATTTAATAAATGAGCTCACGTTATTAGTGTTTTTAAAGATAGTTGTTGCTACAAATTAAGAGATTCCTTTTCCAGCTTAGAATATGAAGATAAAATATGATCTAATTTGAGAAGCAATTGCTTTTGTTAGCTGTTTTGCAATTATTAATTCCTTTTCTGAGTGATAGAAAGAGAGTCGAATCTCCTTTTAAGTGCTGTATCCTCATTCTAGCTGGAATTCAACATTGTCATATCACTGCAATATAGTGAAAAACATCATAAATATTCATTGAATGCCAATGGCAGAGAAGGAAATACTTTCTTATTCTAATACCACTTTCATTTCAGACAGATGAAATAAAAGGCTTCTCATTAGTTATTTTGGGACATTTAATACACTATAGGAATGCCATACTCTTGGCCAATTAGCATAGATGATTGATGACAAGTATTAAAAAAATAGAAGTAACTGATTTTTAAGGGCAGCTGTGAATACAAGGTTTGCTGCTATTGTACAGCGCAGCGCAGTTTGTCAAAGTATTAAAAATAAATTTAGTCCCATTCAATTCAGTGTGAGTGTGTTGACCAAGATAAGGAAAAGGTTGCGATACTGGAGATAGCCAGAGAAAATAATGGAATCTGTCATTTGTCTTCCTTCAGGCTGTTTAGATATTATTGCTGTCTTTCTTCATGTAGTCCGCTCCAAGAAGCTGAGTGCCTGATGCCAGAATGCGTTAATTATAGAGGTGTCAGCGTGAGCTTCAACTCATTGAGCTTATTTAGAACTTGTAGTGTTGGATCTTTTGTAGGAAAATTAAGAACACTGCATCTTTAAACAATAGGGTTTTTTGTTTTCCAGTGAAGTGTCTTCCAGGTGCAATGCTTCCTAGGCCTTAAAGGTCTGATCTCTCAAACAGGGCTGAAGTAAGCAGCCAAACTGATAAGATAATGGTTTCTGTACTGACATCGACACAGGAGGCTTTTGAGTATGAGGCAACCTTCTCTTTCCCTGGGAACAGAAAAACGGGCAAAGCAAGGGCTGGGCCACTGGACTTGCCTTCAAAGATCTTACCTTAAAATCCGTTCAGCATCCTCTGCAGAACAGAGTTTCAGGACTTCCTTCAGCATGAGCTGAAGTGCCACCCGCAGTGGTCCCAGCGGATTTGCACTGGCATCGGCTTGCTCGGTTGCTAGAGCCCACTGCTGGGGCTCTAACAGCAATTCAGCCCAGCTCAGCATGATCCAGGGGGATGGTGCTGGGGCACTGCTGTGGAGACATTAATTTGGGGGAAAAGAAACCTCAACTTGTATTCAAAGGAGTGCAGTCCTTGCTGAATATAAGTTCAGGAAATGAGTGTAATTTGTATATATTATTCTCTAAAGAGTGCAGTTATGAGTCAATCAAAAATTATCTGTTCTTTTGAGTGATATTCTGCCACCATCAGCCTTCTGATACGCACACAAATGTGGGGTTTTTTCAAAATTTAAATATATGAATATTTTTAATATCTCAAGAAATGTAGAAAATTGTTTTTCATTTTCAAAAGAATATTTAACGTTTTCATTTCAAACAAAATATTTTTTAAATCTGAAAATGGATTTTAATTCCTTTTTCCACATGAAAAACTTCTGTGTGTTTTTTCCCCTGTTTTCCAGCATTTTTTATTTCTTTCAAAATTTATTCTTTTTACTTTTTTGTGCAACCAAGTAAAAGTAAGGCATATACCGATTTCAAAGTCTCTTCAGTATTAAATAACTGAATTGTGTTATTCTGCCAAATTATCAGAGGACAGCCTTAATCTCCTAATGAGTATGTGACCAGATGCGAACTTTCACTACAGAACTTAATTAGTAATGCCCACATGTAGACATTATTTAAACTAGATTTTAGTAAAATGTAATAAATCAAACCCAAGTCTAGAAGTTCAAAGTCTCTGTTCTTTGGACAATGCCTGAAGTAATACATAGTCAGCTCTACCTCATGGCAAGCCTGTCTGAGTGCATAGGAAATGTAGCAGAGTGTATCCGTCTGGGTTTTACGTAGTCATTTGATGCAGGGTCACAAGAAAAATGAGTAAAAAAGGCAGCTAGAATATAGTTGTAGGAGAGGTGACTCCAGGCTGGACTAAAAGGTCTAGGAGAGGGGAGTCTTCTAGCAGAGTTTCCCCAAGACACCAGTATCAGCTCTTGAACTTATATTATTGAATATGTTTATTTATGCCTGATGCTAAAAGTGGGAGTGTTATTCATGCAAATTGTTGATAACATGGATTTGAAAGGCACTCTTAAGATAGAGGATGATTAAAATGTCATGTAGGAAGAGCTAAAGGATCTTAATAGAATCATAGAATTGCCTAGGTTGGAAGGGACCTTTCAGATCATCTAGTCCAACCATCAACCTAACTCTGACAAAAACCATCACTAAACCATATCAATAAGCTCTACGTCTATCCGTCTTTTAAATACCTCCAGGGATGGTGCCTCAACCACTTCCCTGAGGGTTCTAGTGAGACACTGGAGGAAATAAAAGTAAAAAATGCAGGGTATGCACTGATGCAACGGTCTGCTTTAGACAAACCAGAGGCATTTAAAGAGAATGAACGTGTCCAAGGTTCAGACAGCAGCAGCCCAGAATGGTTCCTCCCCAGTTGCACTTAATCATAGAATCATAGAATCATAGGGTTGGAAGGGACCTCTGGAGATCATCTAGTCCAACCCCCCTGCCAGAGCAGGGTCACCTTAGAGCAGGTTGCACAGGAACGCGTCCAGGCGGGTTTTGAATGTCTCCAGAGATGGGGACTCAACCACCTCTCTGGGCAGGCTGTTCCAGTGCTCTGCCACCCTCAAAGGAGGGGGGGGGGGCCTCATGTTGAGATGGAACTTCCTACACTCAAGTTTGCACCCATTACCTCTTGTCCTGTTGCTGGGCACCATGAAAAAGAGCCTGGCCCCATCCTCCTGACACCCACCCTTTAAGTATTTGTAAGCATTAATAAGATCACCCCTCAGCCGTCTCTTTTCCAAACTAAACAGACCCAATTCCCTCAGTCTTTCCTCATAAGAGAGGTGTTCCATCCACTTTCAGGATGCTGAAATTCAATCCCTGCCTCTATTCTGGAACATGAAGTTTCCTATATACTTTGTGCATGAGAGAGTCATTTCAGACAGGGCAGGTAAAAGCCCACCTCCTAAGTAATACCAATTTTTGTGGTGGAAGGATAACTCAGCTGTTTTTTTTCCTCTCCCTGTGGTGGCTCAGAGACTACTGAGTATACTGGAAGGAGAACTGCTTGTTCTCTGCATAAATATCAGCCAAAAAACATAGGGGGAAAAGCTGCTTAGTCCAAATCATATTGTGACCCTAAAAGTTAGTATATGGCCAAAAAGAAGAGGAACCTGAAAGCTAGAGGAAAACTTAAAATGACCAGAAGATTCAGGTTCAGAAGCAGTCTTCTGATGGGAATGATGGAAGTGAAAAACTCCCCCTGCTGAGTTTTATAACTCCAAGAAAAAGCTTAGATACAAATACAGCCACTTGCAAATGCATTGATGGGTAGTAATTCCCTTCTAGTTCGAAATTTACTGACTCTGATTCTGCCTTTGCTCCTCTTGAATCTAGAACTGAGACCAGTACAGTAAAGATACATGCAAATAACATTTTTTTGTGTGCGTGTCCAGAAGCAGTGTAATTGTGTCTGGGCTGAGAAAGGGGATTCACTAGACCAAGCTTGGTAGCCTGGGAATCTGATTGTACTTCCAGACTCAAACTGATCGTCTTTTCCTGTGTAGATTTACCAGTTCGCACACCTGGGTGCATCTGAATTAGTCTGCACGACATGGTGTAGATACCATGTTGGGTATGAGAATGTTGTGAGGGGGAAGAGAGAAGGATATCTAGCCCTTAGCTATTTCATGTCATTAATTGGACATTGCATACTGCCTTGAGTTAGAAGAAAAGCAAAAAGAGGACTCTGTCTACTAATAACTTGCATTTCTGCTCATTTCTGCAAATTAGCTAGTGTGACTTAAGGGGTGACAAAGAAATATTACCTGTTGCCTTGTTTTCATCTCCATCATTATGTCCGTGGGGAATCTTGAAGAAGAGTTTACAAATAACATCTTTCTTTGAATAATACACTGTTTCTCTATTAAGTGACTTTGCATTCTAGATATTTCTCAAATTTTAGTATGACATTGATTTTAAGTTAATTTTAGGTAGAGAATATATTTGAAACAACAAAGTATTTCACAAATGTTCATAAAAGCATCCGTCACAGTGGGAAGATGTTTAAATATCAGTAAGTCTTAACTTCAGTGTTCTGAAAATGTAGGAGAAGTGATCCCAAAGTAACACCATTACTCTAAGCATTGCTTTATGGAGTCTGAAGAGAGCTACGCTTTTGAGAGCTCTGATATATGCCAGCTGGGAAGCTGTTATGCTGTGTAGGATCTAATGGTATATGACGCTGATGCCTCACAACTCAGAAACCGAAATGAGCCTCTTCCAGCATCTGTGAATCTGACTGTTTTCTGAAGAACATGTAGACTGCTGTCTTTCCTCAGTAAAACTGCTACGAGGATATAAATAGAGAATCTTTAAAGTTTCAAAACTATGCCAATTATATCTCACTGATTCTCTGCAGGCTGTTGGCACTGGTTAGAACAGCCTGAAAGATTAAAATGGACAATGAAAAGGGCCAAATTTGATTTTATGAAGAATATGTTGGTTCGACCTCCTTCCTGCCACTGCCGAGCCTCTTCAAATCTCCGTGCCCAGCAACGCTAATGCTCATCTCTGCAGCTTTCGGTCAGAATTTGATGCTGACGAAAGCATCACCTGGAGGGATGCAGCGCTAAAGAAGTGGAAGGGGATGAAACATCTACTTCATTATCATCAAACATAGCTGTCTTCAAGAGTGCTTTCTGATACGGAGAGCAATATAGACAAAATCTGAAATTTTAAAGAAAAGTCATTCTAAGAGTCCCAGGTTTAGAAATAGTTCAGCCTAGGCTTTTTAGCTTTACAGAAATAGCCATCTTAAACGTCACAGTAATTCTGACAGTTGTCAGGTAAAGCCAAAACCACAGCTGGGCTAAAATAAAAGGCTGTTAGAAGCTTGCTGTAAATTTAAATGAGTGAAGATTATTGTTGTTTCATTATGAAATGGAAAACCATCCCATTTCAGTGACTGTCACTGGGAAATATATATTAGAAAATTAATGTACCAGACAGTTCCTGTGTGCCTTGAGCTGCCTTAATTGGTTTGCCCAAGAAAGGTTTAAAATCCTCTAGTCACTAGAAACATTTCATGAATATTGGATAAAAGGGTTTGAGTTCCTGTGTAGGAGCTTGTACTGACTAGAGAGGGAAAATCAGTGTTTGTGTTCTAGGCATGGATGGCTGTTCACTAAAAAACCAGCCTTTTAGCTGATTCCAAATACTTTTTTCTGATAGGCGTCAGCTCACACTTCTGTCTGCAGGGGAATTTTAAGATGTAGAGTAGCCAGATAACACTGGGAATGAGTCTCCTATCACAGCCTTTCTCTAGCCAGTGGCAAGAATCATCCAAGACCGACAGGTATTCATACTTAAAAAGAGATTTGTAAAACTGCC
Source organism: Dromas ardeola (assembly GCA_013398915.1). NCBI lineage: Eukaryota > Metazoa > Chordata > Aves > Charadriiformes > Dromadidae > Dromas > Dromas ardeola. The sequence goes on from VYZM01020528.1 coordinate 272,638, forward strand.
TGGTCTTTGTGCCTTTTTTTTTAAATTTTCTTTTCTCATTAAGAAAGTTTTGAATTTACGTTGCTCATTTCGAAAGATAATAGTCTGAAGACACTGTGCTCAGCACTTGCACGTGAATAATGCCAGTGTGCTCTACTTTGGATGCAAAGACCTTGCTAATAACATAGGCTGCCCGCTCATTAGAAAGAATGTAGTAAACAAAGTAATCTCCTGCGTGAAGCCAATGTGACAGAGCCTGGGCAGGAAGAAGAGCGCGGAGAGGAGGTAGTGGCTCTTGCAGTCTTTGGAGTCATCGTCAGAACAAATGAAATACAGCCTGTGCAGTTGTGCTCTCTGCTGGGATTAATGTAGTTTAAAGAAAATGGAAGAAATTACTTCAGAACATCATCTGAAATTGCACTGTTGAAGAGAGAGCACTGCTGCTTAATGCGGTGTCCTTAAAAGGCTTTATGCCATCTCTTCTGATTCATTCTTCCAAAAGCAGTGAAAAAAACCAGTGGTGGTGAAATACAATGTGCTGTTTTGCTGTTTCTACAGACACACAGAGCTAGAGACTGAAATCATCAAGGACTCAACCTCAAAAGAACAATTCTGAACATCACCTCAGCAGTTCATATTTACTTTTTAATACACACAGGAAAGGGCTTGAGTTCCTAGTCCCAGTGCTTCAGACTATTTCCTCTTCTCTTGCCACTCTGAAAGACAGGTTGTTTACATCAGTGTTTTTACACATATCTGAAAGAGATTGTAGTCAAGAGTGAAGGGATTATTTTGCTCATGCTTCAGGGGCCAGCTATAGATCATGAAACTGGCTAAATATTAGTAGTCAGCACTTGGTTACATATATCACCAGGCTTGACAGTGTTTGTTGCAAACAGTTCCAGTGCCTGGGATTTTGTTTCCAAAGTATTCAGAAAAACTTGCAAAAATTTTGTCAAGTGTATATGTTTCATTTTAATTTCTTGTCGTGCTTTTAAACCTAAGACCACTAATGATGACCATGTTTTAGGCAGCCGACAAAGGGCTTGCTTACATGGGCACTGGAAGAGATGGCTCACATAGCAGAAAAGCTCTGTCATTGGATACAAATGATATGGCAAGAAAGAACAGCAAAAATTAATGACTGACAAAGCATAAAGGTTTCTTCTGTCTTCACCTGTGATGGCCAACAAGTACAATACTGTTTGATGCACGATTTCCTGGCTAGTTTCCTTTTTCCCCCACCTTCACCTGCTTGTGAATTGCTGGTACCTTGTCAGGAACATTATTCCCTTAGACTTGCTTACTCTGCGTTACAGAGTGCTCAGATGTTCACTAATCAGACCTTTGCTTGCTGTGCTGAAAAAAATGCTATGATTGTCCTGTCTCATTTTGGCATAGCTGTGTAAAATTGTGCGTATGCATCTAAATGCTAATCTAATGGAACAGCATAGTCTGGGTTTATCTCATGTCATTGTGCTGGCAACAGCACACTTGCGAAAAGACAACTGATGATGGAGAACGCTGATGAGATGAAGGGAAGACATTTCATCCAAAGAAATTCTGTCAATTCCCTATCCGATTCCTCCACTTTCCCTGAAAAAAAGACATGAAGTTCTGACCAAAATATGGTAAAGTTCAGATAGCAAAATATTAGTTAGAAATAGAGGCACCCTTCTACACAGCAAGGTGTTTCAGTTATGGATAGCCTTCCTCAGGAAATAAATGAGACAATTGAAAAAGGGGTTTAGAGAGTGGAGATAAACAAAAAGAAAATCCCCTCTCCCATAAAGAAGAATCATAGAATCATAGAATCATAGGGTTGGAAGGGACCTCTGAAGATCATCTAGTCCAACCTCCCTGCCAGAGCAGGGCCACCTTAGAGCAGGTTGCACAGGAACGCGTCCAGGCGGGTTTTGAATGTCTCCAGAGATGGAGACTCCACAAGAGACTTAATGGACTGGAACTCTTTATTCAAAAGGGAGTTAAGTTGCAGCATGATGAAATCATGATAGTAAGGCTTACAGTACTTTCTATTTTCACCTGTTCCTAGATTCAGTATGTATGTGAATGATAGGCACATAAAGACGTTACAGTTGATCACCTTTTCCCAAAATTTGAAACTTAAAGTGCTGGTCTTCACTTGCCACCTCTTTCAGCCCAGCTGTGGAATACAACTCCGTCATTCCTATCATGATATTAGGACATGCACAGTGTAGCCATTTTTTTGAGGAAACTTGGTTTTGGGAAATACTTGTATTTCAAGATGGTTCACACAAAAGGAACCAGGGAAGAGCACAACTGGCCAATGCCACAGACTACTTGTATCAGCTGTTGTTAACAGAGATCTCTTGGAAATATAGGGCACAAAGCACATCTTTTTTTATTAAAATTCCTGCATAATTTTGCCCAGAACAGTTTCTGCCCTGGAAAAAAAAAAGAAAAAAAGAAAAAAAAGTGGCTTTTTTGTCTACCAAGAATTCACAGAAGCTACATAAGAATACATGAAGTGTCCCATGAGGTCAGTACACTGGTTCACCTCCCAATCCTCTGTTTCTGAACAAAGCAAATAAATAAGCCATCCCTACTCAATAAAAATTTCAGAAGCTCACTTCCTGCTGTGCAAAGGAACAACATGGAAAACACCACTGATTTTTCTGTTTTAGACTGATGTCCTAAGAGCTTCAATGAGTGCCTCCAATATTATGGGATTCTTCATTCTTCTTTTCCATCACTGTCATGATTACCAGGAATTTTTTTCCTAGGCACTTCTGTTCCATCAATTTATCTTCCTTCTTCCCCATTTTCTTTCTCCAAACCTCATGTTTTCATGTTTGGGAAACTTAGTCATTTGTGAGTATATTTTTCAAGCATTATTCCTGTGGTGCAGACAGATATTTAATGCTTAGAAGAAAGCATGTTCATTTTTTCCTGCTGTTTTATGCCTGCTCTGTCTAGCTAGAACACAAGTATCTGTTTAGATGAGAATGGTGGTATTGCTTCATTTAGAAAATGTTTGCCAAGGCCAGATTTTTAGCTGTGCTTCACACCTGCTCTTTGAGCTGCTCTGCTGCTGCTGCTCTCCAGACACCACTGTTCAGTTACCCAAATCTTTTAGAAAATGTCATAAGAGAGGAAACAGGCAGGGAAAAGAAATCCCTTTGGATCATAAAACATTTCAAATTTAAATCTTCAATCTTGAGAATTTTGACAGAAACACCTTTTCTGAACATAGTCTTGAGGCTTGAAAAGCGGAAGTCACTGGGTCTGCTTTGATCAAATGTTCTAGAAACGTTTTATCCACAGCAGTCTAAGGATATAAAATCGTGGATTCAGAAGCATTGTTGATTTTATGAAGCATTTTAATTTTCGTCATCCTCTGCCTTCTGCTCTCCTCTCACTGTTCCAAAGGTGACAATTACCTCTTTATCCCACAGGGGGTGACAACTTTATTGCTGTCTCCCTAGTGTCCTCTCTAGCACTGTGCTCACATCTCCTGTGCTCAGCTCTTTGTCTCCACCAAATTGAGTGGTGTAACTAGGTTGAAACCAGAAGATTTGTGCACAAGCTGCCCTCAGCTGGAAGTTTGCTGTTTTGTTTCAGAAGCGAGGGCAAGCTTGCAGAGTTAAAACTTGTTGGGTTGCTCTCAGCTATATCATTTGATAGACTAAATGATATTCCCTTACTCTATAAATTGCTGTCTTAAACATGATGTTTGGCGGGTGGAAGAGGTTGTGAATTACAGCTTGTAGCTCTTCACCACCTAGAAGCTGCAGAGCCAAGACCCACAGAAAGCCACCTTCCTGTTTTGTGCGTGTCAGGGGAGGCATTTCTGTAGCTAAGGAGTCCCGTATGAGTAAATCAAGCACGTGTAACACCTGAGTGGTGGGCTGTGTGGAGTACCTGGTGACACAGAAAGGCTTCTGAAGAGAGCTGGGACTCTCTGAGGGTGTCTCGCTCCCTCCCTCCTAGCTCTTTCTGCTAGCACTTGCATCCTTCCATGGCTCCTTCATGCTGGCTGTAGGGCTGGCACTGGGAGGCAATTCAGAAACACCTTCCCTGCTTGCCGAAACAATACCAAAAAAATATAAATGAATCACTGAATGCATTTTGCTGGTTTAATAGGCCACAACAACTCACACAGGGGCCTGATGAGTGCCAAGCTACCACCAGGTAGGTGTAGGACTGTGCAGCTGGGAGCAATGTGGGAGGGCAATACCTGCCCTTTGGATGCTAGCAAGCTCTTAGGTTTGCTGTCCTGTGATGCTTCACCCTCCTTGGCTCCTACTTTTATTGGACTTAGACCAATAAGGACACTACAGAGTCGGAAGTACACCTTGATTTCAACACATCACAGAACTTAAAGGGACAGTTTTAGTTTTATATTTATTACTCTCCGATAAAAATGCACTGTGTTTTAAGTTAGAAATGTCACTTCAATTGCCTTAGTTATCCCACTGCTTTTCAGGTATTTCTGCATGCATTTATTTAAATGGTTTACTTTATATTAAATATCTAACCCAAGGACCCCCAATGTGACTGAGCTAATTTATTTTTGAAAAAAATACCGACAGTCACTTTTGGAACTGGTTTGACTGTGTAGGCTCAGGCATTTCAGGGAAAGCCCTTGGGAATAAACACTGTTATATGGGGAGATGACTTGCCTATAGGGGAGAGTAGCCCAGATTCCTGGACAGTGAAGTGGAACTGAGGCAGAGCCCTGAAATGTCCTGGCCTATTGGAAAATGCTCGGGGAACACGAGTCCTGTGGCATTTAAGTGTCTTGCATCCAGCTGTGATGTGTGTGTCAATATACTCATGATCTCTCCTCTGATGAAGGGATGTTTATGTTATTAATTTAGCTTAAATATGTAGTTATGATAATTTAAATCAACAACAAGATACCGAGTATAAACTGAGTATATAACACAAATTTGAATAAACAAAAAATTGGTGCCATATGGGGGAAGACTGTTGGAGAAGGAAGCAAGCATGGTCTAAAGCAGACCTTTTTGTTGGTATAGTATTGAAAATCATGGAAATAAATGCTATTTATTTATTTCTATGTTTACTATATTTGAGACACTTTGCGCAAGAAAATGCACAGTAAATAAAATGATGGTCAAAGTGCAGACCTGGCCCTGACTGAGAAAGCAGTTAAGAATCTTCTGAACTCTAGTTTTGTTGACTGATGAAGAATGCTAAAGACATGAATGAAAAAATGTGTTGGTTGTGGATTTCAGTGTCTGGGGAATGAAAGAATTCTAACTTTGGCATAGGCTTATGTCCAGAGCTGAATAATAATAGTGTCAGTGATAATGCAAAGAGATTTCTAATAAATACTTGTGCTCCATAGCTCAGAAAGAGCTTAATGACATGTTGATGATATAGCAAAGATAACTACTTTTTATCCAGGAAAAAAATAAAGTATAAAAACCAGCTGCTTCCAAGTTTAGACACATTACTAACTGCTACAAAGACTAGGGGAGTCCCATGTGTCTAAAATAAAGATAATGTTGGCCATTACTTTGTGAGTGCAAAGGGGTGATTGTTGTGGACTTTTTATTCTGACCACCAATAAAGGACTGATGGCGTAAAAGAACACCAATTCAAGAAAAAAGGTGGAGATTGTACATCCAAGGAGGGCAGAGACTGTCTTTTTAGCAATGAGATGAAATGCAGTTATGCTGTATAACAAAGTACATGTGAGTAGGACAAAAATCGATGTTAGGCTTGTAAAACAGAGCATATAGAAGAAGGCAGTACGCAGAAGAAACACAGAGCTGCATGTGGCAATTGTGAGGCCAACACTGTTAAAATGTTTGGTCCAGTTCTGCTTTTCCTCATTCGAAAAGGACGTTAAAACACTGTCTTTTTGGGGAAGAAAAAAAAAGCCAAACAATTACAGGAAAAACAGCTGGACTCAGACATGTATCTAAAAAAACCCCAAACGAAAACAAAGCCACAAAAAAAAACCCCAACATAACCTTCTATATTTCTGTTGTCCAACCCGTCTAACTTACATGTGCAACTAGTATTGTTTTCCCTTATGGGATGGTGGTACATTTAGAAAAAATGAGCAAGGTACACTTTGCTAAGGCTGCATTGTGAGTTATGCAGCTGTAACGGATCCCAAATAAAGGTTATTGAGATGCTGTGGGCAGCAGTGGCTGTACATGCCAGCAGCGACATCCAGAGGTACCACGCTGTGCCAGACTGAGCTCATTCAGCTTCTCTTCCACCCTCTGTTCACATTGCTGTCTGTTGGACTCCATGACACATACTTTCTATTTCCTTCCCATCAGCTTTTCAAGGATGATTGCTGATGTGGAGCAGCTCAAAGTTGGGCAGATCAGTTATAGAATTGGTATTTACTCTAGCATCATTTTTGCAATGGGTGAAGAAAGATGATTGAAGAAAATAAAACAGGCACTAAGATACCAGTTTGGTTTCTAGTGGTTACCATTGGGATGATCTATGCGTAATGAAGAGGAAAGCTTTGTTGATTAATTATTTTAATGTGTAGTAAAAATATGTGGTTTGATCTAAGTGCAAGTAATTCACTTGTGCAGTTGAATTAATTTTTTGTTAAGGACAGAGATCATATTTTACATCTCTTGAAATAAAATAATTACTTGACTGGGAAATATTGTTTGAATCTGATGATCATGTTCTGAAGAAGTTAGTATTAACATTACTTCTATTATTTTCTTTAAAGCACTACTTCACTTCTATACAATCACTTATTCTCTTGCTAATAAGTATCTAAATATGCCTATGCAATGTCACCAAAACACAATGGAAGATAAAAGAGAATTTTGTCTGTTTTCATATTCACATGGATTTCATAAGATCTAGATTTTATGGTGGGTCACACCATAAGCTGCAGTCTGTACCGGCACGTGTGCTGGAGTATGTGGTGAGATAAAAATAAAGGATGAACTAGTAGTAAGATTTGCTTTTGTAATGTCAGCACTTAGCGTGCATATTAGGAATATCTATTATTCAAACATTCGCTACTTTAAATAAAGAAAAAAACACTGTTAGTAATTTATGAATCTCAAGTCTAAAGAAGATACCTCTCTAGCTGAATCTTATGGTATGTTACCTCAGTGGCAAAGAAATGACTTGACGTGAGCCATAGAATATCATCAAATTATAACTCACTTCTCATGCCATAAGTCAGCACATCATTTCTACGAAACAGGTTTCTGAAACACTGGTTGGCTTATTTCTTACAAGCATTGCTTTAAGTCTATAAAATTAAATACTACAACATTTTATTTTATTTTTATATCACCTTTTTAACCCCAAATGTAATTGTCTTATTTTTCGTAAAATAGTGGTGAAAGCGTAGAGCAATGGGTGACTCCCATTAGTTTCCTCCCTATTCCTGTTTTAAGTTAATATTTGTAAAAGTGAAATGAAGGTATTGCTATTTATACAATTTCCCTGTGCTCATGCGGAGCGCTGCTTTCTGCCACGTTGGCAGAACCAAACACTGCAGCAGGAACACTATGTCCATGTCTGCTGGGCCCACCTAAAACTCCAGTAAAAATCTAGTGTTTCCTCACCCAGCACACAGGAATTTGATAGTCATAAGGCATTTAAGGTACTTGAGACACTGTAGCTACTTGTCATATTTTATTATGAAGCAGCATTTTCCCGAGGAGCAAAGAACCAAGCACTAACTGCAGCTGCAGTTGCAGTTTTGATGCCTGCATATTAAATATGTACTGTCATCGTCATGGATTGCACTGCAGATTCCTGATTTGGGGCTGATGTGTTTTTTGTTGATTTTACCTTTGAAAACAGATTTACTAGTTGGATTACACCTGGAATAAATAGCCAGTTTCAATTTCTCAAATATTTTTTTTCCCCTGTTGGTATCTGTATGTGTAAAATACAGGCTCTGTAGTTTTTGAACAATACCCAAACAATGTCAGAACTCATAAAATCGTATTTAGAAAGTGTTATTCCTTTTAATAAACCATTTGACTTTTTAGCATTTTTCCAGTAAGCTTTAATGAAAGTAAAACATTATTAATGAAAATTTTGCAGATACCAAGAACATTTTCAGATGAGTTGTTCCATAACTTTCATCACCATCATTCATATCTTTATTTATGCTTAGGTCAGTATAAGCCATGAATCTGAAAAGCTGATAAAAGCAAATACTTCTAAATCTATAACTCCGATTATATATTTTTTAAAATCCAAATTTTACACTTACTCAGTCTATTCGACCTGATTTATGTTTTGTTGATAGTTTCAGAACATGTCAATGAGGATGTATGCATTTATCTCTAGTCAGCATATGCATATGGTATATGTCTGTCCAACTGAATGATAAAACTGTGTGTGATTTTACAAGAAGCAATGATAATATTGCAAAACAGTAACACTTGGAATCAAGAAAAATTCGTGAGCTGGTATATTATGCTATCAATAATAGATGACAATCATACATGCCTGTGATCATAGATGATAGCAGTGATTCTTGCTGTATGTTTATCTATAAATAGCACTTTAGTGGACTACAACTTTCAGTCCTATTATCTTGTAATAAAAGAATAGGAGGAGAGAGAGTTAAAGGCAGTAAATTTAAAATCAAATGAAAAAGTAATTTTTTCACACAGTGAAAAATTTAACTATAGAAATCTCTGACACGGGTCACAGAACCACAAATTTAGCAAGGCTAAGACTGGATTGACCATAGATACGTCTGTGATAAGTGACACTTGCACAGCATCTTTACAAGTCTTTAATATTTTCTACTGTTTACTTAAGCCAAGTAGCCAAATACATTATGGTTATGTTCAAACAAATGAAGGGATGTTAAATGCTACTTCCCCAACATAGAGGAGATCTGCATGAAGGCTGCTGAGGTGCACACATAAATCTGCCAGCTAATGTTTTACGTTCTCTCTTGGAGCTATGTTAGCAGCCACTGGGTGAGACTTAGTTCAACTGGATTTCAGAGGAGCAGCTCCTGTGCCCCCCTGCAGCTGTCGCCAGAATCTCTCCCATTACCAGTGTTCATTTCTCTTGCCCTCTTTTTTGTCACAGATTGGGCCTTTTGGCTTTTTGAGGCTTAGCACAAGGTAGCTTACACTTGTTGAAGGGTGTCTTCTTGTATTCACCAAAGGGAAGTGGTGTCTTGTGGCTTGCAGGAAACGTGGGGTGAGTGTGCTGTACTGTACGCCCTTTGTGCGGTTCCTTGCAGATTCCAGTAATACAGGTGGTTGCCTTCAGTTCAACCTTTTAGTGACCAGAAAGGTCGATCCAAAAAGGGGCTGACTCGCACAGGGAAATGTTTTGTAGCCTTACATGCTTATTTTTTGATCCTGGTGTCTGCTAAAACAAAGATTAATGGAAATGATAATAATAAACAAAACTGTGGAGGCAGTAAAACAGCAATCTGTACTGACAGCACTCAGCGCTCCTCTGCAAGTTCCAAATATTAAAAATACTTCTTAACATAAATGAATGAACACCTCTTCTTTCATACTCAATCACGAAATAGCTGAAGTAAGGAAGAAACTTAACAAGATCTTTTCTTAATTTAAGTTGGAAAGATGGGATGAAAGATGGGAGTAATTTGCTAGGGATATTTGAGGAGGTTTCAGCATTACACGACTATTATTTCGAAAAGTAACAACGTGAAGCACAACAAAGGGTAGTACTAACTTAAAGGCATTACATTTAAAAAAGAATAATAGGACATGCATGCTGATATAGTCCAAAGCTAAGCCACAAAAGCTATAGATGTCTATAATCATTGGTATAAGTAGGTAATAGAGCCATTTGGAGAACCGTACGATGAAGGAAATGGAGAACCATTTTCTTGTGTGATCTTTGATAGCTCTTACATAGCCTTGATAAAAACAGTCACAGAGTGAAAATCAATTGTTTGCATTTCTCTCATCATCTGAGATTCAGTAAGTTACTGGTTTTATCGTACCTCCATTTCCATCCATGAAAAGTGGGTGATAACACTGCTCACCTTTCTAAGGCCATTTGAAATCTGTGTAAGAAAGCTTTAAGGAGGTGTTACTGAGTTATTTTAACTGTGGTTGAATCTGCTGTCTTCAAAGTTTAAGCCTTGCTTGGATAGTTTTGGTAGTGAATAAAAAATAATTTCAGTGCTACTGAAACTATGTTATAGAGATTTATAAAACTTTTAAGATATTTCTTTATTTTATTTAGGGTCAAGTTGTTTTCAGAAATGGAGAGAGGATGGGAACCATCAAATTTACGCAATTCCAAGGTAGGTTGCAAACAATTTAATTTTCATTATAATTATGTATGCAAATTCAAACTTGTGCGTCAGTTGCATTTTTTTCAGGATATTTTAAATATGTACCATTATTTTGAAAAGAAACCGCTTGGAAGGTGCAGCAGGGTACTTAGAAAGTTTTGTTACCTGTTTAAAATACTGTGTTTTGAACCCTGCGTGTTCTGGGATATTCACAGATATTTCTAAGAATTTTTCTAGAAGAAGATCCACATACTTATAGAAGCTACTCATCTATAAAACTGTAGTGGTCAGCTAAGCATCCACTTCTTAATGCAGTTGTTTCTGAAAACCCTATCTGAAGAGGAACTTAGAGAGGGTTTTTTTGCTGTTAAGCTCTTTCAAGTTAGTGTTTGTGCTCTCTGAAGACTCTCTCTTGACACTCTGCAACTGCTTGCTAAAAGTTGCTTCAGGAGTCGGTCCCTCAGTGTGCAGAGGACACGCACGGCTGACCCCATCCCTTGGAGGCAACACACTCCACAGAGCGGCTCGCCGAGCCTGCTGCCTCCTCTCAGCCTGAGCTGCTCCTGCAGGGAATGGTCTCGGCAGCAGAGACCACGGGTGCAGCTGTGGGGATTTCTCAAGGGTCTTTTGCAGCCGCGATGAGGTACTTGCTTGGGAGAGTTTTCTGCAGAAATGGTGGTTCATAGACAACGTTATAGTTGTTTCTACAGCTTTCAGAATGTGATTCATATTTTTCTTCCTAAGCTGAGGCTGAGATAAAACCGGAGATGATTGCATTTGGATGGTCTTGCGAGACTAGTAGTGAGAAAGCTGGCAAATCCTTTTCAGACAATGCATGAGAAAGAAGCTTGCACTCCCTTTGTCTTAGGAGATCACTTCAAGAGTAATCCTGCTGACCAAGTTACAAAGGCTCATGCTTTAAACAGAAATTATCTGCTGTATGGGCATTATTATTAATGAACAGCAATGCACTTGAGGGGATGTGTTTCTCATTCTAATTTACTGAAGCAATCTTCGGGATTGCTCTTGCCTTCACAACTATAACTGATGGTATTAACTCATGTTCCCTGAAGCATTTCTACCCACTAAAACTTTGCAGACGTCATGTCAGGATAATATAATTTAGAAATTCTTGCTCGACACTAATGATAAATATTGATTGCTTCCTCTTTTCCTGCCTGCCCCCTTCCCCCATTTTTTCATAGTAGCAGTGTTTACAGCCACATGAAAGAGTCATGAGAAAATACTGTAAGGGGATTTTACAAGAGGTGTTTATTCCTCGGAAGCCTGAAGGAGCCCTTATGCATTATGCCTAAGGCAACTGCCTGCACCCTGCTAGAGTCTCTGAGCAAGGAGGAAGTTTGGCGCATTCCCTCTGCGCAATAAGGATTGATTGGGGATCGTGGGAAGGTACGACATGCAACTTCTGAACTAATCCGGAGGAGCAATAGAAGTGCAGGATGGCTAATTTTATATAGGTTTTTATTTCCAACCATTCAAATTTGAGTTTCTTTATAAAGATTTCAGTTTCACAACAGATGCTATTTATCACCAATGGTTTTACCATCAGGTGAAGTTCTGTTTGGTCAATAAGAACATAGGAGACAGGTGCCCATTTTGTAATTCCTTGTAATTACATAATGACAATTTCAGAATCGATTCAGGCACATACTCGGGATTTTGATCACCAACCAGAGGTTTCCAATTAACCTACAGGAAAATGTTTCATTATAACCCAGGCATCCAAGGGAGAAGTACAGGAGAAGGGCTGGATTATCTCTCATGAGAGCAGTATTCTGTCAACACATCTGAAGCCTGGTGTTAAGTGTTTTTTAGTTTCTTACTAATTTTGGAAATGAAAAGAATGTACAAAAATTCATGAGAAATTGAAATAAGGAACAGTGTAACAACATAGGTGAAAGTAATCTATCTTTTTTTAACTGCAAATGATATTCTATTAACAATTTTTTTCCCTGTTCTCTTGTTGGTGGTGTTTTTATACGAGGCTTTTTTATTCAATACTTGTGGCATAATTGTAGAAATTATTAATTTGTTCAAAAGAATTCTTTATTGGTTAGGAATCTTTCTGAAGCATTCACGTTAACGTCTAATAAATCTTGGACTACTGGGGAAGTTTCTAATAACCGAAAGAAGTTAATTAACTCCAGTACTTAAAATGCTAAATGGGCTTTTCCTTTGTAGTTATAGCTGTTAGGTGTTACCAAGCTTGAGAGAGATAGACAATTCATTCATTAAACTTTATTTTTTTTAATATAATACAAATCATAATGATTTATAGGAAAAAAAGACCACATCAAAGATGTCATGTAAATGCTCTTATGAGATTAATTGTAATTAGGAGTATAGCATATATTAAATATATTAGTAGCCTATTATTCAAACATAATAATTGGGAATCGTTAGTTTTAGTGTTCTATACCTCAAGAGTCATTTCTTCATCTACACTGGTTTATGGTTTTGTTAACAATTTGAATGAAATATCAGAAATACTTCAGTGCAGAAAAATATAAAGGGTAAATAGGTGATCATATATCAGAAGCAGGATTCCTTGGCCAAAAAGGCTCTTCCTCATTTGCTGGGGTAGAAAACCAGCTGAGTGGACTCAGGGGCTTCATTTTCTGTTCTTTGCTGGAAACTTTTGTGTTCATGAGACTATCTGCAAACATTTTGGCTATGGAAAAAGCAGACAGCCATGTCTGCCAGAGGCGAGGGAAAACCAGCCTGTGAGGGTTCAGAGGGTAATTGCAGTATGCCTGACACGCTGTGATGAAATTTTGAATAGCTGGCTTAATTTTGAAGCTAGATATAGTTTTTCCCAAACTCACGCTAGTCATGTCTCTTTTTCAGCTTCCGTGCAGCCCGTTAGTTTTGCAAGTGGTCAAACAGATGGTGCCAGAGATAGCTGTGACCGAACTGCTTACTGCTTTATAGATCATGAATACCACCCAGGAATGATTTAGTATGCAGCAGAGAGTGCAAAGCACATGTTACAGCATTTTCTTCCCCTACCTTACTGGCAAATAAAGAGCAGTCTGTCAGTCTAGCTCAAATATCCAAGTGACGTTTGAAGCTAGCATCATTCCGAATGAAGCCATTTTTCCTCGGGTGCAATTAAAGGGCTATTCTCATCGTCAAACATACAGTTGAAGTAGATGGCCAAAATCTTTTGGCTAGTGAGAACTGAAAGAGGGTCCTGGCAACTGTTGTGTGCATATCAAGGAGCAGAGAGGGCAGCAACAAAACTCAGACTGTAGATGGCTGTGATGCAGGAGGCTGCGAGAACAGGCACATAGCCGTCTTTTGAAGTGCTTCACTTTGACAGGTCATTTCTGATTAATCCGTCTCGAGCTTAAAAGGCACCTTGTTTTCAGTCATGTTCCTATTTCTGTCAGGTGTTAGAGGAAGTCCTAGAAGACTTCTGTGCTAGAATAGATTAAAAAGGAAAATTAGAGCTGAATTGTAAACAAATAGCATTGAAATGTGCATAAAACATGCTTCTTGTAGGTATGAGCAAAAGTCTGTGGTACTGCATGTTGAGAAAACTTGAAGAAAGTGGGTGGTCATCTGCTGTGTCTTTTGGGGAAGAAAAGGTCAAAGAATTTCAATTCATATAGCCAGGTAATACGATACGAAGTTTGTTATTGTTGAAGGCTGATCTGGGTACCAAGCAAGAGTGAGAGCATGGCTTGTCAAGTGTAACACCATTGGACTTCTTAGAAAAGGCATTACTGAATTGCTGCAGTAAACGCCTCAGATATTCTTCTGTGAGTTAAATCAACAGAAACAAACAAATGTTTACTCCACAGTCATGAGCAAGGTACATGAGAATCTAGGATTGCTTTCCTGGAGCCTCAGTTCTTCTACTTAGTTCTGACTTGTTTGCTGTCCACAACTGCTTCAACGAAGGAGACTTCAGCAATTCTGCAGAATCACCTACAGATACAATAGCTTGTTCTCCAGGGACATCAATCCAACTCTGGAAAAGTTCCCTTCTATTATTCTTAATACAATCCAGCAGACTCTTAAGTATATTTGATTCTTGCTTTCATAAGGGTTTATATAAATAATAAGACTTTGTATATTTTTTTATGTTTAACACCTGTCCAGCATATAACCCACAGAACCAGTTTGTGGATCTTCTTTCTGTGAATAATGTTGAATGAATATAGTCCAATAAACAGAAGATACTTAGCGACAACTCTGAAAACTCAAAGGTGGAATATCTCATGTCATATATCTGGAATCTGTGCTGTCAGATCCCCAGAATCAGTGGATTCAGATTGCTCTGCTTCTGCAGCATATTTACAAAGTGAGGATAAATTCTCCTTATAAATATTTTCAGAGATTAAGGAGCATCTTTGAATAGTCAGATCTGAATTTAGGGGGAAAGTAAATAAAGAAGTACAGAATTTTGTTGGCTGAGCAGAATTTGAACAGTGAACAATAACTAATGGCTAGTGTCATGTAATGAACAATAAAGATATAAAACAAACTGTGTGCTGTTTATCCTAGGCAGCTGGATTCTTTTGGAAATGATCACTTAGTCATTAAAGGCTATCATTTTGCATGCAAAAAAGGGAATTAATTAAGGAGTCAGGAAAGTTTACTTCTGATACATCCTAACTGGAGTGCTTGACTGCAGTCATAACAATGTGTGTTTGGTAGACTTCTTGGTGTACGATATCCATTCCATTTTATCTGCATAAGAGTAGTGTCGTTTGGCTGTGGCCATTCATATCTTAGTGACCACTGTTTTGTTTAGCTTAATGATCACTTCATCCTGTGGAATGAAGTCTAATACGGAGTACTCATGGTGGTGTGGTGGGTGGACCCTGGCTGGACTCCAGGTGCCCACCAAAGCCACTGTATCACTCCCCCTCCTCAGCTGGACAGGGGAGAGAAAATATAATGAAAGGCTCGTGGGTCAAGATAAGGACAGGGAGATCACCAAGCAGTTACCACCATGGGCAAAACCAGACTCAACTTGGGGAAATTAATTTAATTTATTACCAATCAAATCAGAGTACGATACTGAGAAATAAACCCAAATCTTACAAAAACCTTCCCCCCACCCCTCCCTTCATCCCGGGCTCAACTTCACTCCCCATTTCTCTCCCTCCTCCCCCCGAGCTGCGCAGGGGGACGGGGAATGGGGGTTGTGGTCAGTTCATCACGCATTATCTCTGCTGCTCCTTCCTCCTCAGGGGTAGGACTCCTCACACTCTTCCCCTGATCCAGTGTGGGGTCCTTCCCACAGGAGACAGTCCTTCATTAACTTCTCCAGTGTGAGTCCTTCCCATGGGCTGCAGTTCTTCACAAACTGCTCCTGTGTGGGTCCTTTCTGCAGGGTGCAGTCCTTCAGGAACAGACTGCTCCAGTGTGAGTGCCCTCAAGGGGGAGGACTGCCAGAAAACCTGCTCCATGGTGGCCTTCTCTCTCCACGGGTCCACAGGTCCTGCCAGGAGCCTGCTCCACCATGGGGTCTCCACAAGGTCACAGCCTCCTTCAGGCGCATCCACCTGCTCTGGTGTGGGGTCCTCCATGGACTGCAGGTGGATATCTGCTCCACCATGGACCTCCCTGGGCTGCAGGGGGGCAGCCTGCCTCACCATGGTCTCATCCCCCTCCTTCTTCAGTGACCTTGGTGTCTGTAGAGTTGTTTCTCTCACATATTCTCATTCCTCTCTCCGACTGCTGTTGCACAGCAACTTTCCCCCCCCCGCCCCTTAACTATGTTCTCACAGGGGCATTACCACCATCGCTGATGGGCTCTGCCTTGGCCACTGGTGGGACCCTCTTGGAGCCAGCTGGCACTGGCTCTGTCAGACATGGGGGAAACTTCTTGCAGCTTCTCACAGAAGCCACCCTTGTAGCCCCCCAGCTACCAAAACCTTGCCATGCAAACTCAATACAAGTGGTTTGTAGCAATTTTGCAGCACACCATGCACATGCACACACCCACATCCCCCTCTGCCCCAAACCCACTTTTTCAGCTCCAGGGCAGTTGGCGGTGACTACGTGGAACCTTTAGTAGGTCCCTCCCCATTGAAATCGCCCTAAATAATAGTTTTCTACATGCTGTCAGATGTTTCAATACCAGTTCATCGTGATAGCTTGAACTGTGGTGTACAAAAACCCAATGGTGCTATTTTGTCTCATAGCTTGTCATTTAGAACGCCGATTCAACAAATATTTTAGACATTGCATTTCAGTCACACTACCTCTGTAGATTTCCACTTCCCTCTTTTGTTGGCAGTGACGTTTTCTTAAGCAATTTGGGATCATATCATCTATATGAAACTACAGGGTGTCCACAAAACTGATTTAGAGCTCCATTTCAATGAAAAGAATAGCCTACTAATATGGAGGGATATACCAAGTAGAGTCCTGAAAGGATGTGCCTTAAATTTGCCCATCACTGAATATTGTCATTGCTGATTAAGAGGATGAACTAGAATGTGTAATTATCAAATGTACAGTAGTCTCTGAGGGAGACAGCAAGCACAAGGGGGACTAGACAAGGATTGAATAAGATATTAACAAATTGAAGAAGTAATCAGGAAAAAACAGAATGCAGTTTATTTAGGTCAAATTCCTGGTGCTACACTGGGAATAAACTGCTGTACAAATACAAAATGGGCAACAATTCACCAGGCTGTAGTTATACTTAAAAGGAACGAGGGGTTACAGTGGGTCACAGGCTGAACATGAATAGGCGAAAACATGAAGAGGTAAAAAAAGAAAAATTCTGTACTGAGATGTATAAATAATAGTATCCTTTTAATCTACCCAGTGCCAAAAGGCTACAGCTAATTGCTGTGTCCAGTGCTGATTCAAGGAAAATGTGTAAAGGTGACAGAAGATTAAAAATGTACCTCATTATGAAAAGCAAAAAATCTAGGCTGCTTAGAGAAGATGGTTGAAATACCTGACAATTGCAGCTGAAATGTTTGTTTGTCCTGCCCTCATCAGCTGGCTGAGATGTAAGGGATTTAAATAGCAGCAGTGGAGATTTGAACCAAATATTGGGAAAAAATTTCTAATGAGAAGGGTATTTAAACTCTGGAAGGTGCATAAAATTACTGCTTCTGGAAGTTTTGAAGACCTCTGAAGTGGTGTAGATGTATTCATTTTGCCTTGAGACAAACAGATGACTTCTATTACATCTTGAGGTCTTTCTTAGGCCAGCTGTATTTAATCTTGAGCTATTGCTCCTCTACAGTGTCTGTTACGTGATTCTGACACTCTATTTAGAAGTACTCATCCACTGTATACTACTAATACCATTTGTTGTATTTCTTTGAATTGTTTCTAGTAAGAGACAGGGATAAGCATGAAACCCTAGACTGGTGGTTAGGTTCTTTTTAAGGAGGAAACATAGATTTAATTGCTCTTCCAACATCGGTTCTATGTTTTGTTTTGTTGGTTGTTTTTGTTTTGGTTTGGTTTTTTTTTGTTTTGCTTTTTTTTTCTTTTAAATCCAATGTATTATTTGAATGTAAAATGCTTAAGTAATCTCTGGGGCTTGGATCCCTTACCCAAGTGAAGATCATAACTACTGATAGGTTATAGCATCAGACCTTCTCACCCTTCTGGTCTTCTGGTCTACCAGTCTGGATTTTTTTCCTGTGTTGTACAGGATTTTGAGCAGGCCAAATAGTGAAAGTCGCATTTGCTAACCTCTAGTCAACTGGCACCTCCCCGGTTAGCTAACCTGGAAGTTAGCAAATGTGACTGAAGCCCATCTGTGAGAAGGGCTGGAAGGAGGATCCAGGGAACTACAGGCCTGTCAGTCTGACCTTGGTGCCACGGAAGGTTATGGAGCAGATCATCTTGCCATCATGTGGCACACGCAGGACAACCAGGGGATCAGGCCCAGTTAGCATGTGTTTATGAAAGGCAGGTCCTACTTGACTAACCTGATCTCCTTCTATGACATGGTGACCCCCTTAGTGGATAAGGGAAAGGCTGTGGATGTTGTCTACCTGGACTTTAGTGAAGCCTTTCACACCATTTCCGGCAGCATTCTCCTGGAGAAATTGGCTGCTCATGGCTTGGATGGATATACTCTTCTTTGGATAAAAAACCGGCTGGATGGCTGGGCCCAAAGCGTTGTGGTGAATGGAGTTAAATCCAGTTGGCGGCTGGTTACAAGCGGTGTTCCCCAGGGCTCAGTGTTGGGGCCGGTTCTGTTTAATATCTTCATCAGTGATCTGGACGAGGGGATTGAGTGCACCCTCAGTAAGTTTGCAGGTGACCCCAGGTTGGGCACGAGTGTTGACCTGCTTGAGGGTAGGAAGGCTCTACAGAGGGATCTGGACAGGCTGGATCAATGGGCCGAGGCCAATGGTACGAAATCCAACAAGGCCAAGTGTCGGGTGCTGCACTTGGGTCACAACAACATTGGCAGTGCTAGGTTAACAGTTGGAATTGATGATCTTAAAGTTCTTTTCCAACCTAAATGATTCTATGGTTCTGTAATTGTAATTAATTAGTACCAACCGTTATGTATGTATACTTGATGTTATTTTTCTCTTGTATTTTACTCTGTACCTTACTAGCACTGAACGTCACCTGTCATTTTATTATCAGTTTCTCAGGCATCTTTATACCACCCCTCTGTCAGATGAAAACATAAGGGAGATTATACTTTTATATATGTTTGTAGCTGTTTTCCACTTTTATTGTCAGATTATTTTGAAGGCATTTCCTGTTCAATTTCTCTTTTTGTTTCATACCTACTAGCAGCAGTATTTTCCCCTGAGCCTGTTATTCCTCTTGTAATCTATTCTATTAGTATTATTTACTAGCAGTTGGGGGTTTTGTTTGTTTTGTCTTTTTCTAGAAATAAACATGGAATAATGTATTGAGATTCAGATACCTAAGTTGTGAATGTGTACTGTCACACTGGAGAAAGGACAGATAAGAGCTACAGAAATTGTTTGGGGTCATAGGGCACTACTTACAAAGAAAGATTAACGGGATTAAGTGTGTGGAGTTGCTAGAGTCGCCTCATTTGGAGCAAGTCATTTTGTGTGGATATAAATTGCAAGGCTAAGAAGGACGCACTGAAAGGCTACGCTGATTCTGCAGCTGCTGGTCGTCACGGCAGCTTATTTTGTTTTACCTGAGCAAGTTTTAAACCGGCCAACTGGGGTGCTGCTAGCAGTGTAGTAACAGTGACGTGGAGCAGAATTTAAGCTGGAAATCTGCCCAGGAGCAAAATAAGCGTTTCGGTTGATAACCTTTCCTTTGGGAGCGCAGCTATGGGAGACCACAGCTTTGCAGCTATCAGCGTTCAAGCCGACTGCTTTAGGACTAGCTGGGTACTTCTGTGCCACCCAAAGTTTCAGTAAGCAAGAGAGAGTCGTTGGGAAGAATTGTATTCATTATTTTCCCCCAGGCATGAGAGGCAGGCACGTGTGAGGAGCAGGGGAGACCTATTTACCACTGTGTGTCCGTGCCTGTGTTTTATAGAGCAGTTCATCCCTTGAGAGATGGTTTGGACTGTGCAAATAATTATTACTGGGAAAAGCACACATGGTAAAGAAATAGCTGTAGTTTCTATAGGATTCCACTTCAGTTCATCCAGCATACTCTGAGGCACAAGGTGTTCCATTTGTGCAAAAATGTGTTAGGGGCTCTCTTAAATACCAAGGAAAAGGACTAAGTTTCAAAAGGAACAGCAAAGAAAAAAGTTGGAAAGCAACAGAAAATAATTTTACAATAATTAAAAGTTTGAAGTATCCAGCTACAGAAAGTTAACAGAAATTAGTACCTTCCTAAAGAAATGGCATGTGGGAAGGACCTGAAAGAATCGTCAGCCATCTCCTCCAGAGCTCTCCTACTTTTACTGCAACTTTAAAAGTGCATAATTTTTTGCAATCGGCGTTCAGAATCCTATCTCTACTAGATTTAACTTATTCAGATATTTCATTTCAGGAGACGTACAACCCTGTCCCACTTTTTCACCACCCAGTCCTCCTCACCTTTAGAAGAGAGGCAGAGTCTCTCTCGAGGGCTGTGGAGCCGCCCCAACCTGCTGCTCTCTGCAGAGCTGCGTGCTGGCAAGTCGCTCCCCTCGGCATCTTGGAGAGATACCTTTTTTTCTGGAAGGAGTTGTAATACAGTTTATCCAGGGGGATAAAAAGAGCCAGAAGACTTATGAGAAATCCATCAGACTCTGGTATATATTACAGGAAAATACTTCATTTGACATTATTAATAGAGAATGTGGTGTATTGCAATGACACTGTCCTTAACCTGTAGTTCAAATGAGATACGAACCCGTGAAATAGAACAACTTTAATTCTTAATGAATGGAAGGGAATGAAGTTTATCTAGGTCACTAAAAGGACACAGATTTATTATTTGACATTACAGCATTTGAACAGACAAAACCAGAATATTGTTTAGTAGTACACCATACCAGCATGTAAAGGTTGTGTACCTGTAGGCTGGAGATATCAAGATAAGGTTGTAATGCCTGATAGATATCAAAGTCGATGGAATTTTATAACAAAGAATATTTGACAAAAATTTCCTTTAGCCGACTACTTCTGGGATGGTAGGCAATATTATCACAGTTTTATGAGAAAACAAAGGTGACAGGCAGACCTCTCATAGACAAAGGACATGAACAAGGAACACTTTTTAAAAAACAGTGAAAATGGGTTTGTTCACTGTGTAGGTGACCAAAGGCAGTTGTGAATCCTATGCTGCAGAATTCACACAGGCGTTGGTATTAAACTTTTGAGAGCACAGAAACAGTATTAGTCCAGGTATTACCTCCTTATTAAGGGTACAAAAAGGCTTTCCTCTTCAAAAAAGAGAAAAAATTCTCTTCAAATTTACTAGTCCCCCTTTTTGTATCCTAATCATATTTTATGTTGTTCTGTCATTACAAGTGCTAATCTAATTTCAGGTCATAGCTGATCATGCAGTTATTGTATTGGTACCTTGTTTTCTAAGCTGACATTTTAGTTAATGTAAAAATAATCTGTTTCAATACATCATCACTGGAATCTAGTTCAGAAATTAAAGAATTCTGATTCTGTAAAGTGGTGATAGAAAATGAGCTGATGTAATTAATAGATTTAGGAGGAGAAAAACTTTTGAATTTTGTTTCTAAACGTCTGACTCTAAGTAACACTCTATAGCAGCACAGGCGTAATTTTCTGACTTGAATCACATTATTTAAAATAACTATATTAAATTGGCTATACTTCTGTGATAAGCATATCTCTTTTTATTTTAAATGAATCTTTCTGACTTGCTTGAACAGGAATTTATCATCCCACCTTTCAAAAGAAATGAAGTGGGGATGCCAGTTCAGGAAATAGTAGCTTTCCATTTCTTAATTCCCAGTGGCAGTATAGACCCTTTGTAGTCACATAGGCTGACTGAGGGCAAGCTCTTTTTTCAGAGTTCCCTCTTGCAAGCTCTGGGAGTCAAAAACCCCAGATATTTAGGACTTTGGCAAAACATATTTAAAAAGCCTAGTATGGACTCTAATGTCCCTTTGCCCCTGGAACAAGAGGACCCAGTCAGACTTTGCTTACTCTTGAGTTATTGGTTCAAAAATTGAAACCAAAGGGAGAACACGAGTGTGGACTGTTGAGAAAAATGATGCTTACAATTCCATCCATCTTGGTACTTGTTATCTTCATATAGAGTACATGTATAATTTTTTCCTTAGATGATTATGGAGGACAAGGGATGAATTCTTCATAAGTAAATTATTTCATTAGATAGATCTAATACATCTACCTGTAAAGAACCGATTTCACCGCAGATGATTTAGTAGTGATTTAGTTCAAACTACTGCCAGAATGAAAAATGCATCAAATTAATACTGTACATGTAAGAAACAGGGTCAGGCAAAGGAATAGGGAGCTGTCACTTGTACATAAAACTAAGTGCTATTTTATATGATCCCTAACTACTGACACAAAGCTGTTTGATACCTTGCTGTGTCCTCACTAAATTCCTCCTCCCTTTTTTTTAACCTCTATGCCATGGACAGATTTTTCCTACCTGAGCTGCGTTCTGCATGTCCAATTCAGAGCTATCCAAGCCGTGCTTGACCTTGACAGACTGCATACCGTGTTTGCTGGTTAATCCCTTGTGTAGGAGCATATATATATATATATAAAAAATAATCAGTTTTCTTTTATTTTATCACTTTTGGGACTTCCCTGGTCTCACTAGGTGGTCTCAGAAGCCCCCTATGACATGGGAAGCACTGGCACAGCCTCCCTGTCAGTGACTGGGCCATTGCAAATCATCTTGAGGCTACTGATAAGGGCTAGTTTGAAGAAGGAAAAGAGCAATACCTCACTGAAAGGGTATCCCCTGAAGTGCTCCTGCGTAGCTGCACACCGGCTTTTGCACTGAGCAGGCTGGGTGGCTTGTCGCTGGGAAACATATATTCCCATCTATCGTAAAGCCATGGTGAATCCTTGCCTCAAGTAAAAGTATGCTCCCAAATTAGTAATACGGATTCCCTGTTCTGGCCATTTTGAAAGGTCAGATTATTTATAAGGTTGGTGAGGCAAATAGCTCCACATTCTGCCCTGAACAGCATTAAAATGGAGAGCTGAGTGTGCCAGGGGAAGCACATTCTCATGCTCCTCAACCTGCATATTGGAAAGAACAAGGTGTCTTTCACCTAGAGAGACCCAAATCCTTGAGCAATCAATTTCACTCTTTTACAAGACTGCTTGTACCATGTAGCTTATAGGATGAAGCCACAGAGAGTTCAGTGGATTACAGAGATGTTGCACGTTCATAAAAGCTGGCAACTCCAACGGGCTCTTGAATATGAGCATGCGCTTCTTGCATTTAGAAGAGAAAATAAGGAGAGGATCCCTGCGCAGGGCAAGGGGAACTAAGCCTTCCTCTCGTTCTGGCCCTTCAAAAGGTCAGTGCAGAAAGTGTTATAACACAAAGTGATTTTAACCTGACTTTGCTAATGTGACATTTGGAGCACGGTTGTGGCAGTCTGATGTGACAGCAGGCAAATGCTGTGTTGTGTTAGTAAATGGCAGAGGGCCTGATAAAAAGGAGGAAGTTGTGCGCATAGTTAGTCTGTGCTTCCCCTCCAAAGGGAAAGACTATGAAAAGCCCCTGAAGTGTGAATCACAAAGGTCAGTAAATACATGAAGGGCTTCTTGAATACAGAGAAGGGAGAAACATTTTTGAAAAATCATTCATGAATTTTCACACCCTGAAAATGTTAAGTTGGATTTAAGTTTGCATTTGTGTAAGGAAGCTATAGATCATCGAAAGCTTTTTAACTGCTCATATCTGGGTTTGATAAATTCAGCTGACAATCTAAATGATAACCTGCAGCCAAACGCTAGATTATTGCCTGTGTGTTACAGGTTCATTTTTCAGCACTGTATTTTTCAGCACGATTTTAATCACTGAAAGCCTCCCAAGACTCAGGCAGCTTTAGGCCAGCTGATGATGTACCGTGACGGCTAAAATCACTGATGCACATAACTCATGGTGTGGGTTGGCTCTGGAATCAGTGGGGTTTACGGAAGCATGAGTTCTGGGAAGGACTCTGGGCTCACAAGTCATAAATACATATACATGTGCCCCGTGGATGTAGGGTGCCCTACTGACACCATGGACCAGCAGGCAAGTAGAATATTCCATCCCTTCTCTGGTCTTATGCTTCTATTTCCCTTATTGATTCATATTTTGATAATTTTTTTAACCGAAGTTCAGTTTTATTTTTTTTTAACCCTCTATGATCTATCTACATGTATGGAAGAGACTGATTCAGAAGTAAGAAATATAAAAGATAAAATGTTAGGGGGAAAGAGAACTGAGTGATAAGACATTTCTAAATCACTTAGGCATTTTGAATACAAAATGGATTCTCCACAAATGGAGCAAATCTGAAACCAAACAGTTTTGCAAGATGAAGTAGTCAGAGAAATGCATCTCCCTCGGCTTTGTAGCTGAAGACTTAAGCATCTAAGAAGTTTTCCAAGCCTTTCTCCCCTTAGATGTTTGTTGTGATTGACAAAGGAGATCCTGCCAGAATAATTGTAATGTTTTCTTGCTCTTTTACTGCCTTAAAAAAGAAAAATGATCTAGGTAGAAGCATTGCAAAATTCCTCGGCTCTGCCTTGTGGAATTTTGTGTTGAGACTTTCTTAGCATGAGATCCTAAAAGGAATAAAAGCTTATCTTAAATGATCTGTCAGGTTCAATTTATTTGCGGTAATTGGCCTGGGGCTCTCCCATTTAGCAAAACCTTGGCTGCCCCTGCATAGGCAGGGAAGTTGGAAGAAAAGGCTTTTTTTGCTGCCTAGAGATGCACCCATACAAAGCAATTCAGCTAGCATCCCTGGCAGCACTTTGCATCCCACAGTGCCGCGGACAGATGTACTGGAAGAATAACTTGAGCCTCCGCAATCTGCATACGTACCTCCTTGTGCTGGGCAGCAGACACTAGCAGAAATGAGCGCTGCCCCTTTCCTGCCGGATTTGAGGAATTGCATGCAGCCTCCTTCCCTCAAACAGCGCTGCCATAGCCGGGCGTGGGCTCCAGGGGGAAGATGCACTCGTCCTAGGGGCTGCTGCTAACCAGGGGCTCTTGGCATCCATTAAAATTATGCTTGTTTGAATCCTGGAATTTGCAGTGCTTTTCCTGAACTCTGCATAGCTACAAGCTGCGGATGCAAAGGATGGTGAGAGAACAGATGATTTCTAGGCGCTAGCACTATCTGTTATGGTGAGAGAACAGATGATTTCTAGGCGCTAGCACTATCTGTTGCTTTGTGCTTTCACCAGCTCACTAATATATAGACTAAAAGAACAGGTGTAAAAGTGGCTCAGCGGTATCCTTCCTTACAATATAATTGATTTCATGACTGTCTGCAATTTATACTCATTCAAGCAGTATTCATTCCATATGGCATTTATATTCTTATCATTTTGGATGAATTTAGGGTGAAATATTATTAAATGCTTTATTTAAGACCAGGTATATTCCATTTGATTGCTTTCCTTTCACCTTCTTGGCTTTGCAACTATTATTAAAAACAAGCAGAAAAGGGGAAGACAGGAGTAAGGGAGTGAAATGTGGCATTTACATGCCATAAATCAAGCACTCGAAAGTCAGCAATTACAGGATCAAAGGTAAAAGCTCACAAATATTTTTTTCCTTCTTTTCTTAAGTATAAAATGACTAATGCTGAAAATCTCTAGCAATTTAAAAGTTACAAGCAGCTGAGGTAAGCTCATTCAAGGTCCAGATAAAGAAAGTGGAATACTCTATGCTGACAGACCCAATTTTAACTGGGTGAAAGATTAGGTCATAGAGTAGCTTTTAGTCACTTTGCATTAAGAAAGTGAAATTCTGTCCCTGTTTTACATTGCTCAGGATGGAGATGGAAACACAGAGTTGAAATGTTTCATAATGTTACTCTAATTCAGTCAAATGGTTTGCCACTTAGAATTTACAACTAGTTTCTTGACTAATACAGAAATAGGAAGGCTGTACAAGGTAGGCAGAGAGGAAACACAAACTACAGGGTTCTCTGAATTTCCCCCTGTCAATCCTTTTGTATTCCTCTTTGTTGGTATCCTCCAAGAGCAGAGGACTGCTAGAAAACTAGATCTTGAAAACTAGGTTCAATTCAATTTAATCTATTGATTAAATTTTGTATAAAAAATGGTGTTGTAGATATACTGTTGTCTCAGACCCAGCATAAGCAACATACAGGATGGCCTCTCTGTCACCATCATGTGTGTATTTTCCAGTCTTTGTAGAGGGACAGTAGCAATCAGCCCCTGAAACACTGGTAAATTCCTTTGTGCTTTGACTAGAATAGTCTCCTGTGTATTCCCTTTTCTCAGATGATATGAGTTTGCTGGGAATTGTTCTCATCTGAGATTTGTGAATTGCTGTTCAAGAAATTGCCACTGATTATCTAAACAAAAAGATGTGGGTGCCTCAGGAAGGTCTAAAACAGGAGGAAAGCTTCCTGGCTTGTACACGTGGTAGGTTTCCCTTCCTATATTACAATTTAGCAGCCATTCTCAAGGATAGGATTTTCGCCTCTAGTCCATAATTATGAGGCTAGATAAAGATGTAAGGGAATATTTAGATTAAACGTCAGAAAAATCATTGGGTAACTCTACATAGCAGTCAGGCAGTAGAAAAAGCTGCCAGGAAAGTTATGCCATCCACATTTCATTTTTCAGAGCAGGCTAGCCTTTTTTTCTACTGAAAATGATGCTAGATAATTAATCCTACTGGGGTGGCCAAGGACAAACAAAGTTGAACAATAGATGTTTCTTCTTTTCATCTGGAATGATTCTATACATTGTGCTGTTCTGTAGAAATCAATAGCTGATCTGTTAGATGGATAAAACCCAATCAAGAGATAAAATATAAATGGAGCTGCATCATACTGAATTGGGTCAAATTGCATTGGAAGTGGGTCAAGCCTTTCGGAATCCTTCCCTACTGTTGATTATGATGAGTGCACAAGGTTTTAAAACCAGCTTACTGGTTTTAATCAGCAGTAGCTTATGGTATGATGAATTACTGCTGTGTATATAAATACTTTAATTAAGCAGTGCTTTATGAAGACAGTGTAGTTTTACCATTGTAAACTCTGAGCCTGATCCAGCAAAGTTAGGAGTTGATCTTAAATGTTAAATTGATTAGACATTCAGAACTTCCAGCATCTCACACAATCAAACCTATAATCTGACAGACAATGTGAGAGACCTCGTTTTGCACATGGCTTAAATATTCATCTAAGGCTATAGCTGTTTTTAATTTTTAAGGTATTGTTCCACAGCCTACTTTGATCTCATTGTATATAATAAAAACCTGAACCAATATTAATAATAAGTACCCAATTATAGAAAATACGTTCTTGAGGTATATGAAATACAAATGCTTATTTCCTTGAAGAAATACGGAGGTATACTAGGCATGTGAAAGTCTGCTACAATGCCGTCTCAGAGGAGTACAAATGCAAAAGGTGGGCATAGAATTTAGTGTTTGCAAAAGTGCCTGTACAGTTAATCACATGTCATTTTGAATATTTAGTGTGGTTCGGTTTTGACACATGCACAAACTGACTGAGCTTGCCAGGTGAAAATGATCTAAGTTTGGATGTTAAATTTGTTTTATTCAGTAACTGAATATTATGGAGTCCATTGAAGGAGATTTTAATTGTTTTACGCTAAGAATGTAGATGCTCAGAGCCATTCCTCAGACATTTGCCTGATCCTAAACTCCCTGCATGCCCTTATTTACAGTAGGATTTGTCTGCTCCTGATTCACACTAAAATATGGCACATCTAAGCCCTAGTACCTCAGGGTAAATTAGGTGTTTTCTTCATTCCTGGGTGGTTTACAGTTCCAAAAGAGCACCCTGTCGGGCACGGCTTTGCCCAAGACGTCCCCGTGCCTCGCAGGCAGAGCACCCACGTGAAAGGTGTATAGTCCTGATGTGGTTCCATCCTCCGCTTGATGTGGAGCAAGGATCTGCATCAAAATCTCTCTTTATTCTAAAGTTGCTGAACTGCCCCTGAGATATATCTGGGGTGAATCTCTAAGTCTTCCACGCTGGATCGTTTTTGCTATGTATAAATAGCTAAATATTAATTTACCACAAAGAAAGCACAAAATGACAGTCCAGGAGCTGGGGCATTCATCTACAGCAAGAGCTGAGTTTAGATCCCTCATCCAGATTGTTCGGAGAAGGAACTTAAACTCTTATTTACTGTATCTCGGAGGAGTGCTCCCGTGACTGACCTAGGGGCCTAAGTGGAGTTAACAGGAATTCCTCTCTCTTGTCACAAAAAAGTATTGGGTCAGTTCTGGGATGTATTTGCACTGTTAACTCTGCCCATATTTGTGTTTGATGTCGGTGCCTAGGTTTTTGATAAGGCCTGTCGTTGAATCCCCTGGCCAACACACCTGGAAACAGAAGTGGGAATGCCTTAACTTGTATTTCAACAAAACCTTTGAAGTGTTTCATTACCAGGAAAAGATAAACAATTAGCTTAAACTAGTTAAAACAGTAGGACATTTCAAGAATTAGCCTAAGCCCAAACATATCAGTGCCACAGCAGTCATCTTTGGCTGAACTCAGTTTCTGTTGTTTGTGTGCTCAGCTCTATTTGTTCAGGTTTAACTGACAGCAGGATTATTTTTTTTGTGAGTAGGTATTGTTTTCTTTAGTGATGTTTTTACAAACATTTCTTCCAGACATTTGTTCTTTAACTCTTTTTAAAGCTATGCTACCGCATGCAATAAATCTGTGTGTCTTGGAAGGGAATAATTTATTAGATCTATGTTTGTTTTCATTCATCTTTCTTTTGGAAGATGGTCATCTCAGAAGACGAAATCTGTCTCACTGCTGATATCCATGAAAAGTTAAATAATTTATCCAGATATTTGCACCTGGGAAAGTCGTCTTGGTCCACCTTAAAGAAAGATACAGGCAATTCCAGAATGAAAAATCAGTCTTATTCTTAGGTATGTGTCTACAGTAGAACAAGCAAATCATGCTCTATAAGATGTGCCTGTTTTCCTCAACATCTTGACAGGGAGCCTGGACAAGGTAGTCAAGATACAGAAGTCTACACCATGCTCATTGAAGTTTGGACCGCTGAATCCCACCAGATTTTCTTCTAACTAAAAAACACTGCAATGGCTATGAAAGGGAGGAATTAACTACAGTGTTAATAATGAGCAAAATCAAGCACTGTTCAGTTGCCTGTTCCGTAGGTTTGAAATCTGCAGTCACATCTCATATAATAAAGTTGAAATAACCCAGTTCAGACACTTATTATTTACTCACTTTAGATCTTGTAAAAATACTTTGGTGCTGTTGAAGAGTAAATCAAACAAAATTAAATCTGTAAATATGAGAACTCAGCATCCTTACTGAGAAAACCCAAACTATATTTCTTAGTAATGCCAATTAAGATTAAATTAAGACTAAATTCATTTTAGATTCCCCCTCAGCACAGTAATTTGGAGAACGAAGCAAACCTGAAGACTAGTTCCTCAAAGCAGGACTGGTAGGCGTATCACCCTGAATGACTTATTCTAGCAGAACAAGGGAAGAAATGAGGCTTTAACATCCTATCTTATACTGCTTGAGTGCATAAAGTTTGCTCGTACATGCAAATCATGGTAAACTCCAAAGAGTTACACCATCCATAAACTGGGAAGCTTTCAACGAGATCACTCATGCCAGGTTCTGTTGCACTTCTTACCCTCTCCATGGTTGAACTCTGAAGGGGAAGATCCATCCACAGGTGAAAAGGACTTTTGTTAAGGTCATGCCTTTAGACTGACTTTACAGATGGTTGGGAACACGAACTTATTTTGAAAAATTAAGCATATTAGGTTTTTTTAATAGATAATGGTGTGAGAAATTATTTTGAACGTGTATTTATGACACCAAAGCTCAGTTGAACCTAAGCAGTGTAGTTGGGTTAGGAACTCAACAGCCTGTGAAATGATGAGACTTTCTTCTGTATGGGAGCTTATGTGTCTTCAGGTGAAGACTGTCATATCTGAGCAGTCTTGTGGGATGTATCATCTCAGGCTGATGAATTTAGTGCCAGAATAAGAGGGCAGGAGCTGTTAGTGTCATACCGTGGTTCTGGAGACGTTGTGGGCTCCCTGAAGCACCTCTCTGATCGCTTGTTGTCTTAGACTTGCAGGACAGGTGTGGTTGACTTTGTCCCCTTGTGGTGCCTGCGGTTCAGTGCAGTAAGCCAGTGTGGTATCTGCAGCATAGTGGCCTGAGTACAGTCGGAGCTAACTCCTGTGTCTCTCTCTTATCAAATTTGTTATCAACACAGAATGTTTTTACAATCACAGTTCTGCAGCAAAAAAAAATTACACTGTGTTTGGTATAAATATATAATTTTAAATCTTTCTCTTCTCCAGTATTATATTTCTTTTTTAAATATGTGTTAAAATTTACTAAATTTTGCTAGCTGTGGTAGTTCTGTTTAATATCTGGAAAAGAGACCTAAATATTTAAAAATTTATGGTTTGCACTAAATTTATTTTTAATAAGAAAGAAAAAATAATCATTTATACAGTAATGAGAACTGTGAGTTGATTTCATTAATTCACAATTTCTTTCCACCAAAAATGAAATACTGAGAAAAATTGTAAACTGATTTGGAGATAGTTCTTTTAAAATTGTCTTTAACACTCTTTCTTTTATTTGTGATTGCTATAAAAGCAATAGTAATATAATTTTGGAAATATATCGTCTGAGCTGGCATGCTCTTAGCAAAAATTAGTTGTGGTAATTCTGTGCAACTTGATCTTCAAGAGGCTTGTTTTCTTTCCAGTATTGAACTATATTAGTCATACACAGATTCCTTTAAGAAAATGTCTCATGGAAAGCAGAGAAATTCAGGATTCTTCAAATGGATTTTTCACCAAATTATGTGTATAGTGCTCTCTTGATTATTAAATTACACTCTGTGCTAGGTCAAGGTATAGAATAAATGATTATCATTTGTTTTAAGTGAATGGAAATTAGATAATTAAGAAGCATATTATTGGGTTTCAGATACCAGGTAATTTTGTGTTTAAGCTCAATGAAAGGTTTGGATGGGGTGTAAAGAAGGTGGCTTTTATTAAGAAAGTAGGAGCAGGAAATTGGACCATTTCAAAAGAGACTTACTCAATTTCTCTTACTAAAATCAATGGGCAGGTTGTCACAAAAACAGTATTAACTTTTGAAGGTAACAGGCAATGTACAAGCTAGATCATAAGATGGATTTAGTTTTTCCTTTCAGTTGAATGCAATTATCTTTCATCACTTTAGGTTTTACAGCATTTCCCATAAAAACCTTCTGAGATTTGGAAAGCCCCACTGAAGGAAATAGAAACAGTGGATCCGAGAACACCATGCCCTGAGTTAAAAAAATCATAATGATTTTATACGTTATCAAAAATGCAGTATCAGTTTATATTTTCTGTCTGTTAGTTCGTTACATCATTTTTATAGGCAAAATCAGGAAACTCCATAGGACAGATTTATAAACAAAACCCAGAAACTGAGTAGGTACACTGTTCTGGTTGGTGAATTGCTGCTTTGGAACTGGACCTGGTTGAATAAGACCTGTAACTCTTTGGACCTTTTCTGGAAAACTTCAAAATGGTAGTGATATGCCCAAAACAGTTGGTTAGTTTCGAGGAACTTAGACCCTCCAGATACGAGCAGATTAAGGACTTAATGATAGGTAAAAAGGCCTGTAAATAATATTTCTTTGTGGGGTATTATGGATCTACGTGGCTGTTTCCCCGGGGCTCTGGTCTCTCCAGGGTTAGCTGCTATAACTTTTGGTAATGAAGGATGGCGAGGGAGTGTCCTTGTCCTCCCACCAGCTCTCTGCACCTCCCACCATTTGTGCCTTCTGGTCACTGGGCTCAGCGCGGTTGCCCTGCCTGACTGCTGAGCTGTGTCCTGCAGCTCTACGTGTATTAGCCTTGCCCTCTGGTCTCTCCCTGGTCTCTCTGTCAGCCCTCCTGGTCTTGCAAAATATTTTTCATCCCTATAATCCTGCTGAAATTTAAAAATAACAGTGAAAAACGATGGAATTTTGGCACAGGTTAAGTTTTTGGTTCCCTTTATTAGGGATGGTTGAGGTATATTGCCATATAAACATGATATTTTTGGTATATTGAGGGGGGAGGGACAATTCAGTATTTTGAGGGTAGGAGCAAGAACTGGAAAGGACTGTGTTGTTAACAGCTAGTCCAGAAGAGTGCATAAAATTTTCATGGTAGCTCCACCATCCCTCCCACATATACTCGCAAGAAACACCAGAAAACCTATGATGTGCTATCTTTGAATAAAACAGCAGCTTCAAAGTCTGCCAGAACAACTAAGGGCACACTACACAGGAAAGAAATAACCCAAGTGACGCAGCGGGTTGACACAATCTTTAATGCCAGTTGCAGAAGTGAGAATCTCTTTCACCCCGGTTGCATGAATTGCAGCACTGGTATCCTCTTACAGCTCAGGGACAAAAAGCATCTGCAGAAACAGCCTGTCTCTTGGATTACGCTATGGAAGTTACAGAATAGTTTCCATTTTAGTAAGAAACTCCCATTTCTAGGAATATATCCGCTACTGCAAGCCAGCAATTATTCGGCAGAGCAAGACAAAGCGAGCTACAGTTCAGCGTTGGTGCTGTAGCTGGGAAACAGGGGCGCTGCCAAACAGCAGCGCTCTCCCGTGAATGGCGTGACTGAAGAGGAGCCAGCGACTCCTCTTGCGGCAAGGCCGGAGCAGAGGAGGATGCCACACGAGCGCTGTTGTGCTCAGCAGCTGTGTTTTCCCCCATGTTTACACATGCTACTCTTGCAATGAGGAGTGATGTGGTCTAGTTGAGTGAGAAGGCGATTTTAAGCAGGGTGGGCTTTTGGCACAGGCAAACCCTGTTTTAGCACATGTTGTGGCATGCAACAGATGGCCCTTTGTTGTCCCTTCTCTCTCCTGGTCCTGGCCCTGGTCCTACCAGGACATCTCCATTCGTCTGAGAAAGTAACACTGTTGAGGTGAGGAGAGCACCAGGAATAAGGAAAAGATTGGAGCTGGAGTTTGAGGGCCCCAAATTTCCAAATATGCAAGTGGGAATCCAGGCACTGGTGTCACACGACAAGTGTGACAGCTTCTCTGGGATATGTTTCATATGTTTCTGGCTGCTCTGTGGTCATGAGTTTGGACCTTTTTTGCCTCACAGGCAATTGTTCTTGTTTAAAT
Organism: Dromas ardeola; assembly: GCA_013398915.1. NCBI lineage: Eukaryota > Metazoa > Chordata > Aves > Charadriiformes > Dromadidae > Dromas > Dromas ardeola. The sequence goes on from VYZM01020528.1 coordinate 305,691, forward strand.
CAAAGTTGCTTAAATCTAGAAACAAGTGATTTTTGCTAGATTTTTCTGTACCTACCCAAAACACAGGAAATCAAGAAAACATTTTTACATCTTATACTGAAAAGCGGTTAACAAAGAGCATTTGACTTGCATTGCCAGATCCCACTAATCTGTAAAAACTATTGCATAAGAAGCAATTGTGTATAAGAATGCAAAGAGACAAAAACTGTATCTAAGTTTAAGTAGTTTTTTTCTAATATAGTTTTGTACTGAGGGTCTTAAAATTGGGGGTGGGGGTGGTGTTAAAGATTTATGGTCAAATAGGTGTAGTACTTGCTTTTCTTACTTCTGCTCACTATATAAAACACGTGGCATAGATTATGATCCTCTCCATTCAACTATTTTTTTTCCTTCCTGAAACATTCTGTAATTTAAATTTCCATTGAATGCTGTAACTAGCAAGGGATTGGTAGCAATTTCTTAGATACATATGCACTGAGGTACGTACTCACTCACTTCAAGTGAGACTTAATTCCCCTGCTCATAGGTAGTTTAATGGCTGAGGTTTTGACTTCCAAACTTGTCACAATTAAAGTTTGTGGGACAGTTGACTTTTGTAGATAGCTTACAGTAATACTTTGCCAACAGAAAGCTTTTTGAAATATTTTTTCTTGAAACTGATTTGGAATTTCCTGCTTCCACAATTCCTCCTGTTCTCATACGCCCAACAAATCCCAGCTTTCTTTGCTCATCGTGCATCCACAATTTTAACATTATCTCAGACAAAAGGCATAAGATTATGCTAGAACAAGGAGACAAGTATCCCTCACATTTGAAACAGCAGAATTTTTCAAGTTTTGATTCCAGTTGCAATGAAAAACTGATTACAGTAGTTTTGTACACTAGTTTTCCAGGGTTTTGTGCATCTACAGTGGTTGTTTAATATAGTATTTTATGCCCAGCGAATTCTAATGTCTGTACCGTTCTTCACTGTCATACTGCAATACAGTGATACAGGAGAAAAAAATGCATACTTCTGCTTTTCTAGTTTTAATCAGCTTTTCAAGGATTTTTTGCCTTATATTATATTTCATTCCTACAGGCATAAATCCTGTCCTCTTGTACCAAGGTAATGGTCAAACTAAAATCATCATTGCTGTATGCTATCAATTTTCTGGGCAGAGTACATTCTTTGAAACTATGAGTGTTTTGTCAAACTGTTTTCTCGCAGTACCTAAAATACCAGTTTTGATTCTGGAAAATCTTAGATGGGTGTATTTAATGTTATGCACCAAAAAAAAGCTATGCTTATGCATAAATGTTTATGTGATCTGGCTGTGCTTTACCAGACAAATTTATTCCAGAGCTGTCTGTCAGGTGTATTATATAACTGCTCTATATTAATTATTAAATCCTTTATTATTTATAGTAATTATAATTTAATGGCTGTAGCTTTCCATGGGAGGTTTTTTTCTCTTAATGCAGGCCTGTTTTCTGTAGCTATTCAAGCTCCAGATGAAGAAATAAAAGGAAAAATAAATCAGAATTTAAAATTAAACAGCACAACAATGAAGCATACCATATTTCAGGAAAATTTTGAAGCTATATTTAAAGATAAGATCAGGGACTACCACTTCAAAACTGTTCTTTGTATTTTAATCAGTCTTCTAAACCATTTTTTTGCTTTTAGTAAAATGCATGTTGTTCCTAATTAGTACTAAAAGGAGATTACTGTTGGCTCTTTTTCCTCCTTTCTGTTTTTCCAGTGGATTAGTAATACAAAGAGATTACTAGAAACAGGTTAAAGCAAGTGGAGGTTCACTGAAGTAGCAGGAAAATGGGGTTATTTCTCTGGAACTTTGACTTTTAACAAGTTCCAGTTGGAGTGTGTTTTATTCCTCTTGAATACAAGACCAGCTTACAGGTTAAAAAAAAAAAATCTAACCAAACTAAAATAGTTTCCTGAATTAGCTTTCTTTTGCAAATATTACTGGTTTTTTTCCTTTAGTTTTTAACACGATTAAAATTTGAAGGGAAAAATAAAGAAATATTAGTGGTGATAAATTATGAAGTTTAAGACTAGAATGCATCCTACTAAAATGTACCGGTAGTAACTGGAGGAAGCCAAACGGCTCTACCAATATGAAAAATGTGTATTTTTCAATGTGTATTTTTCAACAGTGTATTTTTCAACAGATTTGACTGTTACTGTCATCTTACTTTTCAAAACTGTTTTGGCCTCACCCTGACATAAAATTCACATACATTTACATCCAAAAAAAAAAAAAGGGTGTCAAATGGAAATTCATAAAGTAAGAAATATCATTGTAGGGGCCTATTGGCCCCTACATTTCAAATGCTGGCTTTTGAAGACCTACCACTTCTTTGGTACATCACCAGTCTTCCATGAGTGGATCCGTCTCCTGAATATGTTTCTTAAAGCCTGTGAGAACTGAGTAGGGCATGGTCATTTTTGATAGCTGCCAATATTTCGCACGGAGATTTCATTATCTTCCAGTGCCTTAGGGCATGGGGCTGCAGAGCATCACCACCTGCACCCCTCCGCTTAGTGCCACAGGCTTTAGGTTCGTTATGCATGTGCTTACGGTCTCACAGCATACCTCCTCCTGGTGGGTACCCCAAACTTTCCAAACTTCTCAGGTAGCCTCTTGGGGGGTCAAAAAGACAGGCAATAAACACAGGCTTTGAAGAGGAATTTCCCAGCAGCCACTTCTGCTTGTAAAAACACTCAAAGTAGCGCTCCCAAACACACTTTTCTCACCTTATGAATCATGCGATTCTTGGCTTTGATGGGTGTCCTGGGCTTGTATAACGTTCCTTGTTTTCTCACTCCCTGGTGTGCCATCCCTAAATGTAGCAGTGACAAGCCTGTCCCTGATGGGGAGTGTACCTCCCTAAGGACAGGCAAATACAGCCTGTGATCCCATGTGGCTCTAAGCCAGGCTTCTGCACAGGGAGCTGATTGTCAGGGGAGGGCTAGAGCTTGAAAGGCTCAATGTTGGTGGCTTTCAACGGTTCTTTGAGTGATGGCTCTCTTGTTCATCTCAGCAGTGTAAGCTGGAAGAGTGATCTAGGGGAGTATCACCACTTGTGTGCCTTTATAGTCTTCCCTATAATTTAGTGAGTGAGGGGTCGCTTGCAGATGCAGGTTATTACACAAGTGGACTCCTTGTTAATCTAAATTTTTTTCTGGAATGCTTCCCCTCCTCTTCTTGAATAAAGTATCTGGAATAAACCAGCCTGGGTGAGTCAAAACTGGCTTTCTTGTACAGGAAAAAACCCTGGCAGTTACCGTACAAATTACAAGACAGAAAAGAGCATAGAGTTTGCAGCTTTGTATAAATGTGTTCAAGGCTGCCTCAGCTACCTTATTTTGTATATTAGGATGAAGGCAGTGGGAATTCTGCCTTTGGGTTTGACCCTGAATGATGAAGCAGATATTCAAAGCTCTTTACGTGCTACAGTGCTTTCACGGGCCACCTGGTGTAATGGCAAGAGTGGGTATTCAAGGACATAGTGAGCAGTTCAGATCCAACGCTCGTAATAAAGCACAACAGCTGCTGCTCTCCTCCCGTCTCGGGCATGGTAATTGCGAAACTCCAGGCTCTAAATAATGCGCTCTTAACTCTGCAAAAGTTTAAGGATGCAGGGCGAATGGAAGAAGCCAGAGCATCTCGTTTCCTGACCCCTCAGCAGCCTGCTGCGAGGCTGCTCAGCCTGTGTGGAGCCCTCCCCTCCCAGGGGAGGGGAAGCACAGCCCTGGCAGATGGCAAGGGAAGGCCCTAATCGTAGGCTCCTAGGTATGCATCCAAATGTGCGACAGCGGAGCCTTCGTTTTGTCCCTGTGTTGTGTGAGATTACCGGAAAGCAGGCGTGCCTTGCTAGGTGGAGGGAAAACAACCTTGTTGCGAGGCACTCAGTCAGCTTCATCACATCTCTGCAATAGCTGGCATGCTGCTCTGCTCCAGTCCTCTGGCCAAGCATGCCTCTTCCGTGGTGGGGGGGCATTTTTATTTCTGTCACTTCATGCATTTAAGTTTGGTCATCGTATAAATTAGGAAGGGCCACCCAACCCTCAGAAGGAGGACTGGGTCATGCAGCTTGTTCTGTATGTCTGAGCAACTCCCGAAAACATGGTGGCAGAGAGTTGGTGGCAGTGTTTGGGTCAGCTGAAGCTGTCCACGGGCCAGGGCTACTGTCAACAGTTGTGCTCTTCATCACACAACACAGTATCATCGCACTTCTTAACTGCAAAAAATAAGTAATACTCCACATTGAATTGAACTTAAAATTTCAGTTAGATAAGTAATGTGTTTATGTAAGTGTAGTGAAACACTTCTTTTGGGCATCCATGAGAAAATCCAATTGAATGCTAGAATATTAAACATAGCAGAGGAGGAAAAGGTCACTGTGATCTTCTGTCCGATTCAACCAGAGTGTGCAGCTGGGCTGGAGTCTGGGTCACCCAGGTCCCCCGGGCTGTCTTTCCTGTCAGGCCATCCCTGGGTGGTGGCCTGTCACATCTTCTGTCAGGGTTGTATGGAAAGCTTAAATGCTGAGCCAGCAGATGGAAGCTGGGATTAGGCTACTGTCTTGGTATCTTGCATTTTTCAGCTACGGATGAACTTTAACCTGATGAGTCAGAAAAAACTGACAGCAGTGCTATTCCCAGTCGTTTCTTCCCTAAATGACACTGCTTGGCGAATTTGACTTAAATTTAGGAGTAACTTTTGGGTTAACTAAGAAAACTTTCTGTGGTAATTTGATAGTGATTCAAATCTTTCTTTTGCCAGACTCTCCTGATACTGCACACTGTGCCTACTCAGGCTTAGATTCCAGGGCACCAGAGAGATAATAATTGTGTTTATTCCCCTTGGTAAAGAGATCTGGAAACACTACTGCTCTGTCATCTTGGGTTTCTTTGGAAGTCTCATAGATTGTCAAAATGGATGCACTGCCGTCCTATGGTTTGCTGTCCCTTATCTTTGAATTAATGCAGTATCATGGTATATGTTGAATTGTGCCTCACCGTCTCTGACATTTCAGCACTCTGAAGTCAAGCTCAAGAGGCAACAGATCGTGGCCACAGCCTCTCTCACTGGCACCTCCACCCCCTGCGCAGTCCTGGCTTCAGTTGTCCCTCTCCCAGAGAGACTCTGACAGATGGAGCTGCTGCTAGGCCCTGGGCTGCTGCCAGGGGGACATCTCTGCAGATCAGTGACACCCGCGTCCAAACCTGTCACTGCCTGGATGGCCCTTCAAACGTGGGAAGCTCCTGGGAGGTCTCCTGGGAAGCCAGCCCAAGCCTGTGTGTCTGCACAGTTTGGTTTCCTAGCACACACACTGTAGAAAACAGACTGGTCTACGAGAGTAAAGGTACTGAAAGGCACACGACAATAAGTAAAGTTGTGTTGTTATTTAATAATTGAGAAAATTCCGTCTCATGGTGGCTGCTGTAGTTTTACACATGCGGTGTTATTTCCCACTGTAAATTCTGAGTCAAGAAAAGCACACTGGTTTTGGACTCTGCTAGGAAGAGGTGATTTCAAGTGATAAGTGAAGTAAATATCAATTTTTATTTGTAGACCATGTTACATTTTGATAAATATTAATATTAAAAAACCACATGTATAATTACACTCTGAGGTACTGTATGACTTCAAAGAATAATTTACTGTGGCAAATAAACTGTCAGAATTATGTCGATTTTCATTCTTTGAAAAGTTAATCAAATCATAAAGGAGGATGAACAATAGAATAGGAAAACCCTTAGCTGGATTGAGATGTTGCAGTTATTCGCATATGTATATTCTAAAATAGAATCATACTGTGCCTATTTGAATATTTGTTTCTATGTGTTACCTTCTTTAATGGAGTTAAAGGTAATTCAACTTACTGACATGTGTTTCAGTGGTTGTACTGTTTGATTATGATTCTCAGTTCAGATTTTATGCTAGAAGTATTAAACCCCCAAAAAGTGTGATCTCATATAAAAACTCACTTCAAACTATCAAGGAATTTACTAAGCATCCTAAGAAATGGCAACTTCTTTTTACGAGAATTAATGTAAGCTCTGTACACTTGCTTCATCACACCAGTCATTATACTTCATGGATAATCTGCCTCTGTTGCTGTGTATTTTTTTATAACTTTCTCAGTTTCCTGAATGAAAGGTATAATGATGGTGTCAGCAATTCAGATTTTAAGAAGTAACTGTTTTAAACTCAGAGTCATTATTTTTTATTTCATGGTATAGCTCTTTGATACCTAATATATAAATACCTAAGATACTTAGCTATTAAATGTACATGAACTATATTACTAAATTTCTATGCAGAGCTAGAAGCCAGTCTAACAAGCAAAATAGGAGACAGATGTAAAATCAGGAAGATAAAAACAAAGGTTAAAAAGAATCAGTAAAATTAATTTCTATAAGCTTTTAAAAATGCAGATGCTTGAACTTTTTATGGACAAATCTTCTTGGGCTATAAAACGCGTAGATTTTTTATGAGTTTGGGATACTTAATGACATTTTATGTGCTGCTTGCTTGCTTGCTTGCTGTGTCCTGTTGGCTAAATACCATTATTAACGTAGTGAAATAAGCCCAGGGTTAAGACTTCTTAGCTTTTATCCTGACTCGAAGGCTGACATACGCTGTTTGGCCTTTGGCTGGTTTAACCTTTCTGTCTGTTTTGCTTTATGGATGAAGGAAAGATAGGACTGGAGAACTGGCTATGAAGAGTAATTATCGCTTGCTATATATACTGCTTTCATAACTCAGGATTTCCTGTATGTTGTGTGCACTGGAATCCAGCATTTCAGAAATAAAACACTAAACAAGAACTTCAAATGAAGGAAATAATTATGCAGGAGTTAAAGATGAAGGTAGTATTTCTTTGGGCAAAACAGATTTTTAACTCTAATTACAAGGGTAAAAACTGTGGCAGTTCAAATCCTTGCAAAGGTGACATATTTTTCTTCCTTGATTTTTTCTTTTCTGGCAGCTTCTATCTGACCTGACATTTTCTTCCTTATTTGAACTGTGATTCTTAATCTCAGCATTTCTGTGTTTAAACAAAGAAATGGTTGCCTACAAGTGGATAGAAATTCATGAAAAAGGCTTTGCTCATTCATTATTTATAAGCTTCTCGTGTCATTTTTTTTTTTAATTGGAAACTTTCAGCGTTTATTGGTTATTGCTGATATGTGATAAGGATAACTGAAAAGCTTCCCGGTCCTGTTTGACAAGAATATATTATGAAAGTTAAGATTACATTAATTTGCTAAGAGTTTCTACAGGATCCACAACATGAAATGTTACTGTATTTATTCTGAAGGAAATTAACTTTCATGACGTTTGGTTTAATTCAGTAATGTAAAGGCATTTAAAACAGCATTTCCAGCTTTTGTGGTAGATCATTATTTTGTGAAACAGCTTTCAAAATGAGTGAGACAAAGGTAAGACAGGTTAGAAGAGATTTTGCAGGCTATTTACACAGGGCTTACTGAAATATGGGAAGTGTTCTCAGACTTGTCATCAGTTTGCGGTCTCCAGCTTAGGTTTTTCACTGCTTGTCTTTGGCCCATCTTCTTTCCGGGGACTTGTTCTCTGAATACCCTTGGTTGCAGGATTGCTGTCGCTCAGTGTGGCACATGAGCTCTTCAGGAGCCTTCGCAGTAGGCAATAGAAGGAATGAGAAAGAAGAGCTAAGACCTGTCAGTGACAAATGATTTCTAGGTGACTGACAGTTTGAAGTGACAAAGAAAAACATTCACTCTTTATAAGGGAATGTGACCAGAAGCCAAACTGGAGAAAGGCGAGGCTCAGGACATCATAATGTGTCTGCACCCTTCGCCCCTTCTCTGGACTGAACCTCTCAATGAGTTGCCAGTAGCTTGCAAATGGTGAACTTTCAGATAAGTTAGATGTGTCTTTGAAAGTGTGAGTGGCATGTGCAGTGGCATGATTCTTCATTCATATCCAGGAGATGATTTGAAATTTGAAATGAAAAGTCTTTGCAGATTTAAGGGTATACAAGTCTTTTTCTCTTCCTAAGTATCTTTAAACATTTCAGGTGCGTATGGTCCATGCTCAGCTTCACCTGTTGGCAGCCACTTGGGCATTTTCCAAAACTCTTCTGAGATCTGATGAGTAAATATTTCCCATAGCTGCCAGCAGTCCTGTTGGGCTGCAATACACGGATGACGAACAATGTGCAAAAGCTAAATGTTTCAGTTGTAGGACAAAGTTTAATAGTATTGGATACTGAGGGAGTCTGCTAAGTGCTGATTATGCAGCAAGATTTCCTAATGTGCTACGCATCTAATCACTCCCACTGAATTACAATGGTTAAGCAAGAGGGGCAGTTGAAAAAGAGTGGGAGAAGGCACTGTTAAACTGATGTCAGAATAAGGTTTTCAGGGAGTACACTGATAATTTCCTGAACGGAGAAGCGGGAGGAGCTATGTAAAAAAATTTTGAAAAACTTTCCAAGGAGAAGGAGACATGAAGGTGGCACCTTATGCAGGGATGTTTTTTTCAGGACAAACTAAGACCTAGATATTGTGTATTCTTTCAGCTATAGGCTATGTCTTTTTTCTGCTGCTTCTAAGTTGAGAATACCCTAAGTGTCCTTTAGATGAGAAACCTCAGTGACCCTTAGCTGGTCTTGAGAAGAGTCCATAGTAAGTTTATTGAGTTTACCTTAAAATTCACTTTATATTTGTTGGAAAGTGAATACTCATCACTTGCACATGTTTGTCTTTGTAGTTAGCATGGAATTCTAAGTTTATAAAGAACTACAGTGACATAGCAAAGTATAAGTAGTGGCACGCTATTGTAGGCTATTTAGAGCTTTGGGATCCTTATTTTTCATTTACAGCCATGCAGTTTGGCCATGGTAAAGTTAGGGCAGACCTGTTAATTTGTCTTTGTTCTGGTGGACTAGACATAGTTTTTTACGTTGGTATAATCAAGTAGATATGTAGGAGGTCATTAATGCGTTCACACGTCAATATATATCTTTCTGTAACTTCATAGGATACTGTGTTATTTCAGAGTGCCCTAACTATTATAGGCATTAATTATACTGGTGATTATACAGGTGTAAGCGTTTTTATATTGGCTTAACTGCATCACCACTAGGGTTATTTGTACCGTTTCAGTCAGATTGACATATTTGAAGATGCTATAAGCTTTAAATACAGGCAAAGTCTTAGCATCATTAGGAGCTAGCCAGCATTGCCTACCAAGAAGAAAACCAAAGAAAATCCATCTTTCCCCTCTCTTGTGCATTGCAAGAGCTTTCTCTCATCCTTAAACATCTCTCAGTAGAAAACTATCTTCATGAGGTGTGAATAAGTACACTTATAAAAATGTAGTGGAAATGGAAATTATGACATATATTGAAAGGAACTGAAGCTAGGAATAGTTTCATCTGAAAATTCTCAATGTAAGTGGTTATCAGTCATACTGGCAATCACAATATTGCTGTGCATTTTGGTAAGTTTGTTTTATTCAGTTGACGTCAGTTGCAGGATTATTTTTGGTTTTATTGAACAAGAACCTGATACGCAATTAAAAATCTGTTGTATTAACTTTGTGAAATGTGGCCCGATTAATTAAGTGCTAGTGCACCAATTTGTCTGGAGTTGCTTAAAGTACGCTATAAAATTCTGTAATTAAACATGTCGAAGAAAACATTTTAATTCACCTTTAAGAGTAGTTCAGTTCTTTGTTGGCAGAAGGCTTTCATCTTGGCCACATCAGTAATCTATTCTGTGACAATTAATAAATGAGAAGGATTAGTTGTTTATAATTCTGTTAGGCATAATTATCAGTCACATATTTCTGGGCCAGTTTTTTGGGGGCTGGGTAGTTTTCATACTTTTCTGTTCCTGTGTGAAAGAACAGCTGCAGATTCAAGTTCTAAAATCACACTGCTCCTATCATGGTATGGACAAACATTATTTCACAAACCAAGTATATTTTCCCTCATACCTTTCTTTCTCATTTTAACCTGAGCAGGGGGCTTTCAATATGATCTCTCTATCATGAGTATGGAAAGAACAAGTTAAAAATAATGAAAGGACTACAGAAAAGAAGCCAACACTGTATTCTGAATATTGTGTGAAGGATTTTGGTGGTCTGTTTATCTGAAGGCGTTGCACTTCCTCCTTTCCTTTTGTTGTTGAACATCCAGAGATTTTGATAGATATGAGCCACATTATACAATCAGTAAACCGACTTGAATAATTCAGAATTTCCGAAGGGAACTTGAGAGAATGGCACGTAGAAAAGCAGAGCCTGCAGTCACATTCTTAGCTATGTTGGCCTATGCAAGAGAGCAGACAGTTATACTGCTGCCTCCTTGCTTCCTTTAATTAATATTTCGAGGTGACTTTGTCACTGATCACAGCGTTTGCATGGGGAACTGAAAAACCAGCAGCTGTAGTTTGCTGGGAGTACAAAAGAGCACAAAGACCGTTTGTGTCCCCCCCCGAGCACTCCTGTAAACGTACTATGATATGGATAGTATATCCTTCCTCTCAATAAAAATATGGTTTATTTCCCTCATAAGCTACTTTCCACACTTGCAAATACTTTAAGATATCAAACATCTTTATGACATTTCTTGACTTCCATAAACCTTGGCATGCGCTCTATGAACTGTTCTTTTCCATTTGTAGTGGACAAGGCATTGATAACGTGGTTCCTAGGTACTAAACACTTTTTTTTTTCCCCACACACACTCTTGTGTTTCTAAGTCCAAAAGAGTCTCGCGCTTCAGCTCCATCTGCCATGGAAGTTTGTTTCTCCGAACAGCTCTACCAAGCTCCATTCCTACAAGAGCTAGCTCCTGGTGCCCAGGCTGGTTAGTTGAAGGCTGCCTCATCTATATTGCACAACATTGCAGTTACCGTCATAGGCACATTCTCAGTGTTATTTTCATCTGTTAAGGAAGCCATGTAAGAATTTATCAATGTTACATTTATCATGTGGCATTTTATGTCACATGAAGCAATCACAGAAAAAGGTTCTCAATTGCAGTGCCTTAATCAGTAGACCACAGATTTACACTCTCTTTTGTGTGTGCTTCCCCTCCTATTATATGCTTCTCACACCTAATGCAGTCCCAGTAACTGCTCCATACAGATACGTTTGCAGAGCAATTACTCTTTTCTCTTCATCAGAGCTGTCAGGTTTTAGCCTGTTGCTGTAAAGTTGTGGCTAGACCAACACCAAGGTGCGTTTCCGCCCCATTTGGCATAAGTAAGTGCTGTGGACTATCCGGCATCTAATGTGCAAATTGTATGTCGGTGTGCATTCCGGTGTTTGTCTCTCTTCTCTCCAGGTTGTGTTTTGATGTTTTAGATCTACAGGCAATAGCTGTCATGCTACAAATACAGACGGAAGTAAATTGGTTCAGTTTTTAGCAGTAACCGTTTTAGCTTTTAGATGACTACCAGGAAGATTTTATTGTTTAAGACTGTCAAGGATCTATGCATTTATCTGTTTCACAGAGAATTTTCAGCCAGTGACAAAAAGTATAGACTTATGTTTACTTCTAAGAGTATGTAATGCTGTGTGGATGGGCTTTGTGAAACTGCTGCGGGACACCACGAGATTGTGTTTTTATTCCAAACTAGTCTTAGGGCCCCACAAGTGGATCACGCTTATGTGAAAGGCAAATCAGTTTTCAGAACTGCAGACTCCAGCTTTTGATGAGGGTATAGCAAACAGTTAGCTATTTCTGCAAGATTTGCAGCCCAGCCTACAATTCTGCGTAAACAATTTTAACAATAAGAAGCGTGGCTTCTGTAAGGAGAACTTCTGCCTCCTGTGGGCTCTCAGATTAGTATTAATCAGCCTGCAGATTTTACTAAGGTGGAGCTAGCTACTCCATTCAGCAGAGCTGAACAGGCACAATAACTTTGAGTGGGAAAGGAGAAAAGGTTAATGTGGTGCTGTGGGGTGAAATACAGTATTTTCAAATTTGCCGTCTAGTTCAAGATCATTGGCTCCCAAAATCAGTGCCACAAACAGGGTCATGAGCTCGGAATTTAAATGTAAATTGGGTTGTGCATGCCCAGGCATAGAGGCCTGAAAGGAAATTTTTGGCTCAGCTGAGCCAAATCACCAAAGAAAACTTTAGCCAATGTGCCTGTGGTTTATAAGCTTTAGTGTGAAAGTGGTAATTTGGTAAGTTCCTGCACTTCTAAGCCATACCAAAACCCCAGCAGAAATAGCAGAAATTAATTGATGCCAGATGTCATCAGGAGGGTGGGACAAATATGTGACAGAGTTCCAACTACTGTGGCCAAGGCAGCAGCCAAACGAATTAAGTTCCTATAACTACACGACTCTACTCCCTTAGGTACAAGAAGGCCATATATATGATGATAGTCCCAAAATAACAGATGAGAGTAGCAGTAAAATCTTAGCTCAAGTGCACATTGGCTTTAATTACATAACATAGTATGTTCTGCAGTCAGGGTACTAATGAGTTGCTAATTCCCAGTCAGAATAAGAGATTAGATTCCCATCATATCTATTAACTAGCCGGTCTACTCCACACTGGCTGGAGCCTGCTGCTACGACTCCCCTGGGAAATACTTCACGAAGCAAAATGTCCTAGTTGTTTAAATGAGAGGGAAACACGTGATTTAGCCATATCTGTTTTCACAGCAAAATGTCCTGCATGGTGTGAGCCAGTAAGCCTATGATCTTTCAGCTGGAGATCTCTGTGCCCAATAACAACAATTCCCTGATTATGTAAATGAGTTCTTAAAAATACTTTCTGTTTCTTTAAAGAATCAGAAATATTTCTTTTAATGATGTTAGCTGTCTGGCATTTTGCTTTAATAATTCATGCACTTCAGGCATATTTCTTTTCCTTTTGACATACTGTCAAAAAAAAGGGCAAAATCAGTTAAATAATTGAGAACATGTGAACTGCCATAAACAATCACTCTTGTTCGTTTCTCTGCAGAAAGAAAGGAAGTGAAGGTGGGCGAGTACAATGCTGTGGCTGACACGCTGGAAATAATCAACAACAGCATCAGGTTCCAAGGTAGGAGAAAAAACTGGAAAGAAGTACAGGAATGACATGGGTAGCTGTGTGTAGTTTGTAAGATTGCATGCTGTTAAAGAACTGCTTTAGGATTTTTAATATCAAAAAGCTATGACACTGTATAAAGAGAAAGGGAACTGAGCTGTGCTTAAAAATAATAGAAGGAGCATTCTGAACAGACAATTGCAATGTTTTAATATTGTATACTTGTTTTTCATTCCAATGACCAGGACAAATTCAAATTTATACATGTACACAAATGTTCTTTGATATTTCAAGAAGCTGCAGGTATGTCTTCTATTTCATCTCCACCAATCAACGATGTTCTAATTTCATCCCCATTTCCCACGGTCCCAGTTAATCTCACTTGAGGGATGCACTCGTGTGCTGTGTTTGCACATGCAAGGAGGAGGAGGGTTTTTTTTTTCTTCGGAGTTGTCTATTAGGCAGTTAGAAAAAAGGATTTCAAAATACCAAGGCTAGCTTTAAGATGGCCCACGTGAATGAGGGCCAGAGAGGGTGTTCAGCCCAGCAGCACTTCCAAGATCCACAGCAGGCATATGGCCTGTGGTGCTGTGTCTTCTTGCCATTTTTTATCCCATGCTGCTCCAAAGTTAATGTGGGGACTTCCTCTGTCCTCCCAGCAGCTGGAGTGTGGGCAGACCCACGGCTTTCTCAGCGTATGACCATAGCAGCCAGATGTCAGCTGAAATGAGTTTTAAGGGTCTCTCCTGTTGAATGTGGGCACATACATTATTTTTAAAGCTAAAAATTAAGATTTAATCTTAAAGTCTGCTGTGGTGCAATTCAGTAACAGAAAGTGAAGTTGGCTTCGTGAGATCTGTGTGGTTTCCCCGGGGAGTGGTGAATGAATATCAAGCTGCTGTAACCAGTGCTCTGCTACACCTGATTCCAGTGTCCCAACACCCAAGGTCTCCATGAGCATGACTGGATTTTCACCGCAGTGATCTAATCCATGACTGTTTGTCCATGTGCTGGAGCTTTCCACATTTCCTTTTGGTATCCTTTGCTGGACTTAAAAGAGCACAGCTACATGCACTTCTCACATCTGTCTGGAGAACGAGGCTTTGGAAATGAAGAGTGCAAAATCTGTCCCGGTTACCAAAGTCTGGGACCCAGCAGATTATTTTTGCTGCAAGGAGGAGCTGATGATGTAACTGAATGCTGATTCAATACTATTCATTTCCACAGAATATATGCAGGATGAACCAGGTAACAGCAGATAGGTTTTGTCCATAACTCCATGCCTTTATGGATAGTAGATGATGGGAAAAATACTCTGTTCAGGCTTTTTTCAGGATCAGACTCCTAGTTCTTGTTCTGACCACATCTGGTGTTTCTTCCAGTCATAGCCTGTCTTATATTTGTTGTAAAATGCATTATGTGACTCGCAGTGGACCTTCTCCATTTACCCACCTTAACTTTTCACTCAGGCACTCATGTATTCCATGTGGAGGACACCGTTGTTATATCTTCCAGGCAGTATAAAAAACTTAGTAACTTTAGGTATTTGAAATGAAGAGCAGTAAATATAGCCCTGTTTAAACCATTGCATAAAATTGCACACAAGAGAACAATAATTCATGATATTAGAAACAATAGAATTGAATGGCCATTCCACAAATACAAAAATACATTTTATAGATTCACTGGTTGTTTATATTTAATAACTATAAATCATCAATATTCTCTGTATCTGTATTTTAGATACAGCAGGGTGGGGGTTTTTTCTTTAATATTAGTTCATTTAATTCAGGCATGTGCTTTATTGTATTTTTAGCTTGTTACTTGTTGCCTAATTTTGTGAAGTGTCATGGACTGTAAATGCATGCTCTGAGGTGGGAAAGGGAGAAAATCCCAAGTACTTTTCTCCAATATCAAATCAGCAAATGGTCCCTTGACTGTCACTTTATTGTGATCACCTGAAAGGAAATTTTTTTGCAGAAATGTTGGGTGTGAAGACCAAAGGATAGCAAGTTTCCATTGTCTGATTTGTTTCAGCTTAACTGGTATGGATAAAGCTGTTTATTGTATAAATCCTTGAATATTCAGCGGGTCCACAGAGCTCTGCCTGTGCAGCCATTTCGTGAAATGAAGCTGCTCAGCCCCGTGCGGTGGTCCTCACAGCCCCACGGAGACCTGATGTGAAAGGACAGGCTCAGGCACTGTAGGGCACACAAATCCCTTTCTGAAGGAAGACAGTGATGCAAAAGACCTTTTGCCAATCCCCTGCACCAACTAAAGCAGATAAAATAGAGTGTGGGAAGTAGGGAATGCAGAGCTTTATAACAGTTGTGAGAAAGTAATTCTTCTCATTAGGCCAAGAAGCCTTTAATTAGTGGGAGCTGACTGTCAATCAAGCACATAGCTTTAAACATAGTTTTTAAGTTCAGACGTTTAAGTCCACATCTGCAGGGATTTGAAAAGTGGACCTGTCCCTATAGAACCTTTGTTATCCATTTTTCCATATTGTTCCATTCTGTAGAGTCCCAAGGGCACTAATGGCACTGCCTGGCCCCCATCCCCCTGGGCTTCCCACATCCCCACAGCCCAGGACCCCATTTCAGCCCCCCAGAGCCATCAGCCCCTGTGTCATGGTTTAACCCCAGACGACAACCAGGACCCCACTGCAGCTCGCTCACTTCCCCCACTTGGGATGGGGGAGAGAATCGGAAGATGAAAAGTGAGGAAAACTCATGGGTTGAGAGAAAGACAGTTTAATAGGTAAAGCAAAAGCTGCACACACAAGCAAAGCAGAACAAGGAATTCATTCACTACTTCCCATTGGCAGGCAGGTGTTCAGCCATCTCCAGGGAAGCAGGGCTCCATCACACGTAATGGTTACTTGGGAAGACAAGCACCATCACCCTGATCCTTCTTCCCCCAGCTTTATATACTGAGAATGACATCATATGGTATGGAATATCCCTTTGGTCAGTTGGGGTCAGCTGTCCCAGCTGTGTCTCTTCCTAACTTTGTGTGCGCCCCCAAGCCTGCTCCCCGGCAGGACGGTGTGAGGACCAGAAAAGGCCTTGACTGCTTAGCAACAAACAGAAACATCAGTATTTTACCAACACTGTTTCTCATCCCAAATCCAAAATATAGCACTACACCAGCTGCTAGTAAGAAAGTCAACCCCATCCCAGCCAAAACCATGACACTCTGCCCCAGTGATGCCACACCAAGGCTGGTCTCCAGCTGTGGTAAGTATCTACACAGGCTGTTTGAATTTGCCCTGGTGATAATGGAAGCATGCAGAGAAACGATGCCCTCTATTTTCTATTCATTTCTCTGTCACTTGTTTCAGAAGAGCATAACCTCCTGATAAACTTTACAGTCACAGTGTGCATTTTAGTGTTTATTTACACTTTAAAATAAGGATAGTTAGCATATATTTTACGGGGTTCTGCATTTGGGTTTTGTTGTGTTTTTTCTTCCAAAGAGGATGTTTACCTGCTCCGGAAATATAAACCTTCTTGTCAATCAATGTGACTAACATGTGTCTATCAAAGTCAATGATTTCATCAGCTACTGCTCTGGTTTACAGTTGCTAAATCTGCTAAATTGAGGTATAGTACTGAGGAAAGACACATATTTTCTTAGAGAAATTCTACACCTGGTTGAGCTTTAGCCTTTTTTCTTCTTGTAATTCTAGGACTTGAGCCTCCAAAGGACAAAACAATTATACAAGAGGAGCTACGCAAGATCTCCCTGCCTCTCTACAGCATCCTCTCAGCCCTCACCATCCTAGGAATGATAATGGCCAGTGCTTTCTTGTTCTTTAACATCAAAAACAGAAATCAGAAGTAAGGCATTCAAGTTACGTCTGTCACTACTTCTTTCGTATTTAAATGCTGTGTTTGTAGAGTCTGTCATCAATACATATATATATAAGGAAAATGTTAGAACTGTGTAAAGATGATATTTTAGAACTATTTAATTGAAATCACTGTGTAATATATTCACATTGGAACAGATTGTCTATCTGTTAAGACAAGAAGACAAGTTCTTTTATTCTGTCTGGAAAGCGTAATTTTTTTATTTACATTTGACTGTCTGCTATTAACATTAACCCCAGCTAATTAATCCATCAGTATAATAGGAGATCTTTTTACTAAACATTCAAAAACCTGAAACAACTCTAGACTTTATAAACCAGCAAATAGTATGCATGCCTATAGATTTCATGGAGTTCTGCAAGAAGGGTTATCTGTTTGCCTGGTTACAAAAAGCTCTTCTTTATTGCTCTAATAGCCTAGCAATAATCTTGTCTTCTTTAATGCGCTATCACCTTTTGTCCGTAGACTAATAAAGATGTCCAGTCCCTACATGAACAACCTTATTATCCTTGGAGGGATGCTTTCTTATGCATCTATTTTTCTTTTTGGTCTTGATGGATCCTTTGTCTCCGAAAAGACATTTGAGACACTTTGCACAGTAAGTAATTCCATATATTGTAGTTGAAGATAGTCTTGCAGGAAGCTCTGTGAGAAATGCAAACAGAAAAGTTCAATAGTTGGATGTCTCGTTCCATTTAATCACTCATTCTCTTAGTTCTTTCCTGGAATATTTTCTGGGACCAAATTCTGAAACATGCACAAAGCTGTATTACTATTATTATTATTATTATTATTAGTGATAGCTTCAGGTGCATTGGGATTTGGCCTCAGACTAAAAGGGTACATGTACTTTCTCTTTCTTGTTTTGAAATTATATATATGAAGATGATTTATTAAAGGTTGTGTTTGTAGCGTGACAACTAGTAATATCGGTGAAGCTACTATGTTTCCTTTAGAGATTCCATATTATTTTAGACTTCATGATTGCTGCTTATGTGTGTCTTTTTACTCAGTCTTTTTGTCTGAATTTCCAAAGATTTCTACTACTATTTCCAAGCTACACTATAAACTCACACAAGCCTAGATCCATGTAGAATATGTTCTAGTTAAATCAAGACAAGAAACTCTGAAACCAAGTTAAATATATCAGCCTAGAAGCTTGTAATGTCTTAATTGCTCACTGTAATAAGGATGTTTCTATGGTTTGTATTTGCTGCATGAACTGATAGGGGGGTTTGGCTGCTGTTGCTTTTTGGCTAGTAGCAGAAGCTGATTGCACGCTGCAACCAGCCACCACTTCCAACTACAGTACATTCTCAGCTCCAGTGTAAGAATAATTTGTATGACTAATAGCAGCATCATTATATAGCAGCTAGAGTCCTGTGCAGAATTTTGAGTGTTGCTTGTTATGAACTATCACATAGAAATCCTACTTTGACAACAAACTGGGAAGGTTTAAAATGTGAGGACCAAAGACAAATATTTTGTCTTACCGTTGCCTACAGTAGTCTTCTGCATTTGTCAGTGCACCTTTATAATCCCTAGTATTAGGTGATGCGCTCAACCCTTTATAACAGAGAATTCCAAACAAAATTCTGGAAGCAGCCTGACTTACAGAGGCCACTTCAAAGAAAGCGAAAGAACTTCACTGCAAGGATATTCCTTCCAAAACCAATACAAACAGCATTTAAATTTATCAAATATGTTCTCCTAAAACAATCCTAAGACTATGCTTGGCCCATTGCCTGAGAATATCGGACTTACTCAGGAGTTATCCTCACTGTGGTTTTCATCCTTCTTCAGGTCTCTAGAAAGATGCAGTTCACAGCACCTTTTTTTAGGAGGCTGAATTTCTGATGTCATCACTGGAGAGAAAGAAAGTTTACTTCCAGAGAATAATTCGAAGCATGAAATTTAGATGCCTAAAGCTACTTGGTGCAGATACATCCCAATATTTCGGCTGGAGTCCTCCACACTGACTAGAACTATTATAGAAGTGAAATATCATGTGACTTGTTCAGCGATACCATTTCAAAACGCTGGAGACCTCTTTAGTACATTGCAAGATGCACTAGAAGATATAATATAGGTGTACATGTAGCATTTGCTGCGCAGTCGAGGCTTCCTTATCCGTGCCTGGGCACAACTGTATTTTAGATACCTAAACATTAGCAGCAAAAGACAGGAGAAGGAGAGAATATACAGTCTTCCTACAGCTAGAGTGCAAATTCCCTATAGAGCTAGTAGAAAGAGGTGCCTCAAAGGCTTCAAAAGGATAGGCCTGTTCACCTCTCCCAAAGTGGTATATAACTCCCTGAATACATGGAGGCCAATAGGAAATGGAAGATGCCAGCACCCATATTTTATCCAGCAATTATGACATTTTTTGTGAAACAGCTTCTAATGGAGCTGAAGTGTCATTAGGTGGCCAGTGGTTTATATTATCAATCCCCATTCTTTTCTCAACCTCTGTTGCAGAAGAATCTAGTGGCAGAAGAATCTAGTGCAAGAACCTAGTGCAAATTTTAGGGCCTGATGTCTGCTCAGCCTTGAGGGGCTCATAACTTCACTGCCAGGCTGTAGACCATTGTATGACTAGGCTACAACCCTCCTCTTGAAGCAGCCAAGCACTGCTGAACAGAGGGAAAGTGGCCACCAGAGGTACTTAACAGCACGGAGATGTTCTAGGGAGCAGGTTTCCATCCAGTTTGAGCTATATAAAACTAAATTTAAGTCCTCCTTTAAATGTGAAACAGCTCAGTCTCAACTCCAAAAAATGAACCAACATCCGAAATCCTGTGCCTCTCATCTAGAACATTTCTGCGATCTGATTTTTGTCTAATTTGCTTATCAAAATGTAACCACTACTCATATTCTAAATGCAATGAAATTTAAGTGAGGCTGCTTTGTTCTGTCTTATCTTACATAAGTCTTCTTTTTTTCTGATTCGTATCTGTCACATCATGTTAAGTCTGTTTGTCTGTCTGCCATAGAGGAGAAGATCTGAACGGGCACTTGAGTAAAATAACTGCTTTACTTAACTGACCAATCATAGAATCATAGAATCATAGGGTTGGACGGGACCTCTGGAGATCATCTAGTCCAACCCCCCTGCCAGAGCAGGGCCACCCTAGAGCAGGTTACACAGGAACGCGTCCAGGCGGGTCTTGAATGTCTCCAGAGATGGAGACTCAACCACCCCTCTGGGCAGCCTGTTCCAGCGCTCTGCCACCCTCAAAGTAAAGAAGTTCCTCCTCATGTTGAGATGGAACTTCCTATGCTCAAGTTTGTACCCATTACCTCTTGTCCTATTGCCGGGCACCATTGAAAAGAGCCCGGTCCCATCCTCCTGACACCCACCCTTTAAGTATTTGTACACATTAATTAGGTCACCCCTCAGCCGTCTCTTTTCCAGACTAAACAGACCCAATTCCCTCAGCCTTTCCTCATAAGAGAGGTGTTCCAGTCCCCTAATCATCTTGGTAGCCCTATGCTGCACCCTCTCCAGCAGTTCCCTGTCCTTCTTGAGCTGGGGAGCCCAGAACTGGACACAGTACTCGAGGTGTGGCCTCACCAAGGCAGAGTAGAGGGGGAGGATGACCTCCCTCGATCTGCTGGCCACACTCTTCTTGATGCACCCCAGGATGCCATTGGCCTTCTTGGCCACAATAAAATAAAAGAATAATAAAATAAAATAAAAGAAAGGGATGGGGCAGAATACTGTGTTCTTAAAGCCAAACTTTGCTTACGTATCGCCACATGCCTTAAACAGAGATCTATTTTTTTTTTAATGTGGTTGAATATTATATCAACAGAGCAGAATCTGTGAGATTTCTCCCCAGTCTTGACTTTCCAGGTTTTCAGTCCAGTACAGAAGCATTTTTGATTGTGCTTTCCTGTGCATGGCTACTGATTTATCTTATGAATCCCAGCTCTATCAGCAATTAGTATTACACTCATAGATGCAAGAAACCCTTCAGAAGCAACTTATCAAGACATTTTTTCCTAACCTCCTGCTCATTAAAATAATTCTTACCAAATTTCCTCCTCCAATTATAATTTTTTTTCAGTGGGATAACTTATGCTTCTCTTAGAAATCATTTTTACATGGCCACCATTGACTGTGGCAATGCGCCTTCCTTGTGTCTAGATAACTCTGAACTAATGCTGGGGAATTCATAAGTGTAGGAGACACAGTAACTCTTCTCTCTCTTCTCCTTTCTCCTCAAAACTACTAAATGCTGGGTCCAGTGTGTACATTTGGCTCCATGTCGTGAACATCTTTCCGTATGGGCAATATGCTTAGTTGTTTCATAAGGGCTACTTACAGATACTGGTTAAGGGTCAGACCAGTACAGATCTCTCTTGATCATTCATTTCCCTGGAAATGCATGATTTTGATTAACCATTTTAGCCATATTAGACATTATCTTAAAATTCCCATTTTATACAAGACTGTGACTTAGTCTTTAAAAGAACCAGCTACAACAGAGAGCGATCATAAAAACCCATTGAGCCAAAAACATGTTAGTAGAACAACTACATCTTAGGCACAGCGAAGAGCCATGTCAGTGAAGGGAGAGATTTTTATTTGCAGGGAAGTAAAAATTTTGACGCAGCTTTTATAAGCACATACAAAACTACAAAGCTGTCATTAGTGTTATCCCCCCTCTAAGCCAAGTAATCACCCTGTCTTCTATATTTCAAAAGCAATTATATCTCACCAGAGTAGCAGTATGTACACAATAGCAAGTTTATTTAATGAGATATGTTATATATGGTCTCTGTCTAATTTTCTGGTAATTTTTTGACAACACTTATAGGACGTCCTTAAATACTCCTCAGTCTACCCACAAAATTCAGGAAAAATGGTTTCCAAATTGTAGGTATTGCATTTCAAATCTATCATGTGTGCTTCCTCTACAGCACAATATTTGTGGCATTGTTTGGAGGGTGAAGTGCTTTGCAATCTCTGATCTTTTTGACTTTTCTACAACCTTTATCTACATATGGCATTTGTTTTATGCTGTAATATTCCAAGGACACTCAAACATGATCCAAAATTACACCAGTAACACCTGAAAATTTCGAAGGATTTCTTTGATAAGTTGTACTACCATTTTCCACTCTGCAAGGCAGTGGTTGTAGGAGGATGTGGTATCTAAGTCAATATGCTGAAACACAGAACCAAGTGTGAAATGTATTTGGGAGTCAGGAAAGCACTTTAAACATATGGTGAAAAAAATTGCTGAATAGGGGTATTATGTAAGTCTTTGAAATTATATAGTGTTGACTCTGCGTTCGAGTGGGTAACTGGTTGCCAAACTAACTCATTTTTATCTTGGTATGCTCGTTTTCTACAGAAAAGTAATCAAGTATATTTAAATATATAATAATTTGTGTTCTTATGTTAAGAATTCATAATACCAAATGTAGCATCATTTAGTCCCTTGTCATATTATGTCATATTGTAAATCTCCAATTACATGGAATTAAAAGTATCCAAAGCAGTGAATTCTGAGAAAGTGGTCAGTGTATTATAGAACCATTAGATCATGTCTTACTTAATAGTAACTTTATTGGTTGTACAGCAAAAGGAAAAGCAATACAATATTTCATTAAATGCATTTGTATGCCAAAGTAGAAAGTGCTTCAGATATGAGGGAGAGAGAGAGAGAATGAGAATGATCTATCTTTGTTTTTAATCCCAGAATTACCATGGTATCATAGCAAAAAAGAAGTTAGAAGTAAGGGTGTGAAACGAAATGTGATGCCAACTGGAAAAATGCAAGCAAGCGGAAAAATAATTGAAAGCATTTATTATATGGAAGAGAGAGACTCGAAATTAGCAATGCCAGTGACATATCCTATGAATAGAGTTTAAGCTGACATACTAAATAGAGATACTTAAAATAGAGAGATATTAGATATGATCATAACGTTTAGACTTCTGTAATACATTCTACTGAGGATTTCATGCTTTACTTTTAAGACGAGTAATGTCTCTGCAAGTTGGAACTGCTATGGGACGAAAGGCTACTATGGCCTAAGGAGGAGCATAGTCCCCTCTGTTATGCATCTCCCTCAAGTAGGTAAATAAATGACGTACATATTCTGGGATATAACTGATTGGGTTGGGGCAAAAAAGAAGATTGTTTTTAAGTATTCTGGGTTGCAGTAAAATGCCCATAGTCTCCACACAGAAAGGTCTGGTGTATTGGGTAGTAGTAGACTGAACAGCTCTGCTTCTCCCCAGTCCTGGCGGTCCTGATGGGTAGCAGCACTTTCTCCTAGAGAGTGTGCTGTACTGGGTGATCGGAGTGATAGGGAAGGGGTGAATGATCTGTTTGGAATAGATCAATATAGGATTCGCGCCATTCTGAGAGAGATCTACTCTAGAGACACCAATTGTCTTCCAGTCTCCCATTCAGAGTCTCCACGTTCCAGAGTTCTGCAAAGGTGTTACATCAAATATAAGAGGATTTAAGTCTTGCAATTTACTCAGTCACTAAACTTAAGTGTACGTTAGTTTGTTTATCTTATTAATTAGTATGATTGATATGAATTGCCAAAACCAGGCAGATATCCTGTGATTCCTGGTAATCTCACTGAGTCCTGCCTGTTTTGCCTTGGATAAAGCAAGCAGAATGCACGAAGGTTTTTGCACACCTGTGGTGTTCAACGGCTCCCTCATCCACCCCAGGCTGCGCTCAGGCTTTCAGTTTTCAGTCAGTCGCTGTCAGCCATGATGAGGTGTTTCATATGGAAACAGGCTTTGTACAGAAAGAAGGAACGAAACAGTGGGGTGAGGTGATGTGCAGAGACAGAAAGAGAAAAGGAAAGAGTAGAGATACCACTGGTAAAGTCCAGCTACCTACTGCAGTGTGTGTGACTATCCAGACTTTGTATTTTTCTCAATCAGACATCCTGAGAACATGTACATTCATGTCAGCTGTAAATTTTGTAGACCTTCTCTTCTCAAAGGTGTACTTTAAACCGTGACCTTTAAATGTATCGAGATTTTCAGAAACACTTAGGGTGTGACCTTTAAATGTATCGAGATTTTCAGAAACACTTAGGGTTTTTTGGCTGATACTATTCTTAATTACGGATCATGAACACTTGAAATCTGACTCTGTCTTGTAGGCAGGTCTTTGTACCTGTGAAAGGCAGGGTTTGTTCTTTTTTACTAATTTTTCATAGTCATAGCTCTGCCCCGCTGAGAGAACACCTAGGCAAGGTGGAACTCAATCGTCCACATTGCACCCTTTTTTGCGAAACCCTGAACCCATGCAATGTGAAGATTGCAGCATGATATAAGAGTGAAGATACATCCTGAAAACCACATCAGACAGAGACTGTGAGAGATCAGTGAGGATCAGGGAGGAAAAGTCAGGTGTGAGAGGTTATTAAATGGGTTCCTAGGGATGAGGCAGGCTGCAGGTTGAGGGGGATGGTGGGCAATTAGCTAGAACTCTGAAAGTTGAGGAGCTGGCTGAGAACAGTTCTGGAAGCAGGGACTTGCCTTTAGTGGTAAGGCAGAGAGAGGGAGAAGATGTATGAACCTTATGCCTATTTATTTATTTCTGCTTTGTCTTCCCTTGTCACTTTGAGTTTTCCCTGTTTAACCATTTTTTGGGTAACTGACTGAAAGGAGAACATCTGGGCAGAGCCACCTGAAAGCTGTGGCTATCTTGGTGTACTGTGGGCAAGAGCTACTCGGACTAGACCCTGTGCTACCAGATAGCATCTAGCCTTGATATTTGGTTAGTAGTTGCTGATGTGCTCTTTATTCGTACTCTTTATGCTCTTCAGGCATTGCCATAGGTTTTGAGGTCTTTTTCTCCCCCTTTGGACTTTATATTTGGCTAATTCTTTTCTTCAAATTGTTTAATTTTGGACACAAATTAAAAAGAGATAGACACTCCGCTCCTACTGAACTGCAAAAGGATTTGGACCTTGAATCCATTTCTTTGTCTCTGGAAACCATAGCCTTTGCTTGTATTTTTAGTCTGGCCTTTTTCATTTTGCGCGTATTCTCTAGTTTATTTCCTACTTAATTGTTTAGCTGTTAATTTTAATCTCCCTTTTCTGTATAATCACTTCCATAATTGTCCTCGCTGTCGTTCAGTCTGAGACTGATCTCACTCCTATTTAATTCAAAGGCAATTCTGTTACTGAGTTTAACATGAGCCTGATCAGCTTCTATTTTAGTAAATGACATTTTCTTGGGGGGAAAAAAAAAAGTAGAGACAAAAGTTACAAGGCTGAATAGATCCTTGAAACAAAATTATTTCATATGCTGAAGCAAATACACCACAACCTTGCCAGAGGTTTATTGAGGTAATATTTATAGAACATTTTGCCTCTTCTTCAGTAGGACTACAGCCATATTTTAAAGCCCCCTTATAGAATCAGGAGAAATTGTAATATATTTCACACTACCCATGGATTAGCTCTGAAAAGTGGTCTGAAATATATTAAGAAATCACTACAGGAGATCTCACAGCATGTGAAGAACCACTGTACTTAATTTATGTGAAAACAGCAGGATTCAATTCTCTAATGTTATTGCCACTTACGTTTTACAAGAACTGTGCCCGTGCCACACAAATTCTAAAGAATGAGTTAAAAGTTGTAAACACATGTCAAAAAATGTTTGATATAAATGAGAAAAGTATAATCTAAATGTGTGAACTCGTTCTTTGGGGCCTGCCTCTGCTCACACTGGGGTTTTTGCCATGGTTAATAGATAAAGCCCCAGTGAAAACTTGTTGAGATGACACGCTTTTGTTTATCATAATTATCCTTTATGTCCCCAGTTTGCTGAGAAAAATAGAAGGTGCTTAATTTTCAACTCATGAGTAGTCCATAGAAATCAACAGAATTGTCTGCTTAAAGATAATTGTGCTCTCCAGGGCTAAACCCACAGCATGGTTTATTCTCACGTTTGTCACTTTTAAGTGCCTAAGTCTAATACTAAGATGCCACCAAGCTGCTCAGCACTAACATTCAGCTGCAGCCTGACCGTGTGGGCACTGCAGCCTCCAACCTGCTCCGTGTGCAAAACTGGCTAATTATTGATATTCCCAAAATTAATCAGTCTGAATCTCATAAACTAAGCTGGAGAGTGTCTGGAGTGTCAAGTCCTATGAAAGAAAGATTTGAATGTTTTTATTTAAAAGAAACCATTATAATTAAGGTCTTGAGATGGTAAAAATGGTGCTATCGAGAATCTTAAATCGGAGTGATTCCTCTGCAGGAACATAATCTAAGTGTTTTGCTAACTGAAGAAGAAATTGTTAAGGAACTAAGCTGTTTCACTATCCCATTCACATAATTGTTATTTAAAAAAAAAGTCGTCACCTGGAGAGGTGATAAGAAGTTTGTAGCTTTATATGCAGCACGTGGAAGTTCTTTGTGCTTATACTTGGTTTTCTTTATTCTTCATTCTGAGTCTTTAATCCCATTTTCTTGTTGTTTGTTTGATATTGGCAAACTGGATTAGAATAGCAAATTTAAAACTGCAACAACAGAAAAAGAGGCTGTGTAGTATATTCAGTACAGAGGGTTGCTTTGGCTTATTTTTTTCGAACTTAACAGAGGAGTAAAATACATCACTTTTTTTATCAGCTGCATTTGAAATTTTTATTGTTGCTTTCTTGAGCTCAGTACCTTCCCAGGTATTCTTCGTCAGTTCATGACTGTGTGGTCTTCTGAATGCACATGCAGTGATAGTCAAATAAGGGAAAATAATGCAACTTCTTTAAAAGTTAAACTTTTTACCTTTCATCAGTTCAGTCCATTTTCCAAGATAACCTTATTTTGTAATTTTATATAGAATTGTAGTTGTATTAAAAAAAAATCACATAATATTGTTGTTTATCTGAAAGTTAACAGTGCCTAAAATAGTGGTCTTGTTTGTAAGCTTCATTTTTAGAGTATATAAACAACAGAGACTTCTACTTCTTTGTTAAGAATGTTTCTGATACTTTCAGCACCTACTAATTTCCCATTACTAATTCATTGTTCACAATTAGATGGCTTCTTTTATTAATAACGAGTTGTAATACCAAAGAACTTTGTAGGTCTGTTACACAGATATATAAATAGTAACCACTTCACCATTCACATAACAAGATGATGGGAAAGGTGCAGATAGATTTGTGTGAAGATACCAAATAGCAGCATTCAAAATGTAGGCTAGCTCAAGGTTGAGAGGAAATACGATTCAAATGGAAGTAACTTTATATAAGGCTGTTAAGCTTTCAGTGCTTATTATGTGATGGAAAAATAGTCTTACTTAAAGAAATAAAAGATCTTTAGCACCTTATGGATAGGTTTAAAATAGAGGCTTTTTGTTGCAAAGGGAAGTCGAAAAGAAATGCTCCCACGAGATCTAAGCAGCAACTTGTTCATAAATGCGGTGACTCTTTGGCTGAACCTTACAACATTTGTTTAAACGTTAATATTTGACAGAAGTGGATGTTTGTTTGTTTGTTTGTTAAATAAACTCTGTATCTGTCCCAAGTCTGGAAAATGACCCAGAATGGGTTGTTGTTTTGTGGAGATACTTTCAGTGTTTGGTGGTGGTCAACTGTGTTGTCCACTAAATAAATGATTTCTAGCTTTTTCAGCTGTCACCTGTAAGGCACCTGTAAAAGCTTCTATCAAGTCACTTATAAAAAGCACAAATTCCAATCATGGGTACATACATAATATTTTCAAAAATAGACCCTAAACCAAAATAGTGTAGGAAATATAAAGAAAAGAGAACCAGGAAACTGCATTTTAGCATCTGTGTAGACATACTTGATTATTGTATAACAAATAATATTATCTCCTTTGACACTTGCAAGTTGTCTTTGAGTGATAGAAAACAAAAAATTTGTAGGTGATATTCAATTAGGCAAAGCATCTTATTCAAGAAAAGAAGCAGCCAAGAAATATAAGCAGATAATTGAAGGTATATCCTAAAATTCAGTGAGGCGTTTTGTAATGACCTAAACTTTTAAGAAAAAGATAAACAGTTAAGGATTTTTACAAATTATCCTTCTATAGGATCATAGGCATGTTTTCAGGTTTTGCGTCTAGTTGGGAGTAGGGATTTGAATGCAAGTTTCCTGTCTTCTAAGGAGGAGGAATTCCTGCTCATTTGGTGGGCACTGGGGGGAGGGTGACCTTCCTCAGCTTCTGCTGTTGAAACGCATCATTAACAACTTCCAACATGAGAGAATTACTGATCGATTGTGTAACATCATGGTCGTGCTCTCCAATTATTGGTGTTATTTGGAGGGATTTGGATGTATAATACATTTAAGAAAATAAATGGGTAGATATATGAATTTCAGAGGCTTTTGCTGTTTTCCAAATTTTTCATTTTGCTGGCTGCATTAATGAATTATAGCAGACAAATGCGAGGTCATTTTCTTCAAAATTAAAAATTTATTTTCATCTGAAACTTGCGATCTCATTCTTAGCAACAGTGACCTCATTTTGACAAAATCTCCTGGTATGTTTAACCTAGAATGTTTCCAATATAGACAATAGTTATATTATTATAATTTGCACAATCCACATCAGGAATACATAAAACTTTTTCAACCAAACATGCTAGAAATAACATTTTTATGAATATCGGGTTAGAAACATATTATGAGCATAATTGGATTTATTACTGTTCCCAAGAGGCAATTGCTGTTTCAGTGAGAACAAAACAGAGTTTTATTAGAGACATGAAAATACTATGTATCTGTTTGCCAAATATATCACTAAACTGTACACAAAAGAGCTGAATACTTATTAATAGCAGCAAAATGATTGAATGCTAAGTATGGTTATCACAGCTCAGTTGATGTGAAGTGAAAAAAAGATGTAACTGGCTAATATGAACATGTTGATATGAAACGTGTATTTTAAATCACTCAGAGTTGATCTGGCTGTGGTTTTATTTAAGTTATTAGCATAATGTATGATAGCGGATAACGAGCAAAGACTTGAAAAAAAATATTTAAGTGAAAAATAGTACTTTGCTGACCTAAATATCTATTCCCACATATTTTTTTGGTTATGAGTTTCTTTTTCAATACCGCATTCAAGAGTGTCACAAAGTGGCAAAACTCACGTGGTTTGAATCTAATGGCAGTTGGTTTAATGGTTTTATTAATAGCAAGATTAACGAGCAGTCAGTGAACTATACATTCAGGGTCAATATCAGCAATGCAACAGATAAACCACAACATTAGATGCTAATAAAACATAATACAATTATCCAAACAGTCTTCTCTATGCAATCCCAACGTTTCCTAGTAAATGCACCCGCTGAGTTACATGCATCCAGCTCCTGCTCACGGGACACATGGGTTACCACCACATCCTTTCTTTTGGGGGTGCAGGTTCCCCTATACACACCCATCCTGTAGGAGATGTGGGCCCCCTACCTTTGTGTGTATCTCTGCAACCTGGTAATGCACTCTCCCTTTTTGACAGCCGGCCCAGGTGGAGTCTCTAGAGGCAGGTGGAGATTGTTCCTCCTCCTTGTGATGTCTCAGGCTCCCAGATTCAGCTGTCGGCTTCCAGCTCCCTGCTGTGCCTCTCCATGCTCTTCCACCTGCTACGCTCCGTAGTCGCCAGTCCCTCTTTGGGCAAGAAAATAGTCTGTTCAGGGAAGAAAAACTTTCAAACAGGCAGACCTCCAGGGTAATGAAAGGAGAAACTTCCAAGGAATTAGAGGGGGCTGTGCAGAGCTTGCTACGGCTCTGGAAGTCACTGGCTTAGCTGCAGCCAAGTCTGAAAGCGAGGACCTGCTTACAAGTATGCTATGGGCAGGTGGGGAATTGCACAAAAAGCTTTTGTTCAGACTTGTGTTCTGTCCTCCCTGGTCAATCTGAGGGTTTTCTACTAAAAGAATAAAAAATAAAATAGAAGTCATTCTAGTTTTTACTCTAAAGACATCATGTCTTTTTTATTTTAGAAATATTTTGGTTTTCTCGGGTAAGATCACTACAAGGAAGATCTCTAGATAGGTGTATGAGGAAGCCGTGGCCAGCTCAGGGTCCCATTACTCCATCGCTCTGTGTAAGCTCACCATCTCCTTTTTCCAAGGCCCATATTGTAGGTATTATCTTTAATTCATGTCTTGTCCCCGAGGCCTGCCCACCAAGGCTATGTTCCTGTCTTGCCATTTTTCCCTATAGGATAATTTCAATTTTTCTTATCTTTCCAAAATGCTGAGGGTCTACATTAAGTGATGTATACCTCACATAATACAACTTCCTCTTATTTAGTCCGAATAACATCTCTACTTCTCTGTTCATTTCAGTTCAAAATGTTGTTGTTAATATTAACACCCTGGGTACTTTTTATAGTCTCAGTCTCCTGGTTTCCTCTACTAGTTCCTTCCTCTGTCTGCACAGAACACAATAAAAGTGAAAATAATTGTAACTGAGTTGTGTTTTTATACATGGAAGTGATTGTTAATTCAGCCTCCAGATTTGTTATACTTGGAAAGGGGATGGAGGGAGGAGGAAAAAAAGCAAGAACGCAATGAATGAGACGATTCTGAAATGTTAACATTTTCATGAAGTTGTTTGAATGTTTTTTCTCAAGATCTTGAGAAAAAAAATTGGCTGAAATTATGATATCCATATTTTCTACTGAAAATTAAATGGCTTTGTCTTTTTTTTATATGTATATATTTTTAGGTCCGAACATGGATTCTTACAGTGGGATATACAACTGCGTTTGGAGCAATGTTTGCAAAAACGTGGAGAGTTCATGCAATTTTCAAAAATGTAAAAATGAAGAAAAAGGTGAGGGGGAGTAAACTCTTTTCTTGTTGCTCTGTTAATATGATTTCCTATCTGTTTTGCTACCTTTCCTGGATGGCCATACTTGAGCTGACTCTGTGTGCCACATTCAAAGATCCTGAATGGTTTGATATCGGGGCTTTCTTGGTCTCCTTTTTGGTCTCTGAGAGTTGGAGTCAAGCATCAGCCCTTCAGTCTTTATAATGAGAGGTGGACAGTGGAGATGTCTGTAACCTGTCAAAGTGAATTTGGATCCTCGCTCTTATTTAGTATGTTGTTTCAGCATCCAGAGGTCTCCTTCTGGTAGATTCACAGCTGTTATGGAATGTTTTCTGTATACGTCTGTTTGGGATACAGGTATTACACACAAGTTTCTGATGGGTTGGTAGGAGGAGACAAGAGAGAGTGCTGCTTGTGCAGCTTTCTAATTTTGACTGAAATTGCATAATTTTACCCCAAGACTGATCAGAATTGAACCACAGAAGTCATCTCTGGCATTTTTGGTACAGAACATTTTCTGTAAACAATTAGGTTCAGCTTAGCAGTAGTACAACACTTCATGTTTATATTGTTCATTTGATATTTTTCCCACGGAGCTTCTTTTTGCAGATGGAGTGTTTTTAATCCGATGGTTTTATTTAAAAATGTGGAAACTAGTGAATAGAAATCATTTTGATGGAAAAAACATTAAGAGAAATGTGCATGAAACAGAGAAACAAAATTAATATTACTGTAGAGTGAGAAGTAGTGCCAAATGCAGTTCCTACATGCAGCTGAATAGTTTTATTCTAATAAGTGGTAAGAGTCATTTACACCCAAAATAAGTAGGACAATATTCCCGTGTCAGATTTTTCAATTTTTCCTTCTGTGTGTGGTCCTGGAAGAGCTGTATTATTAATTTTTTGTTAGTACTATGTTATTTTTTTTGCAATCTCAACATGTAGGGAGTTGCTGTCACCACAAGATACACCTTTCCCTAAAAATTTTTGGGCTTTAGATAGACAGAGAGAGAGTTAACTCAGTTTCTGAGAGGATTTATGTCTCAGGTTATTAAGGAAGTACATGCCGTAGCTGGATCTGGACCTAGCACTCTGGCATCTTAACAACACAACCACCTAGTCCTTCCCTTTGCTATTCGGTCATGTCAGGCTTGCTTAAATGTTTGTTAATTAAATCCCAAATATCATTCAATGTAAAAAATAATGAAAAGTAAATAACAAGTACCTTAAAACTAACTAAAATTCTAAGAAATTTCTGTACCAGAGATGGGATACTCTGTATGGAGGGAAGTGGAGACCACCCTTTCTACACCTGTGCAAAGAGCCCACCGTAATGTATCAGTTTGTGCTATGAGAGTCCAGTATATATTTTTCAAGGATCTTACACTTCCTGTATTAAAGATTTTTAACCGAAGCTGAGCCAGTATTTTACCTTCTTGAAAAATGAAATTTTATATTGCAAATATGTTTTCAGCTAAATTGGTACAAATCTTTGTAAATTAGTGAAGTTACACAAGATGCTGCCAGTGTAATGCATAAAACCATTTACTTAATAACCTTTATTACCCTGCGAATTTTATCATTTCTATAATACATGGTATTCCAAATAGGAATGAACAAGTACTTCATTGGTCTGTCATGAAGTATTTGCTTTATTGTTTTTTTAGAAAGCATTTCATTTTCATAGAATTATAGAATCATAGAATAGTTTGGTTGGAAAGGACCTTTACAAGTCATCTAGTCCTCCTGAGCAGGAACATCTTCAACTAGATCATTTTAGAGATTGAAGTTGCTACTCAATATTAAATTTAACTGTCTGTTAATTAAACATAATCTTCAAATTCTGTATCGTGCCTGTTCTTCAACAGGCCAATCAACAATTGCAAATTGTAATCGTGTATTCACAGCTGGGTGTTAAAAGTCGTTTAAGAACAGTTAAAAAGACACTGGCTAGTGTATAAGAGATAAACTTTCAGACATCTGGACACTGACCAATGAGGTGCTTTGCTTTGAGCGATACCAGAAACATCAAGGCTGTTAGGGCACCTTTTTCAGTATCTTGGTATTAAGTAAATAATGCATTTTGTTCTGTAAACTTTAAAGAATGGCTGTTCCACAGAATTATCTTGGTTTCCTTTATTTGGACATCCCACTCCAGAACACAAGCATGAATCATAAAAGGCAACAGTTTTCTTAATACAAAACAAATTAGCTATCCATGATAAATGTTTACTAATCATACATTTTCTTTCTTTGATTTGCCAGGATAGAAAAAACTGCTTTTAAGAGTTGATTCAAAAACATGGCATTCTTTACTTATGTCTTACAAGAAGGACATTTCCATTTTCAGTAGGTGTAGTTTAGAGTCAAAGCATTTTGTATCTATGGAAGCACAGACAATACAAATTTTCACAAATAATATTTAAACTGACAAAAAAACAAAGGTAGTGCTGCATGAAAAACCACACTTTTTTGAATTAGCTGTGCCATGACAGAGTAGACTGGCATTTCAATACAAGGGCTGTAGAGTTCCAAAATGATTTAAATGCCATGGATCCTATTCATTTATGATCGCTTCAGTTTCCACCTGCATATAAGTATGCCAGTGAAATCTGATATTTAGGTGTATCACATTTGCCTGTCATCCTGAATATTTTCACCAGGAAAATTTTCCAAACAGTGATTTATTTATTTTTTTTGCAAAGTGGAAGAATCTCCCAATATTTTGAAAATATTGGTTCATTCATTTCAGAGAAGTAGGTATTAAGTTAGGAGAGAAGAATATAATGAGTGAATCTATTTATCTTCATCAGATAGGGCAAGCTTGCTTCCAGACTTTTACTGGACACTTATCTTAAGTGTACAACATGGCTTTGTGAAGAGATTAGTGGATTTCTCTCTCATTATGTGAAAATATATAGAATTTTAAATAATAATACACTGTAGTTCCATTTTAGTGCAGTGAAGAGTGGAACTAAATGATTTAGAGTGTCTTGAGTTAGGGTGAAGATTTGTGTGAACTTCTGTTTATAAAGCTCTCAAAAATCTTATTTATTTTCACCCATTTATACCTCCCACTTCTTTGTTATTGGAAAAAAAAATCCCAAGAATAAAATTCAGAATACACTCTTTCTGCTATCAGGCTCTAACTGACAAATTTTACAAGATTCCCTGAGCTCTGTTACCATCTTTGATCTTGCTAGGGCTCAAAGGAAACAAATTAAAAATGTATTAATTTTAGCTGGATCTGAAACAGAGGGGTGCAAGGGAATCAATTTTTGTCAAATGGAAATGACAAAATCAGTAGGGGGGAATAAATAATTTTTGAGTTTTAAAGAGGTTAGAAGAGATAATGGAAAGTAGAATAAAATTAGTATTAAAAATAGCTGTAATGTTTATAATTGAGGTGCAATACTGTTTTTTATAAGTCCCCTTTCTGTTGGTTTGGACAGTAGAATATCTTCTGCTCAGTGAGAAGTAGGGACTACTTTTATGTTTCCCTCGCCAGCAGAGGAGGACTGGCAGTGGGTAAGAGGAGGGAGAGGAGAATATCGTGGCAGGAGAACATGTGGTGACCTGGGGAAGCTTTAGGTAGACAAACCTTTTGAAGAAGACAGCCCTTCTGGTAAAATTTAGAAGGTTGTGAAGCTGTCTTTTTTGATGGGAACTGCGCTGTCTTAGGGCTTAGGGGGCATTAAAGCAGTCCTGCATAGTGACTGCTCCTGCACAACTCCAGTATGCCAAATAAAGACCATTCAATTCTGGCAAGTACCAGAACAGTAACAAATTCAAAGCAGTGGTTTTTAAAGCCTCCATAAGCTTTCTATATTCTGCTCCTCCAAAGACAAGTGTTTGACACTTGGTGAATACAATAAAGCATGATGATCTGGGTCACAGTGTTGCTTGTTGCAGTTCATATTTGAAAGTACAATACTTGGTTAATGTTGCTATGATAAGCTTGTCTCACCCTTAACATAGTACATTCTAGCTCTGTTCGTATTTAATCCTTTATCTGTGACATCAAGGGAGGGATGTTTTAGGTTCAATTTTCAATGAAACTCAGTGTTTCATGTACTCAGTTATTACTACCACTGTAGACTTCTGGTGGCAGATTTCTTTATATTGACAATGTTGTAACAAGGTAAACACAGAATATAATTTCACGAGGGATGTATAACAGCCTCTTTTCTTAAGACTTGTGCTTCTATAGTTTTGCCAACGTTATTCTCCTCGTTAGTGACATTTCATAAGCTTTTCTCTGTTCTTAAATTTACTATGTGATTGTAACGTTCTCACAGACAGGAAAGGGTTAGAGAGCTTGACAAGTATTGAGAAAAGATATCGGTACTATCCCAGAGTTAGAAAGCTGCAACCAACCACAAGAGTGAAAAATGACTTACAAGCTCAACTTGGCTTAGCTATGCCTGTCAGACTGCAGTCTGGAAAACTTATTCTCCTATATTCAGCCTACTAAGTCCTTAAAAGATTTCTGAAGAGAGCTGTGGTCTTCATGCATTGCAAAGAGGGGCAGGAGATGGTACAGCCTGCTTTGTTGACACTAGCATGGGGAAGGGAGGCTGGCACTGCAAGAGCTGTGGGGACAAGAGGCAGGGGACAGGGAAGAGGCTGAGAATGAGAAATCAAGTTAGACACCAAGGGCTTTGGAGGGAACTGGATCCTGTATGGATAAAAAGAATAGGGAAAAGACTTGGATTACAGACTGGGAGAATTTGGATAAGTATGCCCAAAGAGTTAAAATAAGATTGAGAGCCAGCAAAGAGTTGAATGAGGTGGGGAGGGCTGTAAGAACTGGTCAAGAAAGCTGAGTATGGTGGAACGCAGAGCCTGGCAAACTCCAGTTGAAGGACTCGGTCTGGTTTCAAATTAGATTCAGATTGAAATTTAGATGCAGGATGGCAGGCCTGAAAAGTAGGAACATAGACTGGGAAAGGAACATAGGAGAGGAAAAGGAATAAGAGGCAAGAAAAAGTTGAAATTAGGACTGGCTGGAATGGTTGCACAGAAATGTGGGCAGAACATAAAAATTGAACAGGGGATTTTAAAGTTTCACTGTTCTTTTTTCTATTACTAGGTATCTGTAAAACCTACCGGCAAAATATGTGCCTTGTCTTCCAGTTATGCTGTTGTACGGCTCATGATAGCTGCTAGTTACTCTTTTAGCTCAAGCTGATGAGGTGTGCAAAGATCTAAAGGTTCCTTTCGCTGATGCATGCAGCTCTATCTATAATTGAATTCTCTTTCTTTTCATTTTCTTTAAAAAGAATGGGCTCATGAAAATGTTAAAAGGCTTATGTTGTGGCTAAAAAGTCAATCACTGAAGACCTACAGCGTGCTGAGATCTCTACAAAGTACATTTGTTCCCCCATGTGCATTATTAAGACACCAGCGCAGCCTTAGTTTGCCACAGGATGCCATTGTCATGGAGCAGACACGGTGAGTCTGCTCTGAGGGTGCAGTAGGACTGTATAATAAAAAGAGGAAGTTTTCAGTTGTGATCTTTTTCACTTAAAACATAAAAAAATAACATAATGAAAAAGGCAGTAGGAGTTTTGAGAAAGGTGGTCTCATGTATAGACAGTTAAGTGCCAGCATGGAGAAAAACAATTTATTGCCAAAATTATTTGTTATGCTTTAGAAATCTCTCTGAGCATAACTTTCAGAGGAGGATAGCGCTTATTTTTGAGAGGCACATTTATTACCTGAGTGAAGCAGAGCAGGAATTCTCAAACTTTATAGCTTGTTGCCTTCCCACTTCATTTTTTAACACATATTTGGCCAACCCACACCTCTAATTTTCATACTTAACGGTCTATAAACTAACGGTCTATAAACTGAGACATGTGGGAGACTGGAAGGGGTAAGGGACCATCCACCATCCATGCTGCCTCTGGGGAGCGGGGCACGTGGGTTGCTTTGAGCAGCCCCTGGTCCTGACCCCTCCAGTGGGGGTGGGCAGCGGCTGGCTGTGTGCTCTCACCCCCTGGTACCAGCTGCAGGGAAGCTGTCAGTACCTGCAATTGCACAGAGTGACCCTGGAGACAAAAAAAAAAAAA
>VYZM01020528.1:342510-395880 GCA_013398915.1 Dromas ardeola
AAAAAAAAAAAACAGAGCGAAGAAAGCAGCTGGAGGCCACACGCTTATGAGCTTATGCGTTGCCGCCTTCTCCTCATAGGTCGTCTCTCTTTATTGCTGTCCCCATCCCTCATTTGAAAACCACTGTGAGAAGGTTTGTAGGATGAGTGTAATCTCTAGTTGTAAACTTTTCTATAGGTATTTCAAGTCACCTATGGAATTTAGAATTTATTACAATCTATAAACTTTCTCACAGAAGTCCTGAAGAGGTTTAAAAAAATATGCTCATTATGTTAATAATTTCAAAATAGACAAAGCAAAGTTTTCTGGATTATATTGACAGAGGGTTTAGGTCAGAACCTCACAGCCCACATCTTATTTACTCACTTAAATGCCTTTGCAGACATATTTCTTTCTGTATTAGCATAAGTGTAGATCATATTACCTAATAATTTATTTCTGTAACTAATGCTATAAATATTCTTCCAGGTCAGTTTTCAGACTGTAAATGTTTATACTTTTCCAGGACATTTTTTTCAATCTAGCTAGAGCTTTTTATGTGTATAACAAAAAGCTACATGCTGGATTTCCCCTAGGATACGCATGTATTTCACTAAGTATATGTGAGAGATCATGAGTCTGAAAAGAAGGTCCAAAATTTTGCTTTGGGTAACCATATCAACAGTACAACAATCTATTAGGGACCATCTGCTGAAAATGAACCAGCATATGGATACCTAAAGAAATGTTCAGTGTTATTGTTCAGTTTTTGAGAGTAGAAAAGAAGACAGCGGTTTGAAATTTGCTTATGTTTGGGATTTGGCTTTTTTTTTCATTATGAATATTTACCACTGGACCAAGTAATCCATGATACTTACAGTGCAGTGTAAATTATTCAGGTATAGCTTCATGGGTTATTAATATACAGATATAGTACTTCCTAAAGCAATATAAGTGGAAACCAAATTATTTTATTACTCTCTTTCCCCAGATAGCTATAAATTTTAAGTCCAAAGCTTCGAAAATAGTCAGTGT
The DNA here is from genome assembly GCA_013398915.1 of Dromas ardeola. Taxonomy (NCBI): domain Eukaryota; kingdom Metazoa; phylum Chordata; class Aves; order Charadriiformes; family Dromadidae; genus Dromas; species Dromas ardeola. Next base: position 343,525 of record VYZM01020528.1, read on the forward strand.
AATCCTAGAATCCATATTTAGATGTAAAATAAGCATCCTGTTTTTCATAAGAGCTGATCAGCCAAAATGCCAGCCAGGGAACAATAGGAATCACATTTCTAAAATTTACATTCATATAAATATGGATCGGGGAGCAAAATCTCAAGCTCCTGTCACAGAAAGAAGTTGAGCTAATGAACTGTACATCTAGGAGAAAAATCTGCTTTTGAAGTAATTTATGTATGTAAATTTCTGCATGGTACAGTTTGATAAGGCTAAACCTCAGTAGCAACGAAAACAATGAAAACTCTGTGTGAAATGTAACTGCTCATAAACGGTGCTACAACCATAATTTCTATGTATTATGAGACTAATGGATGACAGAGAAATAAAGAACATGTCGCTATACAGTATGAGGCAATTTATTCCTGAATAGCTTGAAATTGGATTGTAAATGTAATCAAGTGCATTGATGTCCCCAGCTATTTGGTAACGATGTAGTATGCATTCCCACAGAACTGTTCATTAAAAAAAATATTGAAGTCTAGGTATTTAATGTTATCCCAAATAAAATCAGAACACTTCTTCCAGACCATTCAAATCCTTTGTGCACTTTTTTCCTAAAGATTGGGATCCCTTTTTGCGCTGCAGATGAAAATTCACATCCCTGGTAGAAATTCCTCCACACTTATGGCCTATGCAGTCTTGGGTTCGGCAGATGCATTTCTCTCAAAGGTGAATTTGCCTTACTTTGTTGATGGGATATGCAGCTCAAGGCAGCATACCGAGCTTTACATGTAGAAGAGTGCAAAAGTTAACGTGATGCTAAGGTCCATTTCCAAGGCTGTTCTCCAAAACATTGTATAGCAAGAATGGTTGGTTCTAATGCTGTCAAGTCTGATTTCTTTAGTGCCATTTTGGTTTTTAAGACTGCAGTGTTTTTCATTTTTGTCCTTTCAAGAGAGTTTTGTGAAACTAACCATGTTATATCGCTTTCTGTGTTCCCTAAAGTTGAATTAGCAATGTTAGTAAACAATCATCTCTCCGATTCTCCAGTGCACTGTAGCCATGATTGAGGGTCAGGCTTTCAAAGATGAGGAATTTTTTTTCTTTAAGCTTTCACCGAATCCCTCCCCTTCTCTAACCTCTGTAAAATTTCTATCTTTTGCTCCCCCTAGGGAGCATCCCCCTAGGATGTTCCACCTGTCTTTTATATGCGTTGGAAAAGGGGAAAGGTGTTCTCTAAACGGATAGCTTCTCCTGGCAGCAAGGCGTAGAGTCCACACATCCACGTTTGCGATGCAGTTATTGAGAGGGTGAGTCTGCCCAAAGATGCTCTGCAATTATTCTGAGCATGAGTCAGCAAGGAAAACACATTCTAGAAATGCGTGCATTAACAGGCTAGCGACTGCAGCTATTTAGTTCTCAAACCCAAACTTTTTTGGTCATATACAATTGTCTATTATTATCAGTAGTACCACACACTCCATTATCCTGGAAAGTGGCAAAAATGGTCAAGTTCTCAGCCTGCAAGGGTCACAGTAGATCCTCACAGAAAACAAGTTTATTTTTAAATTTATAATTAGATATACAAATCTTTCATCAAATTAATCGAAGTACCTCTAAGAGACTCGAATGTCTTAAGCTTAGTTTTTTACTGCGAGTTACTGATCAAAAAAAGCTTGCTACTGAAAAATATGCTTTCTAAAATGTTAGCATTCACTCGTTAAAACTAATGTAATTGCAGCATGAAAAGTTTTCCCAATACTAATCATAGAACCTATTATAGGAAATACTTATAATAGCTGTTGAAAAAACATTTTGGAGTTATTGGGAGCAAGTGCATAATGTGTTTTCAATAGTCCTTTTTTCTCATTCCATTACACAATAGAAATTAAGAATGTATTACAGAATAGTCCTCTAAAATATTAATGGCTTTAATAACTCAAAGATAGATATCTCCCTTGTCCCACGTATGGTGAAGTTTACCTGCCTACCTCTGACTCTGCATCACCAGCCTCATGGCACCATCCCACCTGTGCTGGCCCACTAAATCTAGGGGAGCAACCCGAAGGTGTTTCCCAGTTAATCATACTGGAAGAAATGGAAGGGCAATAGAGAGAATATCCTGAATGTAAGTTTAGGAGTAGTTATAGTCCCTTTTTCCAGCCTTGCAGGCTTTATAATTTTTTTCCCCACAAACTCTGTTATTTTTTCTCTTTCCCCTCTAGTTCAGAGGGAGGACTCCTATCAGCACGATTTCTGTATGTACCAGGGAGAGGAACTTTGGGTTTCAGATTTCTGAGGGCTTCAATAATTGCTGTCAGAGCTTTTCATTGATGGAATAAGGTCTAGGAAGCTTCACAGAGGGATCCTTTAAAGACGTTTTCTCTCTACACATTCCATCCCAGGAGTCTGGGGAAGGGACAACTAAAAAAAATAAAGTTATTGAATAGCATTAAGTGTTTATCCAGCTAGTGCCAGAAGTCAAGGGACAGATCTGTCAGCTAGACTAGAAAGGATTGATCTACATAAGAGAAGCCAGAATTGCCTTCTTAAACAGAAAAAATCTACATTTTCAAGGAAAAAGAAAATATATATTTATCTCAAAACCTATAAACAGATACAAAAATGCTCGCAACCTTGCTATGCTTCTGTGAATTCAATTAATAAAAAAAAAACCAAAACCAAAAAACAATACCAAGATTTAGCTAATCGATTTTCCTTTAAATTTAAAAAAAATTTATTCTGAGAAAGGGAGGTGAAGCTCCTAGTAACAAAGAAACTACCTCTGAAAAAAAGACAGGAGAAAACAAACTATTCAGTCGATGCTGGAAAGCTATTTGTGAAACAAGAGAGAGTACAAGGCTAATGTTGCATCCTGGAGAAGAGGGTAGGTCTTCGTAGATAAGACTCTTTGTTCTTGGTTTAGAACAAAGTTCGGCTTTAAGATCCTTATCATGTACAATTGCAGAGTGGGTTTCTAATAAGGTGAGAAATAACAAAAAATTTGCCTTAGCCTTAGCTACAAAAAGCAAAGTTTACTTGCGGTTGTTTGGCAAGTTGCCAGGTGATCCCATAAGCTGGTTGAGGAAAGGGTCCTGCAGGGCACAATGGATGTGCTTTAGAAAGCAAATGAAAAAAAAGCCCCACAAAAGGTCTGTGAAATATTAACCAAACGGACAGTTGAAGTTGTTGTGGCAGGTAGTACAGCCTGTGATAGTTCTGGAAAATCCCCAAGAGCTTCCTGAGCCGAAACTTCATCCCAGAGCTTTAGAAAGATTTTATATCTCCTGTGATCAAAGCGCAAGGTCCATGGAAGGTAAGGACTTTGCTCTTGAACTTGTCTTCATGGTCACAGGTTTTCAGAAAAGTTTTGATTTGCTCATACAGCATTGTTGCTGAGGAGAAAATGGCCTACCAGTTTCTGTTCTGAGTGAATTTGTTTTGAGGACAGATAGCTTCATATCCAGATATATAGTCCAGACTGGTAGCAATGGCATTTATAACAGTGGCTTCTTATGCCAGGATGAGACAGATTCACCTATCCAATCACAGATGGTAGAAAATATTACTCACAGATGCTGCTGTGTGAGAGCTTGGCTTCAGCAAGGAGTCAGGAGCACTCACAAAAATGGATTTTATTAGCTACCATGCATTTCTCCCAAGGCTGATTTACTGTATGCTAGAAGGAGGATGAAAAAGGGAAAAAATAAGAGTCTTCCACTGAAAGAAGAATGATATATTTGATTGTAAGGAGCCTCAGTTGCTCATGACTTTCTTTTGTCAGACAGAGAAATTGTTGGATTCACAAGATCTGAGTCAAGACTCCTTCAGTGCATCTGGTGTTTCCCAAGGAGTGAATGTACTGAACTGAAGGAGTGCTGGTGGGTGGCAGTGATGGCTGGGGAGAGGGAAAACTGGGCTTCCTGAGGGTGGAGGGGGGGAGATCACCAAGCCTTTTGGAATTGCTGCTAGTGGCATACCAACGGCATTTCTCGGAGTAAATTTGTGTTAGGGCAAACTGCTAATCACTGGCAGAAGTGAAAAATAATTGAACCTCAACGTCTCAGTCTGAAAAGCTAGCGTTTCGGTGAAGAGTCCCGCTTCAGAGCAGCGTTACCGCGATGGTTTTGCCAAGGACAGAGCAGGGTCGCGACGGGTGCATGGGGCAGCTTCAGGAGCCCTGCTTTCAGCCCCCTCACCCTGCACACAGCGTTAGGGCTCATGACAGTAGCACAGATCCCTTCCTGGGGTTATCGCATGGGCTTTCTGTTGCCTGCCTTCCTCCTGGCTGTCTGGCAGAAGTGAGGGAGGAATAATACCTGCTGCCAGTGACAGCTGCTGCATCTCTCCCCTTCTGTCCAGAAAAGGGACACTCACAATGTAACGCAGGAAAAAATGTTTTGGAGTTTTTTTACAAGGAACTTTTATGGTTCAGTAGAGCAGAGGGAATAATTTCTGGCAGATTCTTTTCATGTAGCTTTAATTTTCTCAATTGCATCTTTTTGGATGAAGTTAATTGTCTTCACACTCTGTTGCTGGCGGGAGGGAGGGGCGGGCAGTGAGGAAGGGAGGGACACATTTCAGAAGACTAATTTCTCTGATCCTAAATTATACCCGAGATAGGTGGGATGAATTGTCCCTTAAAGGCTTCTGTCTCTGGCCACTGAGAGAGGCTAGACACATAATGGTTAAACAGCCAACTTCAGCAAAATAAACTCCATCAGTTAAAAAGAAAGACCAACTAAAATATGCCAATAAAACAAATTACCTAGCCGTGTAAGAGGGAGAAAAAGAACTTTGGCTTGAGGTGTCTAAATTTAATCTAAATCCAGATTCTCTTTGGACTTGACTCCCCACGGTTCTCTCTCCTATATCTCCACTTATGCTAGGAGCAGCACTAGGTACGTTTCACCCAAGTCCTGCCTAGAAGCATTAGATAAGAGATTAAAAAGCGCATGGGCTTTTCCTACAGAGGGGTAACCTCAGTGGTTAGCAGTCCTTTTTCAGCTTTGACTTCACCCTCCTGCTCCAGGCATGCCTGTGCTATCTCTGATGAGATGGACATACTGCTTTAGTACTTGTGCAAACATGTGGAAAGCATCATTTGCTGGTTCTTTATGATGACAGTAGCTACATGGATTTAAATAACTTGTTTCAGGGTGTGAAAATAATGCATCAAGTCTTTTTAGTCATTCTGATTGCTAGCCTTTGTTTTACACTTAGTTTACTCCAAATGACTTATAAAATAAATTAGCAGATTAACAGAGCGGTGCACAAAATTGCAGAAACTTCTTTCAAAATAAAGAATGTATCTCACTAAATAATATGAAAAACAAACTTTCTAGCGTTCCTCTTACATTATTTCAAATTGTATTCATTTTTATCATTTCCTTAAGCTTGATAGGAATTCAGTGCAAATACAATTTATTCTAGGCAGGAATACCAGCCTCGCCTGCATTAAGATTAGCTGACACTTCTGGTTTTGTAATGCATTTTCAAAATCCTAACAAGTTTATCAAATTGAACTGAAATAATCGTGACTTTATTAAGCTACTCAGGCTTAATATTTTTGAATATTTCATTTGGATTAAACCGAGTCTTTCTGAGAACCAAAACTAGGGAAAAATATGTGGGTTTGTCCATATTAAAACAATTTGACAATATCTTTTGAATATTGGATGAGTGTTCATTAGTAATAGAAGTATATATTCTAAAAACCATAAACATAGACATAAAAGGACTGAAATAAAGTTAATTTAAGCCTGATATTTGAACATGCTTACAGCTTTGCAACTGAAATAATTTACATGCAGTGTATTTTTTCTGTGTTGCTATGTGTGTAACAGTAGAAATAATATAGCGATTGCATGCAGCTATACTAAACTGTAATACATGGTTTGGCATGTTATTTTTATTAGCAACTTTTTTTCTTCTTTTTTGAACCTAAATTCCATGCAAAATTAAAAACATGTTTTAAGTTGCATGTGCATAAAAGCCTGTAACCTTTGTAATATAGAAAAAATACATGATCCCTTTCTGCTCCCTGGGTAACAGAGGCAAATGTTAAACAAGCACACAAAACCTCAAAATTGAACTTATCTTTTAATACTTTGCAAGTGTGTTTTCCACATCTGAGAAGGTTATGAAAAAGTGAACACTGTAAATCTTAGTGAAAACTAAATTCCTTCTCAACTCCTGCAACTCTGAGAGATGTAATGAACGCTTTTCCACATTTGCATACATAAACACAATGGTGGCTCTCTAGAATATTTTTTTTTCCAGTTTCCAGGAGTTAATATTAAACCTGGACTTCAATATTAATATTTAAGAGTCCTCACAATTTCTTTTTAGAAATCAGAATGCACTTTAGATACTTCTAATAACCATGAAACAAACTAAAATAATTTCTGTCTTCTTGCTTTCATTTTTTGATACTTCTGAAACTTTTCTTCGTTCATTGTTAAAAAACCTCCCTATATATGTTTTTCTCCCTATATAGGAATAAAGCTGCACAGGGGTCTATCTATGGCTCATGGGAATCTCCCCTTTTTTTTTTTTTCTTCTTTTTTTTGTCTCTCCAGATCATTAAAGACCAGAAGCTACTGGTGATAGTTGGAGGGATGCTACTGATTGATCTTTGCATCCTGATTTGCTGGCAGGTTGTGGATCCTTTGAGAAGGACAGTGGAAAAGTATAACATGGAGGTATGTCCTCAAGCCCAAGTAATGCTTTATGGTTGCGTATCAGTATCTACAGCTTCTATAAGACCAAGCGAAAGATGCACTAAGTTATATGAAACCAGGTCAAACTCTGTATTTGGGAGGAAGAAGGTTTCTCTTTTTTAGAAGCAAATAGAAATAAAATAACTGCAACCAAAAGAAATTGTATCTGTAGTTGAAGGTGCCACGTTTCTGTTACTTGTAAGAGATTTTAGATGACAGTGTTGTAAACACAGGAGAGTCCTCTGCTAAGACTCTCTGTCAGAGTCTGTTGCAATAAATAATAGATTATCAGAACCCATTAGCAGATTTCAGTAAGAGCTTATTCAAGATAAGTGCAGGAGAGGTCACTGCTTAGACTGCATTCCTTGTGGAGCTGTTCAGGAATTGTGTTACCTACTGATATATTTATTTTCAGTAACAGCATGTGCATACACACGTACTGATTGTTCCTATTTTAATGTCATTCCCAGAAAGGTCATGCTAGAGATTTTGGTAGAGCATGTAATAGCTTAATGCCCCCTGCACAAGTTTTCCAGCATTCTGGTAGGTTTCTAGTAGAGCTTTCTGGACAAACTGACATCAAAAAACATGGCAGCAACAATGCAGAACTTGGAAAAAAAAATTCTATCTGTATGCAGATTAGCAGTGTTTGAGAGTTTATTACCTGCAACATGGAAACTGGTGATATCTGAAAACTAAATTATATGAGGACAATTTAGAAGTGGTATTCTATTCTCCAATACCTGGCAATCAGTAAGAGAAAGAATGGTAGTTTCCTTTTCTGATGTTAACGTTTGCAAGAAAAGATATGATATCATATTCCATTGTTTTTACTTTGTTCTTACTTTGCGCTGTAGCTCTGAAATTTCTTTAGAAGAAGATTTTACTTTTTATTTGAATATAATTTATGGACTATATCTTAGAATGATGCCTCCTGAACTGCAAAGGATGCCTTTCAAGAAATCATTTTAGTGTCTGAAAAGATACCTCTCAGTCATTCCCTAGAGTTTGAACTTTTTTTTTAAGAGGCTCCTCAGTTATCACAGTTGTCAATAAAAAATGGAAAATGTAACTGCAATTTATCTTGTGCAGACACTTCCACTCTATGTTTGTAGAGCTTGGAACAATAGCAGCTTGTCGATAGCCTTGTTTACTTCATTTCGTTTCAACTGCATTGCAACTGATATTCCAGTTGTCAGTGTTGTTAACTCTTTCAGTGCTCAAATAAAACCAAACATAATATGATGAGCAGTCACAAAATCCAATTGAAATAATGCTCATTTCAGAGCTGTGGGTGAATGGGTTAGAAGGACTTTTACTTTTTTCCCTGATTAGAGGGAAGCCATAACGAAAGATCCTGATATCTTGTCTTGACAGAATTACTTGAGTGAAATTTCTGTAGATAGCAACAGTAACTGTGAAGTTATCAAGCTGTAAATACCATACATTTGAAAAGTAATGTTTACTGCAGTTTTAAATGATTGCAGTTTCTATCTGAACTTATCCGTGTATATTCTTTGGTCTTGTAATGTATACCACTGAAAACTTAGTGTGCTTCTTCCATGTTCGGTGCTATCTAGACCATGGGGCTCCACACAAGTTGCCTGAACTTTGTATCAGAACAGGAATTTTCTGGGAACTATGTAAGCCCAAGCAAACTCACATTCAGTGAATATACACGAGTGTATTGCGTGTAGTAGTTTGAACACTCAGTATAGAATTGACTTAAACTTACTGTTAGAGCTCTTTGATATTACTATAAGTTGAGCAGAATGGTTTTTTTAAGCTAATGGATTTGGAAGGGAAAGAAATGAAAGTATTATGCAAGCAAATTTGGTCATTAAAATACTATACATATATTTTATCTTATATAAGCAGTGATATGAACTGCAATTTGGTTTCCTGAACCAGGTCTCAGAAACTCCTTTGTAAAAGCAAATGGCAATTGTATTTTCTTTTTTTTTTAAATTATTTAAGTTTCAGATTCTTTAGTTTTAGATTTTTAAAATGCATTCTGCAATGGTGAGTTCTGTAGTTGAGCTTGCCTGAGCAGGTATCATCTTTTGTGTATTTGAAAAGTACTTATCACATAGTAAACACTACCGGAAGCAAGTTGCTGTTTTATTTCAGGAATATTGTGTCATGTGTATTTCTTGTCTCACTTGCTTCCATGAAATAATTTTAAAGGGAGATTTTCCCACTTGCTTCTATGAAATAGTTTTAAAGGGGTATTTTCTCTCAGTTAAAGTTGATCCAAGTGATGGAGACGAAACTAAATGTAGCCTCCAAAGTTATGAATGCAATCAGTCAGCCTAGCTAATAAACCCTTTGAGTGCTGTTTTAACTATGAATACTCATCAGCTTCATTCCTATGTGGAAGTTCTGCATTTGGCAGCTATCGGGTGGTCTTCTGTTATCTGTGTCTTCATAAACACGTCAATCAAAGTAAACAAGATGAGGAGCCTAAAAACTGACAGTGTCCTTTGCTGTTTGGCATTATTCACAAAATAGTTCATTTGAATACCAACACTAGCAAATTATCAAGCACTTTTAAAAAATCCAAACTCCTTTTCAAGAGTTGTTTGTAAAGTCAAGCTATCCATGCCTTAAAAGCTGAGGATGGGCAATGTACATCTGAAAATACAAAGGGAAGTGAAGGTGCTTATGGTGACTCTCCACCCCTGACAGAAGGAAGAAATCAGATGGGATGTTGGGTCTGTCAATGTTCAGTCTGGTCTCTGCTATCCTGACCCTAGATGTTGGGTTTCCTTACGAAAAGCACAAGTATGGCTGCCATAAGAGATCATGGTAGAAGTTTTAATGAGTGAGCCCTAAAACACCCAGATCTTCCAACCATCAGAAGGGCAGTTGTTTTTTGTATCATATATAGACAACAAAATCGTTGGATAAAAGCAAATAGGTTACAGATAAAGGGAGGGAGCACTTTAAAATCTCTGTAGCTGTACGCTGGTCTCCAACAGAAGAACTGTAAGATTCCTCCTACATACACTTTGTACAGAGTACTGTAGGCTTGATTCTCACATAACTCAAAAGCATTTTCTGACACAAAATGCTTCTCAACTTCAACTGATCTAGTTGAAGATGTCCCTGCTTACTGCAGGGGGGTTGGACTAGATGACCTTTAAAGGTCCCTTCCAACCCCACACATTCTATGATTCTATGATTCAAGCAGCAGTGTTAAACATTGGGAATTAATCCATAACGTTACCTCTATTCATCTGTTTTCCTTGTTGCATCAACTGTAATATTTCTCCTTTTGATAATGTTTCAGACCAGTAAATAAACCAATCACGTTTTTTCTCATTAGCTTCTTCCTTGTCTGAACTTGGAATTTGCTTTTTTGATTGTAATTCACCTTTTTTTCATAGTCAAAATGCTTTGTGGATATGATCTGAGCTCGACTAGGTTCCTGCCAGACTAAGTTTCTCTCAGTCATGTGAAGTGGAGTGCATCCTTCCTCACCATCCCAGTTCTTGGGCTCAACAGGCCATGAGGAATTACAGTGCTTCTGTGTATGCAGTTGTGTAAGAGCTTTGCCTCAGTGGCAAGGCTCTACCGCCTATATCCAGCTGTCTGGATTTTGTCCTGGTTTCTTAAGAAGGCAATGTTATGTGCAGGGTTGCCCTATGTGTTTTTTCTGACTGCCAAATAAACTTCATTTGCCAGTTTCAGTCAAACCTGACAGAGCAGATACAGCTTGTAAGGGCACAGCACTGCTACAGATTTGATGGAAACAGCCAACTGCGTGGAGGAGAGGTTCTGGTGGTTGCCCACTCCCTAAGAAGAGGGTCCCAGAGTGAGTTTACCCCTCTGTCTAAAGACAAACATTACAAATCACCTGTTACAAGGGAGCTTCACGCTTAATTAGACACAAAGAATCCAGCCACAAGACAAATTATTTAGGAAAGCAGATTGCTCTAATTTCAGTTGCTCACTGATACACCTGCACTGGAATGAAACCACAGTCTGAAATAACAAAATCCTTTTACAAAATGGAATCTGTTCTCCACTACAGTTCAGTAGGTTTGTGTATAGACATACATTCAGACTCACCTCTCCCTCGTAATACAAAGGTGTAGTAATACTTTTAGCTTGAAATCCTCTGACTGGCTTGTCTTCTCCCAACGCAAGTATCTGTGACACAGATTGAATCACTGTGGCCTTGGAAAGTAACCAATAATAATGTTTGATAAATAAGAACTTGTATAGTAGGGAAAATGGACTAGATTTTGTAGTTCCCAAGATGTGTTAAACTCAAGAAAAGTAATACTTTGCATACTGGATGCCAATATTTCTTGTAGAATTTAAAAACCTGTTTGTCCAGGGCAGCAACATTTGCGTTCCTTGATGTCTTAGTACCAGTTATGTAGTTATCTCTGCGATGTTTCCTCTTATGCAAGCATAGGATAACATTATCAATATTTAAAAATAAACTTCATTCTGGTATCTGGAATATCAGTATTTAAGGTTACACACGGAATTGTCCTGGGGTGGTAATAAACATGAAATGGAGAAAAAAACAGAACAAAGTGCCATTTCAGAAGATACAGAACAGAAAACCAGACCAGTGAGACCACATCCTATTTGGGCTTCTAGCACTGATACAGAAATAACATGTGGAAACTAAGAATGCCCAACTTTATATGAGGACATTGCTATAATAAAAATATCAATATTCAGGAAAGATTGAGTAAGCATGCCAGTGGTGCAGTCTGTTAAAGAAAACTTGGAGTAAAATCAGATTAACAAATTAATAATTTCAGCGAGTGAAGCAGAATTCCTAGGCATTCCAAGTGTATAACTATGCTATCAGACACGTATTACTAACCAACAAGCGAGGTCAGCTTTGATTGATATGTTGAGGGAGTCATAAACATAGCAAGAACAAAAAATGTCTGTGTGAACTGGACAAATGTGCTGCTCAGACTAACTCACTCACTTAGGAGCAGGGACTGCTTTGTAATTCAACAGATTAGAGAACCCACAAAGAGAGAATTAACCCCTGATTTCATTCTGAATAACATACGGAACCTGTTCCAAAGTGTTGATATCTGAAGGACTTTTCTGTAGCTGCAAATACACCGTTCTTAGCTTTGATAGCTTTGAAGAAGCAACAACCAAAAAAGATCCATAGAGTGGTACTCAACTTCAGAAAGGGGAACAACATAAAACTGAAGAAGCCTCTTAAAGAGATGCTAAAGAGGACACTGTAGAGAGTTAAATCTTTGCAGGTGGCCTAGAGAGTATTAAGAATATCATATTGGAGACACAGACTAAATGCATGCCACACATCAAGTAAGACTTGAAAAAGAAGAGACTCAGCATGACGAAACAGCAGGAAGACATCCTTCAAAAAGCCTAAGTTGTATCCAAATGAGGAAAATAGAAAGGATCATAAAGGCTGGTAAGTTAAATGTAGAACACAATAAAGCAGTCTAAAAAAAGTCTTGCAAAAGGAAAAAAAATGAATAATAAATCTTTCTTTAAGTATCAGTAGCAGGAAGTTTGCCAGGGAATCTTTGGGGACAATATTTGGTCAGAATATAAGAGCCTTACTTGCAGAAAACAAGGCCGTGTAGAATGATTAAATGATTGCTTTGCTGCTTTCTTCAGCAAAATTTTTTGTGGAAGAGCTTGTGGAGACTGCTGTGGTAGAACCCTTCAGATGAACTCACTGAGGAGTGACTGGAGTTGCTGGTAGGAACAGAGAAACTGATCAGAAATAAATCACTGGAAACAGATTTTATTCTCCCAGGCTTTCTAAAGCAATTCAAATGAGTAATAGTCAAACTACTGACAGCAGTATGTAATCATTAGCTCAGAACTGCTTTGATATCTGAGCAAAAAGTTGCAAATGTCTTGCCGTGTTTTCAAGACAGAGTGGAAACCTCAAACTTGTAAGTTAATGTCTGCAGCAGGCCAATTTATAAAAATTATAATCAGGAGTGGAATTAGAAATAAATATGCTACATTGAGGAAGAGTTGGCATGGCACTTGTGAAGATACAAATCATTCAAAAATTCAGTGAAGTCCTTTGAAGAAGCCAGCAGGCATGTGAACAGAAGCTGACACAGCCTGCTAGGTCTCCAAAAAGGACTCCGCAATTTCTTTCATCAAAGACTTTCATGGAAATTAAATAGCCATGGAATAAGAGAGAAGCCCTAAGACAGATATAAAATTCTTTAGAACAACGAAACAGAATTAAGGAATAAATAAAAGTTCATTTTCCAGGAAGGAGGGAAGTAGCCTGGGAAGTCCTTCAGGACAAGTCCCAGCCTCTGTGCTGGGACCTGTGTTGTTCAGTGGAAGAGGAAGTGAATGATGAGATGACAAAATTTTAGTGGGTATACTACGTTATTCCAGAAAATAAAAATGAGGGCTGATTGTGAAGAATTCTGGAGGGACATTGTGAAGCTCAATATAAAGTAAAATGGTCTTTCCTGATTGCAGCTGCAGCAGCAAACCTAAAGATTATTATCTTGCTTGCTATGCAAAGCCTTACTGACATAGAGAAAGATGGGATTTTAGATTTTGATTTTAAGGTCAGCTGGAGGAAACCCATAAATCGACTAGGTAAATTCGGTATGTCATACATCTCTTTGAATAAGACAGAATAAGCCTGACTTAAAACAATTACACCTGCCTAAGCTTTTCATTCAAATAACTAACCCAGAACAAAACCACAACGTTAGATGACTTGACACAACTCTGTGAGTGCCCAGAGATGTTGAGTATATTCTCAGTAGGCAGATGCAAGTGCAACAAGACTAGAGGAATAAGTGGTGTTGTTCCTAGGTATCTGTCTTTTCTGTGAGACTGCTCCTGGTGCAGTACCTAAAGAAGTGAATATTCCAGATATATTATTTGTGTGTGAATTCAGCTAAATATACAATTCTAGAAGTTAGTCATGGTAGTAATGCTAGGCCACTGATAAGTGAGAGCTGTGTGAACAAAACTGAGGTATGGTCTAAAGAGAACTCAGGAAGGAGTTAATATAGTAGGTGTGAAAGAAAAGGAAGGGTAAAAGCATGTCCAAGGTGAGTGTGGTGCCATACCCTAATAGTTAGACTAGTTAACTAAGAGCAGAGGCCACCAAATATAAAACTTTTCTTTAGGACACCCTTTTGCCTTGTGAAATTGATTTGTCTCTACCTTTTTGAACAAACGACATGTGAAAATTGGGATTCAACTGCACAAATGTAGATCGAGTACCATTTTCGTAGAAAATTTTACTTAAGCCCTAGATTAGTTGCCCGCATGCGTTTCCAGGGTACTTTCATGTTCTTTAATATTCTTTAAAAATATTTTTTTGCATTTTTTTTCCTTTAACATTCGTCTTCTGTCATGAAACTGCTGCTGTAAGAACTGGAAAATATTCTGGCCCAAAATGATATACAGAGGAGGGTGTGTGTGTGTTTCTATACGCATGATAAAATGTGGGAGTAACATAGGTCTGGAATTGATAAAGATGTCTGGTTCAAATTCACGTGCTGAAGTAGATTTATGCAGATTCTTTGCCGTTTTGAAACAATCAGATCATGTTCTTTTCTCTTTCCGCATATGTATATATATGCATAAACAGATGTGTTTAGGGGTTGTTGTTTACATTGTGCTGTTGGGCTATTCAGTCAGATAACAGCTGGATTAGAGAACTTTGTCAAACGTACATTATGAAATGAAGAATATAATTGGCTGAAGTAGATTCTGGGGGTGTTCAGCCTAATGCAGGTCAGAGCTTGTTAGTCAATTTGTTCTCTAAATATCATTACGCCCATCTGTTTCCCCTACTATTTTTTAAATAAATTTAATTTCTTTCCTTCCAATTTGAAATATTACAGTCTGCGGGAGCCAAATGTCTCCTGAAATCTGTAGCCTGCTTTCAAACCCTGCCATTGTAGCTCGCAGCAGGCGGCCCGCCAGCAGTAGCTGAAACTGAGAACTCTTACTTGCATCTGCTGGGGCCCACCGGTGGCTGGCAGCCGTTCCAGGGAGGAGGAAAATGAATGGCCATTAGACTCAGCTGTAAACCTTCCGCCGGCCCAGAGGATCTAGAGCAGGTCCAAAGAAACAGTAAATATAAAAGAGCAAAAGCTGGTTTACTTCTCTTTTTCGTTTGACACCAGTTTCCAAGGAAACAGAACAAAACGTGAGAACTGGGAGCCAGCAGCCGAGATTGACTCAGCTGGTGGCTAGTCATGCTTCTGTTCCCATGGAAACACGTATCAAATTGGCAAAAATAAAGAAATAGGGCAGGGTCAGTTCCAAAATGGCAGGATGAATGGCTGCTGCTTCAGCTACTTAATAAGGTGAGGCTTGCTTGTATTTATTCCTCTTCAGTAAGCAATTCCAATTTTAGTTCTGGCTCCATTATTGACTTCCCAATAAACACTACTTCCCAACCTCAGGAACATAAGAACCACTATTGTTGACAAGACTTGTAACTCGTCTTGTTCAGCAGCTTGTTTGCAACAATGACTGGCACAAATACCTTCAGAGGTGGATGTCAGAAAGGTGTAGTGCACATCTGAGAGTTCACCTGTCATGCTTAAATTTTCACTTATGGTTCATGAGTAGTGACTTCAAATGTACGGTTGTGTATATTGCATAACTGTTTTATACGCTCACTATGTGAATGCTATTGGTATTCCCATAAATTTCAGTTGGTCTTGACTCTTGCAAACTTTTCACAGTTCAGGGTAACTGCTAATTAGGCACTGCGTGAAGAACTTCCTTTTTCAGTTTTGGAAACGTTGCTTTTCAGTCCCATTGAACATACATTATTTTGCTTTTATGAAAAAAAAAAATCGAATCTTCCACATCTACTTTTGCAGTATATTCATTACTATACGTCTGTGTGTTTACTATACAACCTTATTTTCCTCTTTTCGCTTTGATAGGCAGTCCCAATCTTATTAAGCTCTTTTGCCTACAACATAGGAACTCCAAAGCATCCTTTTTAGTTCGGATGACTAATATTGCATACTTTAGAAGATCTGTGTAATGGTTTTATCTATTATTCATCCTGTTCCTTATGTTTAGTGTATTCTTTTTCACTGTTGTATACCATTAAAAAAAATTTTGGACTTTACCGTCAAGTGATTCCCAGATCACTTGCATGCACTAATTAAGACCTTGAGAAAATGTATAAGTATTTCCACTGGTTTTAGGTGCAAATGGCTTTACAGTTACTGAAATCAAATTCCATTTGTCATCATATGGCCCACTCAGTTACTCTTCTCACAAATCTTTAGACTCAATTAGTCTCAACATTTTTGTCTGCATATTCTCCTCCTTGTGCTGCTGAGCAGCACTGATTTTAGTATGGAATGATGGTTCTTAGAGTGGAAGCATTACTCTGGAATACGGAATCATGATACTTTTTTCTTTTTTTTAATGTACAATTATTGTTACTACTTCTGCTCTTATGTAGTCACACTTCTGGCATGTCATTGCTGCTTTGCAAACACTTTGCTGTTGCTCCTCCCGTTCTGAGGACTCAGCTACCAGAAGTACCCTTTCCACTGCGTTTGACAATCCAGACTGTTGTTCTCCCTTTGGGATTTCAAGGTATAATCCCCAGTCCTAAGAGAAATAGACTATTGGAGGAAAGGAAATCAGATAGAAGATACCTAACACCGGTAAAGTCATTACACACGTGTGGATTAAAAGCAGTCATTTACCGCTTTTGGTAACAACACTACTGAGATTGCTGTGTATGTGAGACTACCAGTAAATGGTTCATCACCTAATCACCATTAAAAGCAGCAGACATATCACCTATCAGTGATACCTGGCTGGTTCACACCGGAGGCACTGTGATAATTTTGTTCATTCACTGAGGAGGCTCAGTATATGATAGAGCCAGTGGCATTCCTTCACTTTAAACTTCAAATACATAGGATACATTCATTCAGATTTATTCCTCTGAAGGCTGAAGCCAGAGCCAAAGTTAACATTGATTTTATGCTCCCTTATAAGGCTCCAAACAGCTACAGAGTTGGTATAGGACAATGCTGATGCTTTTTGACAGTCAGGAACCAACTACTAAGTAGCAATATACCTGGCTTTAGGATATTTCAGCATTTGTTCAGCAGTGCCACACTTGCAAGGGCTTAGAAGCTCATCTCCTCACATGCTTTCCTTGTTCTTTCAGAGATAAATCTCTGAGGGATCTCTGGACACATTTTTACTTGAACTGCATATTAAGTGTCAAGATTCGGAGGCATTATAATCCAGACAGGAATGTTTTTCGCTCTTTTGTCACTGATCTGAGTTGTTCTTAATATCAGAAGCAAGAAAGACGAGAAAACTCCCCCCCCATCAAATGCCAAAGCCTGATTGAAAAAACTTCCAGAAAACAGACTCCAGGAACTGATTAATCTTCCTTGTTGCATTCTATCTTGGACATTCAGCGTTTAGCCCTTTCTAGCTCTGTAACATCTCTGTGTTGTTTTCTGGAAGCAAACACCACTGTATAGAGAAAGACAGACTTTAATGCTTATGTCAGGAAACAGATGCTGATGCGGATGAAATGAAGCATAATGAATTACTCCAAGAATATGCTGAGGCTGCAATAGAGACCAATAAAATCCGTCTACCAGACTTCTCTGAAGATAGCGAATTCTGCGTTAAAACAGCTATTTAGGATAACCAATTGTCTAACAGAATTAATGCCTCTTTGGGGGAAGAATATTCCCTTGTTCCTTCAAATGTTTAATAGGCTGATACTGAAAAGACACACCCTGGGTATCCTGGTACTCCTTTAAAATCACATCTTTAGTCCTGAGCAATCTTATGGAGAAGGCAAGCCTCGGCTTATATTATAAGTGATTATAGTCAGTATCGTTCACCTGGAATGTCCTGGATTCTGGCCAAGGCATTGTACTGAAACGCATTAATGGCAGTGATGGATTAGTCCTGCTGTCACTGGGGAGAAGAAAGCCATCTAGTCACCTGCCAGAAGATCTTCGTGCAGCGCTTGACCATGGCGTAATGCTCTCTCATCTAAAAGGCGCACCCTGGCTTTGCTCTACAACCACTTCAGTGCTGCTCAAACTTAATAGGTACTAATGTACTTTTACTTAAGAGGTGAAGTGCCACGTGGAGCACTTCTGTTCCTAGCACACACAGGGAGACGCTCGGTGAACCAGCTAGACAGCATGGGCACACACACAGGCAATAGGCAGATGGCAGAGTGCTGGAAACTTAACCCATGTGAAACAGACTTTGTGCTGGCGGGGAGAGGGCCTGAAGAAGAACTTCCACGCACAAAGCCATTCTCTTTATGTCTGTGCACTGCAGGTCATTTCACTTCCGTATTTAGTTGTCCTGGATTCCTCAGTGTTACTAAGCACTCTTACAGAGCAGCATCCATAACTAATACTATACCATATTTGTACCCAGACCTTGAAGTCTCTCTCCCACCCTGCCAAAGCAATGCAGTTGTCGTTCTTCATACCTTATCATCTGCAAAACACCAATACAATCTATTTGGATGTGAAAATATATATATTTTGAAAACTGTTAAAAAAACCTGCTAGTACCAGCACAGGATATTTACTGCAAGTGCCTTAGGCCATTCTCTGCTTGGGTTTCCCATACAGTAGTAAATCAAGGCTTTTGGAGGCCTATATTTTATGTATGTAAGGATTGCTTTGCCTTAGAGGGTAAAGTTGTTTATTCTCTGATAAGCATACTCTAAAAATTCAAGTGTATATTTCATATGCAAGTGAGAAAAAGCTTTTTTTGGCATCTGCCAACCACTAGAATGAACTTTTCTACAAAGATTGCAGATTATCACAAATCTCCTCACTCCTACAAAAGCAAGGATTGTTTCTGATTTAGCTCTCTCCAGCATCAGCATCCAGCAGAATGTGTTTATACATACGTATTTTTATTTTAAAACATCCTGCTGTATGTTCTTCTCTCCCTGGAGAAAAGAGAAGAAACATGTAATAGCTGTTAACCATATTGTTAATGGGACTAATATGCATTAGCAATGCTTCAGTGACGTACATATTCTTAAAAGGTATAAAACTGGGGGCTTTTTGCTTTATAATAGCCTGAATCACCCTAAAGTCTACTTTCCAAACTGTCTTTGTTCTTATACCTCCAGCAGCTGCATCGGTACCCTGGGAAGTGCATGCCTGCCTTCCATGCTTCTCTACCGTCTTGTAATGCTTTCTCGTGCCTGTGTCCATGAGCTCTCATGCTCACTTTCACTACCATAATCTGCAGGTCATTGATAAAACTGACTGTGTGAAGGGACAGTAAACTTGTGGCTTAGGTCAGCGCAGTTTTAGATCAGTACCTACATGTGAGCAGCTATTAAAGACTGTCAACGTCGTGACTGCAGGTGGCCATTGTTTATGTACCACCCGGCTGGCATTGGCGTGCTTGGGGACAATCAACTCAAGGCTTCCCAGTGAGACTTGATTTAATGTTTTGTGGTGAGAATCAAACATAAAAGTTTACTTACTTATTTTGTGGAAGCGGTGGAGCAAGTTCCTAGTAGATGGGGGTGGGATGGGGCCTAAGATGTTCTTGCAGAATTTGAGTAGGCGATAGTGGCCAAAGGTAAATGAGAAGAGTCAGAGATTTGGAGGGGACAGAGGAGTGCTGGGCTTGCTGCTGTCATTGATTGTGTGCCCAAGAGATGTGGAAACAGTGCTTCATAAAGGGAGAGACCCACTTCCCACAGCTGTAGCTGCCTGGTAACCCTTCTTGTCCTTTTTTTTTGGTGGTAGTCTATGTGGCACCCATTGCCTCTTCTTTGTGTAGGCTAAATAGGCAGCAAGAGCACTGCACCTCACAAGAGTTGTTGTGTGGCCTGTAGCAGCTGCCTACCTGTCCTACCTACACCACTGCCTACGAAGTCCATGTCTAAGTCCATCCCTGTTTGAGGGTAGTCATCTCACACCTTGCATAAGTGCTTCTATGTATTCTAAGACATCGTTCTCATACCATGTCCCTTACAGCCTTTAAAATGTAGGAGCAGCACTTACTGCCCTTCAGCCCTCTGGCTTAAAAGCAATTTGCATGAAAAGACGACATATTTTTGTCAGTTTTTGTCAAACTACATTTTTTGTTAGCTTATTTTTGACAATTAAACAGCAGCATTTTCTCTGGGCATACATTATATAATGAATACTCAATGTATCATTTTATTTAAAGTCTTCTGAATCTTGGTGGAGTTATTAATTTATGTTACCTGAAGAGAAAGATGTGGTGTCGAATTTTTGTCAACAGTCTCTTCACGAGAAAGTGCTGAGAATTCATTCTTTTGTCATCTTTACTTCTAGCCTTAACTCCAGCAATATCACGGATCCAATTTTTTGATTTTCAGGCACATTTGAAAAACCTCAATGTTGTCTTTTAGCTACTTGCTTTTGAAAACCTGTATTAGCCATCCTGATTTTTCTCATATCATTTCTGCTCCAATATATATCTTCTTTGTATCAACTTCCTTATTCTGATTATATTAAAATGGACTCCTGGTTATCTCAAGTAAGATTTTGTATTTAAGTGCCTTGGTGTACCGATTTCCTTAGCATTGCCGTTTTATTCAGCAGCTTCCATTCATTCTGAGATATTTTTATTGCTTTCTCATGCAGCTTCTGTGACCCAAGTAAGAATTTTAGAGATCAGGGAATCTTTCTAAGCAGTTGGTGCTTCCTTCATTAGCATTACTATATCAGGTTAGGGTTTATGAGGCTAGAATCCTCATTTTCTGGAAATACCCTGCCTACATTTTAAAATCATCATGCCTGCTTTTTTCATTAACAAATAAAATATTGTGTGATTCTTAGTAGTGTAGAAGAATCTTTTCTGATGTGTGCTACAGAATTAGATACTCCAAAAGGCACATATTTGTAAAAAAAACTCTTCTCTAAATATTTAATTTCAGTTTGTTGCACATAGTTGTACATATATACATGGATGTGTGTGTTAATATGTACATATATACATATATATTTAATATCTTGACCATTGATGTTTCAGTTCTGGTATCTGGTCAGGGGCCTCATGTCCAATTAAAGAAGTTCTTTTTTTTTCCTTTTTACTTTTTCTAAAACTTGATGTTCATATATTTTTCCAGGAGGCACAGAGCAGG
Source organism: Dromas ardeola (assembly GCA_013398915.1). Classification (NCBI taxonomy): domain Eukaryota; kingdom Metazoa; phylum Chordata; class Aves; order Charadriiformes; family Dromadidae; genus Dromas; species Dromas ardeola. Next base: position 364,366 of record VYZM01020528.1, read on the forward strand.
GAGTCTCGTTTTTCTTTCTGTCAGTGTTGAATGTGTGAGCTCCTAGCTCACGTGAATTTCAAGAATCTCCTATGGAATGGTATAGGACCCAAACATAATTGAAATAATCCATGATTCTGATTGTGGTAGGTGAAAAGCTGGGTGTCACCTCTGTTATATATTTCTGTGTGCTGGTTATTTCTCTATAGAAAAGGAATTTTGATCTAGCAGCTTTGATGAGCCCCCTCTCATTTTGTGGGACTGTTGCAAATGAAAGTGGAACAGAACACCTACATCATAAATTTATAGAGCTAATGATAGAAAGTAATTTCCTATGGAATTTTCTGTTTGCAATAATACCATTGAGCTAGCTCGTAACTTTGTGCAGCAGATGAAAGCAAAATGAAAATTTCTTGCAGCCAACGTGGAGGTGTTCTTCAACTTTGTTATATAGGTTGAAGGCACATATCTTTAATGTTTTTGTTGGGGTGTAATCTTACAATAATGCTGTGAGCAAGGTTTTAAAGCAAAGTTTTTTTCATATTCTTCATTTGCATATACTAATATAGAAGAAAGAACAGCCAGTTAAAGCACTGTGAAGACACACTTAGAATGGAAATGTATGTGTGATGGCAGATCATCAAACAACATTAGAAGAAATGGCATTACAAAGGAATTAGGCTGGAGCAAGATGGAAAAGATCACTGCGGGGAAGGAGTGTGATAATTTGGATATTTTTTCCTATTTTGCCGGTGTTTGGAGTTTTTTTAATAAATTCATAAAATTTTAATTAATCTGAAATGAGAGTCATATCAGAAGTGATCAAAGTTATTATTTAAGCTGTTAAAATGATGAACTTTGATAAGTCATTTCCACAAGTCACTATGGCACTGATTTCATAAATTGAAATCCCAAGCAAGATTTCTGTTTTCAGTGAAAATAGGTGGAACTGAATGTAAATGAATGGCAGGTGATGGTGAGATCTGGATACAATAGTACATAGTTATAAGAAAATGTCATCTTAATGCTCAGTAGGACTCAAAAGGCAAATCAAGTGTAAGAATTATAAGAAAAGATGCAGGGAACAAAACATAAAGCAATGTTATGCCAGAGTGGAGTTATACCTACACCGTGTACAGTTCCGGCACACTTCCCTACCTTAAGGAGATGGAAAACATACAGACAGAGCTACATAGAGGACTGAGAACTGTGGAATAGACTCCATCCAAGGAACAGGCTGGGATCACTTCTGTCTGGAGGAGAGATGGATGATAAAAGGGAAGTGTAAAATCTTCAGTAAATTAGAAAATGTGAATAGAAATGATCACACACAGTCTATTCCAATGCAAGAGCTAAGGAGCATGAAGTGGAACTGGCAGGTCCAAAAAACATACAACACACAGTGCAGATGGAGAACTTCACTGCAGAGTGTTGTCCATCCTGAAAGCTTACATGGGATTAATGTAACAACTGGGCACACTTATGGAAGAAGTATCAATCGAGATGTTAAATAGAAAGCCGTGACTCCACTCTCAAGAAATCTTTAAGTGGCAGATAGTTAGAATATTCTAGAGTTGATCCCATATGTTTGGCCTTTTTCGGATTCTTCCCTAGGGAAAGGATGGTATGGTAGGAATTGAGACATGTATTTGTGAGCAAGTACACCTGTTATATGCATCAGCTATGCAGAGAGGCAATATCACTGTAATATTTTAACTCTCTTTGCATTTAATTTCATTTCTATTCTTCATAATGTTTTCGTAGAATAAAGAGAGGTATTCTGACGAACTGCGGATAGCACTTCTGAATGTTGATGGAAGAATGTTTAGAAAGTAATTCTCAACACCAGGTGTCCTGCATTCTTTTCCAAGTATGTCACAATATCATATTTTTATAGCACTTGGTAGTTGTGCTACAATGGGAGAACATACTCATCTAATACGTCATAAAGAGGAGAAGTCTCCAATGTTTACTCATTTTTATTTAATTCATACAAAACTGGTACTCCTGAAAAGGAAACTGAAAGTAAGAACTGAAATACAGAATTATAGAATTGTTGTGACTGGAGGGGACTTCTGGATATTTTCTAGTCCAACACTCCTGCTCAAAGCAGGGACACCTAGAGCTGGTCATTCAAGATCGCGTCTGGTCATATTTTGAATGTTTTCAAAGATGGTCTCTCTACAACCTCTCTGGGCAATATTGTCCAGTGTTCAACCACCCTCATTATAAAATAACTTTTTTCTGATTCTTAAATGGCATTCCCTGCATTTCAATTTTTGCCTTTTTTTCTTTCATTGAATACCACTGACAAAAAGTCTGGCTTCATCTTCTTTACTCCCTCCCATTCTGTTTTTATGCACATGGATAAGATTCTCCTGAGCCTTCTAGTCTTAAGGCAAAACCCCAGCTTTCAGCCTCTCCTCATGTCAGATGCTCCGATACCTTGAACATTTTAGTGGTCCCTTCCTGGACTCTAACCATTATGTCCATGTCACTCTTGCACTAGAGATACCAGGCTTGGACACAGTACTGCAAATATGATCTTGCCAGGGCTGAGTAGAGGAGAAGAATCACTTCCTTCAATCTGATGCTGACACTCTTCGTAAAGCAAGGGCACATTGCTGGGTCATGTGCCACTTGATCTCTGCCAGGAACCCCAGGGCCTTTTCTGCAAAGCTGCATTCCAGACAAACTACACCCAGGCTGTATGGGTGGGTGACTGTGGTTCTTCCTCCCCAGGGGGAGGACTTGGCATTTCCCTTTGCTCAGCTCAGGAGATTCCTGTCAACCCAGATCTCCAGCCTCTCAACATCCCGCTCAATAGCAGCACAACCATCTGGTGTATCAGGGCCTCCTCCTAATTCTGTATCAACCGCACTTGCTGAGGAAGCACTCTGTCCTATCATTCACATCATTAACAGATTAAACAGTGTTGGCTACAGTGTTGATCCCTAGGATAAACCACTCATGACTCAACTCCACTTGAACATTATGCTTCTGGTTTGGTCGGTTTTCGGTCTCCCTCATGTCCAATTGTCTAGTCCCTATTTCATGTGTTTGTCTATGAGGATGTTATGGGAGACTGTTGAAAGCCTTGCTCAAGTGACGATAAACAGTGCCAACATATATCAGGGTGACTAAGTCCCACATGAGAACCAGGATCTGCAGACATGAAGCTTTTTCCCATTGTCTGAATATGGCCTCATCAACAACTTCTTCCTGATCAGGTGGTCGACCACAACATACACCACTTTGTTCTGCCCTCTAATGTTAACCCATAAGCTCTGGACTGTCTTATAATCCATCCCAAGGCAGAGTCCAATATATTCCCCCTGCTATCTCATGGAACGGGCAACTTTCTCTTTTTCCCTTCCCAGCCTGTTCCTTCCTGTTTATCTGTTGCAGCACTCCAGTCATGGGAGCCTCCCCACCACATCCCTGTGACCCCAATGAGGATGCAGCCCTGCAACTGCGCACATACCTCTAATTCCACCCGTTTGTTCTCCATGCTGCATGCATGCATTGCTGTACAGGCACTTCAAAGAGATCACAGGATCACAGAATCACAGAATCACAAAATCGTAGGGTTGGAAGGAACCTCTGGAGATCATCTAGTCCAACGCCCCTGCCAGAGCAGGGTCACCTAGAGCAGATTACACAGGAATGTGTCCAGGCGGGTTTTGAATGTCTCCAGAGACGGAGGCTCCACCACCTCTCTGGGCAGCCTGTTCCAGTGCTCTGCCACCCTCAAAGGAAAGAAGTTCCTCCTCATGTTTAGGTGGAACTTCCTATGCTCAAGTTTGTGCCTGTTACCTCTTGTCATGTCATTGGGCACCACTGAAAAGAGCCTGGCCCCCTCCTCCTGACACCCATCCTTTATGTAATTATAAGAACCCCCTCAGCTGTCTTTTTTTCCAGACTAAAGATACCCAAATCCTTCAGCCTTTCTTCATAAGAGGGGTGTTCCAATCCCCTAATTATCTTGGTAGCCCTATGCTCCATCACACTGACTTTTCAGAGAAAGTGGAAACACACCACTCTTTGCTTCGCCCCTGTCCTCCTGGCATTTGCATGCATACAGTTCATGTGGGCTTCCTTCCATCCTGTTCTGTTGTTTTAGAGCTCGCTCTTGCCTACCTCACCCTGCCTAGTCTCTTGCCGTTCAAGAAAAAATCAGTAAGCTATTGCCTGTATCTGATGAAATAGTCAGACAACTGTATTTCTGAAAACAAACCGTTGTTGTTGTTGAAAACAAATTATTAGACAGAAAATCCGATTTCCGCAGACTTTATTAATACATTCTGAATAATGGTATTTTGTTTAAATCTGGTCACCTCTGATAAAAAAATGAACCGATAAAGGAACAGGTACATACCAGAAATGTTGGGTTGATCAAGAAACGGAAAACCTGTTAGTAAAGAAGTCTAAGAAAGTACAGCTTGCTTAATTTTGCAGAATTGATGCTAGGAGGGTATATGGTTACTATCTCTAAATTTCATGGAATATTTAAGGCCAGGAGGGGAGATGAACTATTCAAACTGTATGTCAGTGCTGACACATGAGAAAAATAGTTAAAAATTGATCATGAGTAAACAGAAGCTGGAAGTGAGAAGATTTTTGTAAGGCACTGGATTAGTTGAAGAACTAGAATTGTCTTCTTATAGGGGGGTGGTGATTTAACATCTAAAATTCAGAGTTTAATAAGTATATGAAGATTATATGATGTGAAGATTGGACTCGTGTTTCTGTGTTTATGAACTGGGCCCCAGGTTTTTACAAAGACCTTGTGAAAACTGCTTGCATTCCTGTTATTTGCCAGTTATAGGCTGGCTAGCTTCATCTGGATTTTGTGATTTTTTTTGGCCACAAATGGCTAACACAAGCAAGAGAATAGCACAGCTATCACTGCATCTCCTTTAAAATGGTTCATTTGCCTCAGGCTTTAGGATTTAGCTGTAATGAAGATGAAAGATTGATGGCTGACTGCTGACCTACTTTGAGGAAATGAAAGAGCAGGTGGCATGCTGCTGACTAGGAAAGTAAAAGGCTGTAGTAAATGCAGAGAAATAAAATCATGGCTAAATAAAGTCTCTTTTAGATCACAGCTACTTTTCAGTAGCCCAACACAGAGTAATACACATCTGGGAACCTCAAAACCTCTTGTATATATGTGTGTGTGTAAATATATTTAACCTATTTGAAGTAGTTGTTTTCATTTTACATAAGGAGGGTCTATGAGTTACTGTTAGGGCTTTGAATCTATCAAACTGTCACAGTATATTGAAGAAACTAATAGGAAAGGCTAGACAAGGCAAATTAAAAAAAAAAAAGGCAGCTTAAAATGTGACAGACTTGTGTCAATGCTTACAACAAGCTGTTCCCCAAGTTTTCTTTAAACTTCGGTGAAGGAGAAGCATGTTCATTTAAACTCAGAATTAAAGCATTTCCAACTGTGTGACAGAAGTGTTTAATAATAAGTGACAACCAGTCCTTCAGCAAAGAGCTGCCACCTTTTAACTAGGAGCAGTGTACTGTAATTTGTGTCAGGAACTTCATACATGAATCATGAGAAGGGGCTAAAGGAAAACATTTTCAGTTTCTTGTTAGCAAGCCTTGTGTTTGAAGCAAACTAGTAAGTACATTGGTGAATTAACCTAATATTGACCACCAAATACCGCTGCAATTTCTCAGGACTGTCAAGTTTACAGCAAATGGCATCACTTTTAAGCTAATTGCTCTCATTACAAAGCAATTATCTTCCACGTTTTGGAGCAGGTAGAGAAGAAAAGAGCCATATTGCCTACCTTGAGATCTAGTGGGAAATGGACCGAGCTGCAAGCCAAGAGACTGAGTTGTAAGTGAGCATCCTCCCCTTACATCTTGCATTTCTGCACATCCAACATCCCTCTTTGTTAACTCCAATGTCATGCTGACATCCTGAAGTGAAAGGAAACTTTACAATTTAAGTAGGTCGCTCTGTGTTCAGCTTCAGATGACAACAGGACCCTAGTATGTCATTTAAGACATCCGATTCTCATTCAGTTGGAGAAGAGTCAAAGGTGTGTGCCATTTTTAGATCAAGTCTGGCTCTGACTTTCCCTTCAGTAAATTATTATAAAGGTTCAAGGATGTGATAAAAGGCAACTTTTTAGATCTTTAGACTCTTGTTCTTTTAGATGGAGAGCTTTTAGTTTGGTCTTTGGGTGCAATTCAGACATGGGAGGTACCAAGCTATTGCACTGTCCAGTCTATAACTATTACCTTTCCTTTTTTAAGTCTGCAAATAGAATCTGATTTTAGCATCTGACATTCAGCCCGTATTCTAAAATAGCTTAGCAACTCCTTAGTCATTTTTGTACTATCTTCCTTTATTTTCCAGTTTTGAAAGGGGGGACAGCTAGGGGAAGTGGCCACTTATTATTTTGGTGTTATTCAAAACCTCAGAGTGATTTAGAAGTACAAAGGGGAAAAACATGTGAAAATGACTGTGCCTGGGCATACTTAAGACACATCCAAGATAACTGGTTTTTTGTCTCAGACATAGACTGCAAAGTAGTAACTGAATAGATTCTTTTTAAAAGGTTAACGAAGTCTAACCATTAAAATTGAGGGGTTTGGAGTGTGTTTTGGAAGTTAGGACTATTTTAGTGCAGTTAGTAAACATCAGTTAAAAAGAAGACTCTTGCCTTAAAAGATCTATTCAAAGAAAAGTATGGTGAAACGATGTCAATATTCTTCTTCTGTATTAGAAATACCCTGCACCTATGTGAATAGGACGCTATTTTCCTTTTGTATAAAATTAGAATTCATGGAAATTTACTTCCATTGAAACTGAAAGATTTAAGATGTCTCTGTATCCCTAGATGTGATTTACATATGAAGTTGAGAGGGTTTAAGTAAAGGTGTTCTAAAGTGGACATTTTTTGTGACATCTCTTGATGCTGTACAGTTATTAATATAAAACCTTCTTCTAATTCTGCAATTGTTTTCACCAGTTTAACTGAAGTATTTTTAACTTATTAAATTAAGCTAATGATGTTTACTATGTAGGGGAGCGACAAATTTCCAAGCTAGCAAGTTACCTACCACAAAGACATACTCACTCTATATGGAATAAATTGAAGGATTGTAATCTTGTCTATTAGGTATTTGAATACTTGGATTAGGGTCTAGTGCAGGCTTGTGTACAAAGGGATAAAAAGTATGACTTATGGAAATCAAGTGAAAATTTAGTTTGCTTCGGGATTCAGTTTTTTCTTTATATTGTCAACTGAATTATTCATCATAAACAATTTGTGGGATTTATGATAGGAGTGGTCTGTAAAAAAACGTTAAGTAGTGATTTAATTCTTTTTTTTTCCCCCCACATTTTCGGTCACTACCCTTGTTTTTCTTTTTTTCCATGTTTGCCTAAGTCTTTCAATGAACAGAACTGTAGCTTATTCTCTTTGATGTGTGTCCCTTTTGATTAGGAGATCATCAATTATTTAGATTGTTCCAAACCTTGCAGCCTAATACTTTGAACATAAGTCTGTAAGTAGAGCATTTTGAAGATCAGTGTTTAAAAATAGGTCATGTTTTTCAAGAGACCAGCCAATTCAGTGCTTGAAAATCTGGAAAATCTCCTGATTAACATTCAGTATTTGTTAACCTGATATGGACTTGTTTTTACAACATTAGCCATATTATTTTCTCTATTTAGAAAAGTCACCTAGCTTATACATAACATTTAATGCCAGTTGTATTATTAACAAAATCTATTCAAAATTAAGAACAATCGTATTTCAGTGGTTTTGCTGAAGGAAAAAAGTTATTTTCCTAACTTACCTTTAACATCCATTTCATACAGTTTGGGAAACTTATAAAATTATCAGTGTTGTTTTGCTATGATAATTATTTGGTGCATGTCCTTCAGTATTATTATTATTAATAGTAATAATAATATTTTGCATTTCTGAAGCACTTTTCATCTGCCGACCTCAGTTCTTTTTGCAAACAGCTAATTAGACTTCAAAACACAGTAAGTGGTGTAATACCCACTTTTCTGCAGGGCAGTACTGGAGGGCAAACCATGCTGCCTCTCAGTAGGCAGTCCAGGATGCTTGAGAGGATGAGTAGGAACCCCCATGAATATGCATTGTGAATTAATATGCCACGAGGGAAGTTTTCTTACTTATTCCAATTAATTAGCTCATGGCCTCATAAATGAAAAGGACAGAAACTTCAAACTGTTCCCTGCAACTGCATGCTTAGAAGTTTTCATCTTCTCTTGTCATATGGCAGTGACAGTCATGGCAACAGCAAAGCTTTTCACAGTGCCTTCATATGCCAGGGAGAAGTTCAAACAAAACTAACTATTTACAGATATTTTTTGATTAAATGGTATTTTCCATCCTAACCCGTTTAAACGGTGACAATTCTATTTCTTCCAGCTTTGATTCTTTAGTTTTGTTTTTGTTTTTCAAATGAGTGCTGGCCAAGTGCTTTCAACAATGTGTCTCCTGACACTCGGCTAGTTTTGGTGGCTCTCCAAGCACTGTGGTGTTTTAAGGACTGGCTGTTATGTACAGGTTTATTAGCAATTTTCAGTCCGCATAAATCCTGATACACAACTAGTTATCTCATTAAACCACACATTCAGTGTAACGTACTCCTGTTTCGAAAAGGAGGATAAACTTCTATGATGAAATGACTGGCCTGGTAAATGAGGGGAGAGCTGTGGATATTGTCTACCTTGACTTTAGTAAGGCTTTTGACGCTATCACAGAATCACAAAATCGTAGGGTTGGAAGGGACCTCTGGAGATCATCTAGTCCAACCCCCCTGCCAGAGCAGGGTCACCTTAGAGCAGGTTGCACAGCAACGCGTCCAGGCGGGTTTTGAATGTCTCCAGAGATGGAGACTCCACCACCTCTCTGGGCAGCCTGTTCCAGTGCTCTGTCACTCTCAAAGGAAAGAAGTTCCTCCTCATGTTGAGATGGAACTTCCTATGCTCAAGTTTGTACCCATTACCTCTTGTCCTGTTGCCGGGCACCACTGAAAAGAGCCTGGCCCCATCTTCCTGACACCCACCCTTTAAGTATTTGTAAGCATTAATAAGGTCACCCCTCAGCCGTCTCTTTTCCAGACTAAATAGACCCAAGTCCCTCAGTCTTTCCTCATAAGAGAGGTATCATCCTCATATCTTCCATAAGATCCTCATAGAGAAGCAACTGGGAGGTTGATGCAGGGGCTGGATGAGCAGATAGTGAGGTGAACTGAAAACTGGGTGAATGGCTGGGCCCAGAGGGTGCTGATCAGAGGCACAAAGTCCAGTTGGAAGCCAGTAGGTAGCAGTGTACCCTGGAGTCAACACTGGGTCCAGTCCTGTTCAACATCTTCATTACTGATCTGGATGATGGGGCAGAGTGTACCCTTAGCAAGGCTGCTGATGACAAATAACTGGGAGGGGTGGCTGATATACAAGAGCGTCAGGCTGCCATCCAGAGGGACCATGACAAGAGGGGAAAAATGGGATGAGAGGAACCTCAGGCAGTTCAACAAGGGGAAGTGCAAAGTCCTGCACCTGGGGAGGAGCAATCCCATGCAACAGTACAAGCTGGGGGCCGACCATCTGGAAAGGAGATTGGCACAAAAGGAACTGGGGGTCCTGGTGGACACCAAATTGAACACGAGCCAGCAATGGGCCCTTGCGGCAAAGGTGGTTAATGGTATCCTGGGCTGCATTAAGCAAAGCATTGGCAGCCTGTGAAGGAAGGTGATCCTTCCCCTCTATTTAGCGCAGGTGAGGCCACACCTAGAGTGCTATGTCCAGTTCTGGACTCCCCAGAACAAGAGAGACATGGGCACACTGGAGACAGGCCAATGAAGGGACACAAAGATGAAGAAGGGACTGGAGCATCTCTCCTATGAGGAAAGGCTGAGAGAGCTGGGACTGAGGGGGTTCTCGTCTATGTATATAATTTCTAAAGGAAGGGAGCAAAGAGGAAGGAGCCAGGCACTTTTCAGTGGTACCCAGTGACAGGACCAGAAGTAATGGGCACAAACTGAAACACAGAGGGTTCCGTCTGAAAATCAGGAAACCCTTTTTCACTGTGAGGCTGACCGAGCACTGGCACAGGTTGCCTGGGGAGGTGGAGGAATCTCCATCCTTGGAGATATTCAAAAGCAGCCTGGACACAAGTCCTGGGAAAAATGCTTCAGGTGGTCCTGCTTGAGCAGGGGGGTTGGACAAGATGACCTCCGGAGATCCCTTCCTACCTCAACCATTCTGTGATTCTTTGATTCTGTGAAATAAAAAGGTGAATTTCCTAAGATTCTAGCTCAGAGCTGCTTGGGATTTCCTCTCTGCTACTAATTTTACCTTTGTTGCCATGGAACCAAAGGCAGAGAAGCAGAAGAAATCAAGTAATGAAGCCTACAAGTAGTTTCTCAGGGGAACGAGGAACTGAATAAGGTAAATTGATAATAAATAAAACAAAAACTATTGCTCACTTCATTGAATACTTGAGAAAATAACAGCAGTATGTCTTTGAATGCAAAACTGTCTGTATTGGTATTTTGCATCTTTTTTTAATATCTGTAATTTCTCCCTACTATCTTAAATTTATTACTAGTATCATCTTTACACAATAACCCAGTTTAATGTTTTCTGACATCTGTTGCATGCATGGAGAATATTAATAAGACCAGTGAAACTAGCCACCATTTAGGTCTTGTCTTAAGAGCAAAATGAGGCTTAGATGGCTCTCCTACACACAGGTGAATTTCACTGTAATTTTTTGCTTGTGCTTGAAAAAGAAAGTATTGGCTGTTCACAAATCTTTTTCCTGGAGACTGGGTAGAAGACCATTGTGAAATGAAGTACATTATTAAAATGGCCAGCGCAAACTGTGAACTTTATTGTACCTAATTTTTACTATTTGAAAAAGAAAAGAGTAGGGTAAAACTACTGGTAGAAATTCCTGTCCTTAACACCCAGAGTACAGAATGGCATTTTGTTGTCTGTGTCTCATGAAGCAGCTCCTCATAACATATGTTGAAGACTTTTGGTCTCTGTCTTTTTTTCTTACTGGTTATACTGCTGATTCAGGCCCTGACTTTGCAAGCTGCTCTGCACAGCCACCAGCATGTGCTCAGTGGCTGAACTGTGACTTTTCTGAACACATGCAGCATTCCTTTTACCAACGGATTCTGCGTTAAGATATTGAAGATTATTCAGGGAGGGGTGGTGTGTTTTTCCTTGTCCTTGTCCTTGTCCTTGTCCTTTTTCTTTTTCTTTCTTTTTTTTCCCCCCCCATTATTTGTATTGCTTCTCTTCAAAGAAAATAAATATTCACTTGAGACAGTCCGGGTGAAAGAGTACCGCTTTAGGCCTCCAATGGTGAAACACAGAGGGCAAAAACATGAACGTGGCATGTTGTAAAGTCAGTAACTACTGGGAAAATGCCAACAAGAGGCTGTTTATCAAAGACTGTAATGTGTTATAAGGAAAAGCATTAGGAAACTGGCATGCAGTCTGAAGTGTTTTGTATTATTCTTTTTTTCTAACTAATTTCTGATAAGCAGAAAGTCTCAAGAACTCAGAAACCACCAAGAGCCACACTAACTAGAAATTACATGGATCATCAAATACAGATTATAGACTCTGTGAAAACCAGTCTTCTGCTGATTCGTTATGGACCTACATGAAATTTGGGTGAAAATAATTCACTTTATAACATTAGATAGAGTGGATTATCCCGCGAGAATGTCTCCAAGGTCTTCAAGCTATAGCATGGCTGTAGCCCCTTTTGTGACCTATTTTCTGTGTTTTGGCTGGTACAGCTGAACAGCTGCAGACCCTCTGACTGATCTCCTTCTCTGTCAGTTTTGCAGAGTAAAGCTGTTCCGTGTGTAGGGATCACCATTTATCAGGCTATCCCTAGGCTGCAGTGTGGCCCCAGGGGTAATTCTGATGGAATGAGGGCTATAGCAGTAAGTGATATCACCTGCTGAAAGAACAAGCTGTGAGTAATAGAAATGCTCAGAGAGTTTTGTTAAGCAAACTACAAATCCGTCTTTTTCTTTTCTTGCTTGTCATTTTAATGTAACAGATGTCTGTTATCAGGACTTCCAGCAATATTGGAAACAAAAAAAATACACTTCTGTGTATTTTGACTTTTTAAATTTTGAAAAGCATTTGGCACATACTCATGTTTTGGCAAGAAAAAGTTTTGAGTTTGTTTTTTTTTTTCTTTTCATTTAGCATTATGGCAATACTTGTGGCTCTCCTGGCTGGGGCACTAAGGTGATTAACACATAAACTTTTGCTAACTTAAAGTAGTTATCACATGTTACCTAGACATAAAATATACTGGGCGTCTCAGGGGCATGACTTCTACTTCAAAATTTGTCTGATTGCAGATGTGTCTGCTGAATTGCTTCCTGTAATGTAGAGCAAGCGCAATGGCACTCAGTGCAGGAGCTCAGCCTGGTTAATGTGGTGTGCTGTAGCTCTTCTGAGGCCAAAATAGATTGATGTCCTGAGAAAATGTGTTTTGAAGTGACTTGTAGAAAACTTTTCTCTTCTTACGCGTTATTAATATACTACAGATTTTAATTTTCCACTGTGTGTTTTTATTGTAAGAAGTCTAGCCTGCTTGTGCTCTTCCCACACTCTTTTTTGATTCACCAGTTCAGCAATTAATTATGTACCCTGTGAAGTCTGCTTTCTCCCTCTTTCCCCTGTTTTCCTCCTACACGCCTTCTCCCCAGGCTTGATGCACAGATAGAAAGAGGACAGGAGGAAGGAGCAGAGAGGTGGGATCCATTTTTCAGACAGGGGAATGTGGGGAGAAGCAGCCCTGCTGCCAGTTATCAAAAGTTTGACTCCATCACTGTTGCTATAAGCTACATCTGCTGCTGAGTTAGGTTCTCTGCAGTTGTAGGCTTTGGTGAGCCAACATGATGAGTCTCCTTTAAACTTCTCAGAAAAAGGAATTTAGCCCTTTTGGTTGATTATTTTATTTGACCTTGAAGGAAGGTGGAATCTGAGACTTTTTTGCCTGAGATCTGGGGTCTTGGATTTTGTTTGCCTCTTTTAGTGGGGAAAAACCACAAAAACCCAAAACACAAAAAAAAAAAAACAAAAAAATGCGTTTTTAAACTGAAAGAACTTGGATTTTGTGCACCTAATCCCTGAGAAGGAGTCAGTCTCCAAGCCCTTCTTCATTTTATAACACTTGCAACGTGCATTTCCATCTCAACATACGTGTGCTGCTTTTATGTTGCAAATGTCGGATAAAATTGTACCAGAAATGTCTTCTATTCCTTGCTTCCCTCCCAGATACAACTTGTCCTTAATGGACTTCTATTCCAAAACAACACAACCGGCAGAGCAGCAGTGGGCTGTGTATTCAGCACATCTGCATGGTCTTTCCAACTGAAGCCATGTGAAACAGACATAAACCTAGAATATGCTCTAAGCTATTTCATTGTTTATTTGGGCAGGATTGTTTTCCCCCGGACCTGTCAGCCCAGCATTCCTGTTTATCTTGAAACAACCAGATCCTGCAAATTCTCTGCCTTTTGCTGCACACAGTTGCATGTCTAATAGAAATATAAACTCAAGTTATAACCCTGAATCAATTCCTGTTGAAACTAATTAAAAAGTATTACAGAAATTGGTGGCTTTGGACTGATCCAGATAAGTATTGAAATGTTCTTCCCCACCCCACTCCCCTGCCATTCCTTGGTTTCCTCTACTCTCTCTGTGTATATTTTGCATTTTCTGTTTTCATTATTTCAGCTGCCTCCTTTCCGGATTACTCCTTTCCTCTTTACTCATTCACTTTTAACCTATTACATCTCTCATCTCAGCTTTTGCTGTTGAAATCTTGCTTTTACTCCTCCATCAAGGAAAAATGTTTGTTTTTCTCCTCTACTGAGAACATACCTGTGTTTGGTTAACTAGAGTATTTCCTTTTCTTCTACCTTACCTCTGTATCTAGCGAGATGTGCACTGATTTTGCCCAGCTGAACGTTTTGTAATGTCGTTCTACAGCAAAAACTTTAGGGCCACTGCTACTGGTTTCTTTTATTGCTGCAGTTTTGATGTTGACCATGTTGCTGCAAAACAAGGTGGAAAGCACACCCCCTATTTTTTCCCTAGAACATCTAACTCCAATACAGATCAGATCTTTATCAACCTCTGAAACCATGATTATTTTTTTTCCTGTTTTTTTTCCCCCCCCAGGAGCCTGCTTTTCATGTCTAGGTAGATATAATTAACAATGAAGCGTACAGATGTGCATCTACAATTGGGAAGACACTGTCCTCCTCCTCACAAAATTCCAGAATCTTAACAAAATAGAAATAAAAAGCTAAGGAAAGGAATTCATCTTTAGATAGTTAACAATACGTTCTCTTAATAAAAGTCCATCATAAATGTTCATACATGCAAAAAGTGCTTTTTTGGAGAGAATTATAAGCGGGCACTCCCTGCCATAGTTGCACTGTCAAAAGTTAAAAGGGTCATATCAGTGTTGGTGCAAACATTGAACTTTTTTTTCCAAACTGCTCGGTACTATGGTTCATTCAGATTTGAACATTAGTATTACCCTTCCGAAGGCACTTTGCTTGAAAGCTTTTCCAGCCATTGACAGTCATCTGACCCAATCTTCACTTCCACTTAAATTTTTATACAAGCTTAACACCTTCCCTCGGCCTTTGATTCATGTGTCAGCCTTCAAATATGTCTTCTTGTGCTGAAAAAAATATACAAAATACTTGATCTCCTTCAAACAGAGAACCCTAAAATAAACAGCAGAAAGAAATGTTTCATGTGACAGCCTGTCTCCTACAGAAAACAGAGCTGTGAAGTGCATAGACAGATGGCTGCTGCAGGCAAAGCATATTCTCAATGTGCGATAAATCAGATTTTTTTCATAAATATTCTTGTCATTTTTTTTTAACTTGCTGTTATATAAAGATTATTATTAACATTGAACAATGAGCTATCGATTTCATCCTCACTGTTGAATGGGAGAACATCATAATTCACTTGAGACTCTTCACTGGCAAGGCTGTCCTGAGCAGCAGGGAAGACTTTTGTGCTCCAAGAAATATCCTTGTTTTGGAGGTGACACACAGATTATAAATTGTAGAGCCAACCACCTTTGACAGTTTTAGCTGCATTCTTTCCATTAACCCACACATGCTTATTATTCGAGTCCAAACGGCTGACACTTAAGGAAAAGCCTATTTATCCTTTCCTGAAATACGGAATTTCCCCTGATTGCTGTTATCAGCGCATCCCAACAATAGTGAGATTTCTGAACCAATGATATTTTAAGGTATGATATTTTATGATGCTTCTCTTTTTCCCTTTACTCAGCTGTTCTCTCTCACTACTGCATATTTTCCATCCACCAAAGTTAACCACAGAAACTATCAAATTAGCACATACACTCTCTTTAGTGTGAATTTTGCACAACTGCATCTAATAATTTAATAATTGAGCTGAGAAACAGAAAATTTGCTTAAATAAAATCTATATTGTGAAAAGCTGAACTAACTGGATGATTATGCTCTGTAATTATGAATGCAAGAAACCCTACATTTTTATTTTCCTGTAGAGAGCTTGCTTTTCTGTTTGGTCTCCCAAACTTACGACACGAATTGTTTTATCCCACACTGCATGCTCAGAAAGTGGGACCCAGTAGACTGTTTTCCCTTCTTTTTTTTCTTCTTAATAGTCCCCTTGGCACTTCAATACATTTTGAAAGAGCTACGTCTGCTGCTCTAGCCTGGGGGAACTGTCAGACCTGACAGACTGCTGAGCCTCTTCCCTTTAGCCATCCAGGCCAGGTCATAGATTGGAGGGGGAAAAAAAAAAAAAAAAAAAAAAAACCAAATCATTTGGAAAACTCGACACTGAGGCTTCATCCTGGCAAAGAAGAATCCTGATCCAGGTCTGAGTGAGAAGCCAGGAAGAAATGGGTCAGAGAAAGTAGCATAAAACAGAAGTGCTGTTAAATTCATGGGGGTGAACATAGTTAATGACCATGGTCAAGCAAGGTCAGTGTTTGTCAGCACTGTTCAGTAGCCCGAGGTGAAAACCCTCTCACCAAAGACAGTAACAGTTGCTGACCTAGGAGTCTAACCTGTGAGGGAACGGACCCGTCACCTACTGCTGCAAATGTGATTGCATTTGTTAATGCTCTCCTTTATTCTTCTGGGGTATTTATTTTGCGTCTTCTGCCTTCACGTCATTGTTCCCTGAACTAATTAATCATCAAGGATCCATCTGATTTCAGTAGTGGGGTTTTGTTCTTGAATTTAGGTTTTAAGTCATGACTTTTCAACTCAGAGCAAGCTGTACCAGTCACAGGAAAGTTTGCTGCAATATTCAAGCTATTGTATGAATCCAAATCACACCTGTAATCTTTCACAGAGATAAAAGTCCTATCCTTTAAATACTACTTTGCAACTTTATTGATCTTTGATAACACAGGAGGAAGTTGTACATAAGGTGTATGTAGTAGCATTATATGCATGCACTAAAATAGAATCTGCCAAACATCACCTTTGTCATTTTACCATTAAGATGAAGTCTTTTCCTTAGCTTTTTGTTTCTATTTTATTGTTAAGATTCTGAAATATAATGAGAAGGACAGTGTCTTCTTGGTTGTCGGTGCACGTATGTATGGCTCATTGCACAAGGAGAAAAGCAGTCAGGAGCACGCAAGTACGAACTAGAAAGAATCTAGACAAAGAGCAGCAATGGTGCTGGTTGGTTATGGTAACTGGCAAAGGTGAATGAATGAGGTCTACAACTCACAAATTCTTACATTTAGTAAAATACATATGTATTAGTATATGATTTAGGGTTTTTGATAGGCTTAACTCTTAGGTAGCAAGAATAACATTCTGCCTGTGTGTGCAGCACTTTTGCAGTGGCATATAATCCTGTATCAGTTTCTGAAGTGCTCTCATGACCAAAAGAGTGGTGATTTTATGCCTTTACTTTATTTTTTGGGTTTGCATTCACTTTTTTCTGTAGTGTCTTACTCTGTTGAATGTTATATTATTTGCTTTGCAGCCTTTGAGGGCAGGCTCTGATGGCCTGTATGTACTCAGCGCAGCTATTACATTTGTCTAATTCACACTCCACATGTAAGTTACACCATAGTTTGCACCTCTGCTATTTACAAAAAAAAAAAACAAAACTACCTTTCATTATTTGTTTGGTATTTCCTTCAATTCTGTCCTTTCCTGTTTCTCAATTTCGTCTTCTGAGAAGACAAGATGACTTGGCCTCTTTCTGGGGAGCTGTAGCGGTATTTGTACTTCACTTAGGAATCCCTGCCCCTTGGTCTGCAGACACTTTGGTTTCACCCATTTGTTCCCTCGTGCCTAAAATCCTGCACCTGCTTGTACCCCAAGTAAGTGGAAGTTCACCACCCGTATTGTATCTCAGGCCTTTGTCTGCATATACCCCTTTGGGCATTCAGTGTATTGTATGTCATCAGAGCCAGTGTAATACATGCGAGTAGAATAAGGTCCGCTGAAAACACTGCAGTGTCAGATGCTTTGGTTAAGGAAGTAGAGGAACTGTTCTTGGTTCAGCCACCCTAACTGGGATGTTCCCCATCAGCCTACCTTTTGTAATGTGCTACCTTTTTCTTTCTCTTTGTAGCCCAGCATATCCAGGATGGTTTCTGTTAGGACCAACAGCAGTTCCTGCAGGTGGGACTGCAAGTGTGATGGTGGTTCAGCTTCTTAACATCTTCAGTTCCCTGTGTCCTCAATAAGATGTGTATTATACAACTGGGGATTACTACAGCTTCACTGTCTGGGTGTCCCAGTCCAAAAAGTTTGTAGAAGACTCTCCACAGATTTTGTCTGAAGCTAGGGAGAGGGTTTACTATACCGGAGAGACTCCGGTGTGTAACTCCCTTGTACAGTTAATCATCTTCTGGGAGTCCAAAGCTGAGGGAGGGTGGGATTTCAGACACACCTCTCTCATTAGCTTTTTCCTTGGAGTAGTGTTTGTGGCTCACTGCTCAGCGTGCTGCTGCTTTGAATCTCATTCGGAAGAGCACCATCAAGAGTGCAGGCAGCTAACACGGGGCTGTGGATTGTACTTCAGAAGCAGATGCCAACGACTTCAAAGTCAGGCTCCGCAATGCCAGGTCTCACACTGTGCCTGCATCCTTTTGCGTAACACACCTTTACATTTTTAATCTGAGACACACAGAAACTAAACTCTGAAAGACGGCCCTTGAGTCATTTCTTTCATCTATTGTGCATCGCAGGAATGCGCTTCACACTAAATGCCTTTGCTCTGTCCGTGCGAAGCAGGTTGAGGCAGCCCCGTCCAGTCATGGGTTCGATAATCAGGCAGGCTGGCAGGAGGCAGGGCAGGTCGTCTTCAGATGAGCGACTCGGACAAGCTGATGGGCTCCAGGTGTGCCAGATTCCCTGACCAGTCTGTCCTCTTTTCTCGTTGAGTCACGGGGGCACTACCTGTACCTGTTAATTGCCACTTCCCACCTTTCCCGGGTCTTTCCTTTGCGTGTTGGTGCTCAGAAGTATCAATGCTAGCCCCACACCGTGTGAAATATCCTCCAAAGTCATGGTACTTCCAAGACCATTCCACAGCTGGAGACTCCTCACTTTTCATTAAAGTGTCTGCTTTTAGCAATCCGAGTCTTCCCTTGTTTAGTTTACTAGTAAACAGTTTTTAGATATACTATGAATATAAAGAAATACATTCTTGAAGTTTATCCTTTTGAAATTCTTGCAGGTGAGTATCCAGGCCACACTTATAGTTCATATAACTGTGCTAATTATATTTATTTCTAATTTCGATACTAAAGTCCTTTCCATCTTATGATCATTTCTCCGCTTGTTACACTACTCCTCTGATTTCGTCAACTGTTCTGGCTCCGAACAGGGACAGCCATGTGCTGATGATCCCATCACGGCTCTTCTAGAAAGTGTGTTGTCCCCATTACAGCCAAGCAGAGGGACAAAGATTTTGTTAATATTTCACTGAAAACTTTTATCCACTTGGTTCGCTCTCTCCACAGTTCTTCTCTTAATATTATGAGTTCCTGACCTGCAGAATTTTTATTGGTATTGGTATTACAGGTATCCTGAGGATAGTTTTAGCTTTTTATCCCCTTGTATTCCATGCCCCTAATCATCCTCTGCACATACCTTAAGTCTGCTTTATCTTTCCTTTTGTGGGTATAGTAACACTTCCCAATCTTATATCACCTCCGGATTTGGTGTACATACAAATTTTCCTATAACACCATTAAGAAGTACATCCATAATATGATCCATTTTAATTTTCTGTGACAGGCAATACCACATGCTTCAGAAGATGGTGTGAAATCTTCAGACGCACACAAATCATGCTGTTATGTACCTACACAGAAAGTTTATTTCTTTGCCATAGCAGTCTATTACTGACTTATGGCTGCATCAGGTTCTGTGTCCATTCCAGCCGAACTTGCAAAAGAGATACCTGGAAGTGTTTAGTTCCCAGGTCTTATTGAAGACCAGTAATGGCTGTGTTTCCAGTTCCTTTGAAGTCCCAGAATTTTGTTATCTGGTTATCTGGTTCCATCTGCAGCTGCACATTTCTGCAGAGATTTTAATGTCATTTTGACAGTGTAATATCTGGGTTCTGAACAAGGATACAAATATTTTCTGGGAAACTTAGTGAATTTCTCTGTTCCCTGCCTGGAACCGTACTGACCCCACAGTAACAAAAGTTAAAGGGTACCGCTGAACAATTTCAGCTGTATTTCACCACAAAAAAGGAAGTTAGGTACAACAGCTAATTTTTTCTAAGAATGCAAGGCCACAAAGATTAATAGTTTCTGGTATAAGGGAGTACTAACGGAAGAAAAGGTTTAAACATGAAACTGATTTTTGTTAAGTGTCGAAGGAACTGGTTTTTTATCCGACCTACAAATCAGGCAAAGACTACCCGCACTAATAATAACAAATTTACTCTTCCAAATTCAACAACTAAATTTTTAAATGGAATGACAAGTATATATTTTACTAAAAAAAGAACTGTCAGTTTTAGTATAGAGAAGATAAAAGTAGGGTATTTTGAATATTAACTCTTTCCCATAAAAATAAAATACAAGGGTTTTGTTATACTTTGAACCATATTGTTTTTCAAAGACTAACACTTTTCTTTTTTTTTTATTTCCATAAGTTTAAGATTTTAAAGTCTCTTCAAAACAGTGAAAAATGGGAGACAATTACAGATCTTAAAATTTTGAGATTATTTATAAACATTCACTGCTTATGGGAAGTACACTTCATATCTGCGAATGTATTTATTTGTATTAGTATTCTAAACAAAAAACAGTTATGTTATGATTTCAGCTATTTTAAGGCTGAACATCCACTCCCAATGCTGACATGTATTTCTTAAAAAGGCCGAAGTGTATACAGAGTGAAGCAGTAGACTGTGAAACAAACTCAGCTGTTGAAATACGTGTGCTGGAAAAATGTTATTTGATTTAACAGCTAAAGATGTTTCCTTACCAGAGATAGATCTAATAAGACCTTAAAGGATGTGAGGCTAAATTCAGATAATGTTTATGTACTGAGGGTAAGATGTCTTTGTAAGCAACAATCTATGGCAATAACAACGATTTCTTTGGATGGAAAATGGCAGGATGGAGGTAGGCTCATGGTGCAATGAGGGGAGAGCTGCTTTGGTGCCTGGTGTTTCATGCAGACACCGCTGGGCTCACCACTTACCACCCAGCTGATCTGTTGCCTTCTGTATAGATCACATCCCTTCTCACCAACTAGAAATGCTGTAGCTGTGGACAGGCTTAGGCAGGGGCAGGTTAATACACATGTAGGCAACAATATGAGATTGATATACAATCAATCGCATTCTTCCACTTAAGAAACTCAGCTTTCTTTGATTTCATGTAGATTATGGTAGAGATGGCTGAATATATTTTCTAGCAGTTTAAAAAAAAAACCACCAAAAACGAAAAACAAAATGCTAAAAAATCTTATACATTTGAGACTCGCTATCAAAGTTACTGGCCACCATCACTGCAACACACCACTATCATCCTAACCTGCATGTTTTGTAGTTTTCTCACCAATTGAAATCTATTGTTTCAGTAACTCTTTTCTTAAATAACAGGAGGTTAATTAACACCCAGTGTTCTTCACAGAAGCGTTTTATGAGTGTTACCGAGTGAGTTCTGACAAAACCAATAAAGGAAGATAATTTCTTATTTCCAGAAGGGTGTATTTACAGACAGAAAAGTTTAGTGATTTGTCTCAGACCTTAAAAATTGATCTCCAGCACCCTAGTTGTATAACATAGGATGGGTTATTTTGCTTCAGAGTCCAGCTGCCTATGAGTTACACACTGCATCTTTCGCTATTTTTGTGTCCAAGTTGTTTTGGGGATCCTGACTGCTGCCCACCTAAAAACGTCACTAGCTGGCTAAGGAGGGTAAGACTTTAATGTTTACCTGATATACTGTCTACCCAGAATTGTATTCAGCACTTTATGCCCTGGGTTATCAACCTCTTAAAACGAGGGTTTAAAATAAAACCGATGATGTAGCCTTAGCGACAGGAGAACTCAAAATCATTTCTTTTACAGCACAAAGTGGGGACTTTTTTTTTCCCCTCTGCAGCATTGTGGGTTGCTTGGACTGAGACATTTCTTTGATGTGTAAATGCACCTTAAGAAGGACATTAAATATTTCAAGTAATTGGTATGAACATGAAATCTCTCATTAGTGTCTGCTAGACAGCTGCAAAGTGCAGATAAGAAAATGGATGTGCTAGTACAAGAAAATATTCCAAAATTCTTGAGGGAAGATTTCTGTCTAGAAATGTCCCTTTTCTTTTTGCCCTACCAGTCTATGTCTATGCAGCCTCTGTCTACTGCATTCTGGTTATGTGGAAGTGTAAAGCACGGTGTACGTTGATCTCCTTGCCACAGAGGCTTTTCCTTATAGTGACATGACATCCAGGATCTAGGCTGCAGACCAAAACTATTTTCCCACCTACTTGCAGAACAGAATTTGAATAGGGCTTATTTAAAACACCTTATTTGTCACATGTTTGATTTTGAAATGCATTTTCAATAACATCCACTGAAGTCCATTCTAAAACTGATGTGACTGTCTAAAACGAAATGACAACAGTAATTAACATTCCACTTCATGGTTAATTAAAATAGATTATACACTAAGAAAACACAAACTTCATCTCATAGAACTAGTTAATTAGTCTTCTGAAAGCTGCTTTTATGAGGTCTGGTGCTTTCACAAGTTTAAAATTTGTCTGTTAGAGTAATACGGATGTGAAGAAATCGTGTGGACTGTTTCTAGGAAAGGAGAAAGTTTACTTCCCCACACATACTTCTGTCAGTTTCTGAGAAAGTCTCAGGATATATAAATTCACCCTTCCTGAGACTGAGCAAGTTGTCATTGGGAATTAGGTAAGAACCTTGGAAGGGAAAGGAATTTCATAACAGGCTGATTTTCAGCATTCATCATGGTTACTGCATTGAGGAGAGAAGGGCAGTCAAGTGTATACTGCCAGTATAACCATATTGAATAATCTAGTTTAGTGGGCAGACCAGAGATGAAGGCTGGAAACAGAACTTGAGTCCTTCAGAGTTCTGGATGTTTTCCAGATACTAGACAGGGTAGAGTTGCGCTAGTGAAAATCTGATGTTTTTTTAGTGGTGCTCTGAAAGCGGGGTAGTATGATGTCCTTTGTAGTGCAGAATCCCAAGGTAATGGGAGCAGCTCTCCCTATTATCTATAGTTGTGACCTGCGTTATGCATCAACCATTAATTCTTGTACAGGTTTTTTAAAAAATTTGCAGATTTCTCTGAAGGTTACCTTCTTCCATATAGATTTAGTACTAATGAAAAAGTACCCATTGGTAGCTTTGGTGACTGAGGCTTTATGTCTACAGATTGGGACTAAGGCAAATTTTTCTCCTACAGTGGTCTGCAAGCAAACTAAAACCAGGAGAGAGAAGGAACTTTTTCTGTAGGTAACAGGCATTTCATCACAATGATTTGTGCAGCCCTGGCTTTCCAGTAAACACGCAGGCCATGCTGATGGATAGAGAAGCTGAATCTGACAGCCAACAAGATCACCTCCTGAGTCTTTTAAGCGAAAACGGCTCCAGCATCCTACTGAACTGGGCTGCAGAACAGTAGATAATAATATCAATTTCGTTGCATTTAGGTGTCTAATATCCTGAGCCATAAAGAGTTTTCCCACTGTTGGATCTCTCTGATATTCCGAACAAATATTTTCGTTTAGTGCTCTAAGAAGAACCACAGCACAGCATCTAGTAAGAAGTACAATCATAAATGATGCTGTGGTTGTAAATTAGATATTTGGTGCCTGGCTTGTCTTCCTCAATCCAGGAACAAGCAAGCGATAAAAATACTTGTTTCAGCCATTAATGCTAACTATCCATTTGTTTCAAGTTGTCTTAAGTACATAACAAAATTAAGTTTAACTCAGAACACTTTTTCTCTTCCTGCCTTCATTTGAAATTTTTGCTTCCTTTTCAGACTTGATGACGAGCTTATAAATCCATAGATTTATTTGCTTTTTTCTATTCAATCTAACAAAACACATCACCTCCTCCTACAAAACCTGGTTTTCATATCTTTTCTTTTGTCATTAAAACACTAGAGCTGGAGCAACACAAATATTGCTTATCTTTTAGGAAATTTGTTCTGCGGTGCAGTTTAGCAGGGGAAAATATTTGTAGCTGTTACATTAAAAACCTGGGGTTTATGCTCAGCCCTGCCTAAAATGTCCTTATGTAACCTCATGAGTGAAATGCAGGATACATACTTACTCCTTAACAATAGCACTAAGAGACCTTGACTGATGCTAAGAAGTCTGAATGTTCAGAAATATTACCATACCTAAGTGGGAGAGCTGGGACTGCACAGCTCAGTGAATATTCCTCTGAGCTATAAATAGCTTTTGGAATTTTGGTATCAACTGCAATTTTAAAGTGCCCAAATACACACAATTCACAACCCTGCTGTCTTGCATTACAGAGTGTTTTTCAGCTCTTTAGAGCCTGACCTAACTTTTGTGCCAGGTACTGCAATCTGGGTTGCTTATTTTCAAATACAATATTAAGGTAAATTCAGAAATACCTATACACAGAGAAAAGATGCAAGTTAGCCAGCCTTCTGATCTGACAAACAAAAAGTGCATGATTTACTGAGTGACAATCAAAATTATCAATGCCCGCATTAAGAAGCAAGACAGAACATTTTAAATACACCAGTAGTTAGCCATTAGGCCACCCTGATCATGTAGTAAATTCCGGTCTCTTTGCAACCCTCAATTCAAAACTAGATAGCTTTCTCCAAAATGTACTCCAGGGAAGATCATTTTCATTTGCATAATAAAAGAGAAAGTTCTTTCTGTGAAGGTATCACTGTATAAAAGATGTTGTCTCATTGATGCAACAGGGCAGATTATTTAAGTCTAATTTAAGGCCTGAAAATATATGGCTTCTGTGCTTTGAGCATCAACGCAGCATTCATCAACCCAGTAACAGAGTGTACATATATGAGACATACTGATTAATACACAGAATTTGCCTGTTATGTTCATTATTTTGATGAGACAGTCAAGAGCTTACATAACTGAAGTTGAAAATGAATGCCTACATTGATATGATTTATAGAAAGATAGAAATCTGACAGTTCTCTTTGTTAGACTAAATGTAAGATACTTAGCTTACTCAAGCAAGTCTAAGTGGTTTACTCTATTTTTCCTCATAGAACAAACATAACTGATATTCCCATAATTGATCTAAAATTATATTGCCTGCTAATAAAATAATTTAAAATTTATAACGTCTTATATATATTTTTCATATTTACTGATTTTGCAAACTATGTCATTGCTAATAAGAGTTCACAGTAATGAATTCATTTCAGTATGTCACCTTGATAGAATAAATTGAGAAGGAAACCTTCTACCTTTACACTCTTGCAACTGTAATTCATTATTGCTATGAGCTTGTACTGTGGTTCAGCTGTATTTTCCCTAAAGGACTTTATCCCAAATGACCGGTGTGAAAGAATTGAAGTTGTACTCCAAATTTTATCTGACGTGTCTTGACTTTTGCTTTTTCGCTTTTCAAACTTCATAGTATTAAGTTAGCTGAAGAGATTGGCCTTGAGGTTGGAGAGTTTTGGTATTTATTAGGAATTAACCTCGAGGATACCTTTATAACCTTGCATTTCCATGTTTATCTGCCAAAAAGATTCACTGTGGTGAGTCTTCAATCTCAGAGAATTATTTACTGACTATGGGCAAAACATAAGGAACTTGAAATTAGAGTGCTCTGTAGCATTCAAACCACAAAAGACATAGTGATCCAATTTTGTATTACCATGAATTAAGCTTCTAGTCATCCCAGAATATAGAAGTTTCCTTGCCATTTTGTAAACCCTTTCTTTTTCGTCTTCCCAATTACGTTGATAATTATTTTCTATTTTTCATTATCCTGATACAGTCTGTAAATCTTTCACACTGGGGACTTCACACCTTTTCAGGTCTCTAGAAGAAGGATATATCTTGTTTCTAACTTTGGTTCCAAACCAAGAAAGTATTTCAATATGTTGTACACCTTCAGCATATGGGTAGTCACACTGAAGTCAACAGGTGACTCATCCTTAAAGAGAAGCATATGGTTAAGTGGTGGGGCTTTTTTTCCAGATTTGGTTCTAAAAATCATGCTGGGAAAGCTTGAATATAAAAACCCTGCTGTTATTCCACTATGTGGAAGAGCAGGACACCTGGCATATTTCCACATTTTCTCTGTGTGTGCCATGAAGCTATATTTTGCAGGATTTCTTTCTATGTATGTGTATGAGGGTAGAGGAAAAGTTGATGTAGCGTGATCCTATACAACCACAAAGCAAATTATGTAGTCTTCACGATGTAACTGGATGAACAGTCCTAGTAACGCTTCGCAGAGAAAATCTATTTGAGTTCTATGAAGACTGACAGAGTAATATGGGGTTTTGGTACAGTAACCAAGGTTTTGTTGCATAGATACTAAACAAGATTGTGTCCTACCCTGTATTCCAGGTTTATTTCTTTGTACAGCTCTGCAAAGAATTTCTATTCAGGTCACAAAATAGCAGTAGGTTTTCAATGTTCATTTCACTCATTAATTTTGAAGGGTCTGGATTTGGATGTGCCATTGTTTGCTGCTTCTCTTTCATATGCATTCTTTATACGTAATTGTAGCAGACAAATGAGATTGTGTTAGGGTAATCTACTCATCATAATCCATTCATGAAATCAGACTTTTTTTTTTGTATTTTATATTGCCCATTTGTGTGATGGAAAGCAGAGAGACTTCTGGGAGCAGGGTCAAAATTCAGCTGTGCTCTCTCTGTCTTGGATTTTAGCTAACCAGTGGATTTTTACTGTCTTTGGCATTTGTGTGGAGACAGGTCCATGACAACAAGAAGAATGCTAGGAATTCCTCTTTTTCAGTGAGTTTGCTGTTACTCAGTGCTGTTGCCTACTGTGTATGCAGTCTTTCTCCTGTTGTAAAGGAGAGGCAGGTTGCTGCAGAAGAGGATTCTCAGGTCTGGATCTGGGCAGACCAAAGTGCCCACCGTGCAACCTTCATGGACGAGCTGAAGCACCTGGGAGGGGTGGGTGGTCAGGCACAGCTTAGCACTCCTTCTAGCATAGCTGCCACTTTGGAAGAGCATTGGAATGCCTTTTAGAAGCACCTCAGTTGCCATCAGCTGCGCTCTAGCAGATGGTCTCTGGGCAATTTACTGCCACCAAACATCCGAGCCTGATATCTACCGGGGCTCTCCAGATTGTTAACAGAAGCGACAGAATGGCATTTTGGCTGCCACAGTGTGCCACCTAAGTTATTAACCTAAAAGAAAGTCAGCAGTGATTTTAAGTTAATACGTTAGCGCTGAATTGCAGCAAGTATATCATCCATTCTGTCACGTCTGCTGCAGCGGCAATAACCTGTGCCAGAAGTAAACAGCTCAGATTGGTGACCTCTTGAATCTTCATGAATTCCCAGAGACCACAGAGAGACTGTAAATCTGTCACTGACTGCACTGGGAATTTAAATGTCTAACTTAGACACTTAGGTACTTTGAATCACTCTCTCCTTGAAATAACAATAGCAAAAAAAAAACCCCTCTCACAAAAGAACCCCACACCTATACTGGGTTTTTAAAGCAGATGTTTGGAATCAACCCCTTGTGTCATGTGCATATTGGTATTATCGTTTTGCAGTTCATTGGTTTTGCATGTATTTTGCCCATCACCTCACGGCTTTGCAGTAACCTCTTTTGTAGAAACTTGAATTTTTAAATGAAATACATTAACTTTTTCTCCCATAGCCACTATTTTATTTACAGTCAAAGAACAGTAAGAGATAATTCCTTTGCAGAATCCATGTCAATTAGATCATGCCAGCAAGCCTGGTCTCTCAGGTCTCTCTTCATTCTGCTTAATTTATCATTTCAACCCATTTACCAGTTTTAGATGTGAGGTTTATTGGCCTAGAATTGCCAAGATCAAGCCCTTGTCTTTTTAAAAGTACAGGCATAACTGTGGTTGTGCTTAAATAGGAACTTCATTTTTGTAACTAATTTTTAAGTTACCTTTTTCCAAAATAGACTTTTTTCTCCCCAGACTACAATATTTAGGAATATAGAATCATAGAATGGTGTGGGCTGGAAGGGACCTTAAAGATCATCCAGTTCCAAGCCCCCTGTCATGGGCAGGGACACCTCCCACTAGACCAGGCTGCTCAAAGCCCCATCCAGCCTGGCCTTGAACACCTCCAGGGATGGGGCATCCACAGCTTCCCTGGGCAACCTGTTCCAGTGCCTCACCGCCCTCATAATGAAAAATTTCTTCCTAATATCTAATCTAAATCTACCATCTTCCAGTTTGTCACTCTCGCTGACTCATGTGTAGATCTAGGTTATTGCATTGGCTGTTTGCTTCATGCTGATGTTCCGCTGAACGCAACAGAATCAGTACCTGCACTTTGGAGTCCAATGGATGTTTTATCACATATTAAAAATTTACTTTTAGAAATGAGTGTAAATCAAATCATTTCAGGTGCCAAAATTATCACATCAAAATAAAAATCCTTTGCAGTGGATCATACTGTTCGATTAGTACTGTAAGGGATCCACGGATGTCCATGTAAATGCTGTCACTGTTGTAAAGTGGATGTGGAAAATATTTCATGTATATTGGCCGACAAAATCTGATCGCAAAGCTTTTGCTGCAAGACTCAGCCTATCTAAGTTCATACAACAGCAGTTCAGAGCTGAGGCTTACAGGTCATAATTAAAGAGCTCTTACCATGGCAATGAACAAATTTAAAACAAATTAATGATGAAGTGTTGTAATTTGGACAGTAGATGTTGTTTCATTAATCTTTCACATCACCTGTGTATGGCTTTTTAAACACGTCTGATTTTAAATACACCCTCTCCCTAACCTCAGGCGATGAGTGAGGGAGGTGGTAGGCTTCCATGGGAAGGCTCTGATGGCCGTGTCATAAACCCGTAACATCTAATGTTTGACATAATTAAACCTAGCAGATTAAGTTAAGGTCTAAGGAGAACCCAGCACTCACTTGCATCCGATGTTCCCAGTGCAGTTGCGTAGACATGCCTGACAAATTTAGCCAAAACCAACACGTTACTTTTGTAGCTTTAGAGCCTTCTCTCTAACATTAGCTCCCTAATATGCCTTGGAAATTCTCTTTATTAGTCTAGCTTACTAATAGGATGCCAGTGTTAAATCTGTTATTCATTGAGGTAGACAAACAACTTTGACACAAAAGAATAAAAGAGAATCTTTTGCTATGGGTACTGAATGTTCCGTGCATGCAGACCATGTATGTTGCAAATTACTGTCTATAGTGTTCCTACATAGAATATACTTTAAAACCATGAAAATATTTTCTTTATATCCCTTAAATATGTAATAAAAACTTGATCTCTGTCACTGTTAGCAATAAGGCAGAATATCAGTGAACCTTAGGACTATTTACTTCAATCTATTCTGATTAAAGATTACGAAAGAAGTAAATTATTATGGAGGGATAACTTTTACTAGCCAATTTAGTGCTCATCCCTCTTTCTGAGAGTGCTTGTGGACCAATATACCTAGTAATGTAATTGCTATTTACTTGGATAAATATCAGTCATATATTTCTCTTGACCTTTTAGTCTATTTAAAGCAAAAAGGAAATAGATATTTATTGTTTGCCAGCCCTTTTTTCTGTCTCATTTCACTGCACATGTTCTGGAATCCAGTTTTCTAGGCAAGCTGACTGCATTCATTCCATTTGCCATTCTGCCATCTGTGAAGTAATTAACTTTTGACTTATGGAAAAAAAAATCAAGAAGAATTACAATCATTTTATTTGTTTCCCAGTAGCCCTGAAAGATAAGCAGTAATATTGTTTCTATTTAAGCCAGGGGCACACATGAACATCCAAAATCTGGAAGTTAGTCAGAGCTTCCTTTACAGTAGCCATTTTAATTTTATTGTAGCTAAAATTTTACTCTCATTACTACAAAGACTGCTACAGTGAGCTGTATTTCTGCATCTGGGTTGAGTGTGGCCCTGAAACTTAATATGACGACTGGATTGAATAGTTTTATACAGACTGACATCCCCATCTGCCAAATTGCAGCACCCCTAGAACCAAGATTTGCAAAACTGTTTAGAGATTTGCAATGTTTTATGTGTTTGGGGGTAGGAGAGAAAAGTATTATCATTTTCGTTTGTAATTTACAAACAGATTTACATTACCATCATTGTTAAAAGAAGACGCTGCTGACCATCCTTACATGTTATTAGTTTTCAGTTAAAAAGAAAAACACCTTACAGACCTGTTACAGTGCTGGTCACATTAGAAGATCTATTTACATGCTTTGCCTATACCAATTCATAGTCTGATGAACTAGTGTGAAGCATTCAAGTTCAGGCTATAGAGAAACCGTGTGTAGCTACTCGTCTATGTTGGTGCACTGATTACTGTCCTTCCCTCCTGTTTTAATTCATCTGAGATGATACAGGGTGAATTAACAGATGGGGCAGAAGTGTATTTTGCCTTTACCAGTTTTCCCACTCCTGTCCCCAGGTGTTGCCCCGCCCACAGCAGGTGTGGCTGAACCACACATGAAGTTTGCAATCCAGAAGATGGAAAAAATACAGTCTCTGTCCAAAATATTTTCTGCAGCGGTTTAGGGACTGCTTCAGGTGCGGTTCAACCATCCTTCGGCATGGGTATACAACAGCTTCAGGCATCCTACTGCAATTCTCACTGTGAGTCAACAATACCAGGATTACAGTCTTTCCAGCTGCAAATGTTACAGAAAACATTTCCTGGGATGGTCATTTCATGGCCATTTTCCTGCAGTACTTTCTGTGGAAGTTTTTCTTGTCTCAGGAACAAGCCTTTCAAATAACTCTGTCTCATCATATCTCACCTACCATCTAGTGAGTGAGTTGCACAGACTGTGTGGATGATAACTGCGGAAGCACAGTTTCAGGCCAGGAGTGACAGCAGTCTTACCCAAATTAAGGTTACGGCATAAAAAACTATCCATAAGCCAGCTCTCCCGGAGAACTGGAAGCTGTCTTACCAGCCAAAAAAAATTGAAAGAGCTGAACAAAGATAGGGAAGCCAGAGAACAGATGTACTAATCCATGCTCAGGCTCCATCAGATGGGATTTGAAACTGCCGTGTCTGTCACAGGCCTGGAAAAAGAGCGGCAGAGCCAGTCTCTGCCTTTCCACATATTGCGGAAAGGAAAGGATTCATCCCAATTAACCAACCATCAAAGCACAGACGCATCCCAGCTGCTCACCTCTGGAGCCCTCACAAATCGTGTAGGTTAACATAGGTAAATTGTTAAATGAAACAAGTTACACATACTTATTTTCTAACATGTCCTCCATCCCAAATGTCCTGAAAATTGTCCAGCTATATTCAGCATTTTTTTTCTGAGAGGACAGGATGGATTTTAATAGAGCATAAATAGTGCACAGTTTTTAGTTCGACTTCAGAGTTTAAATGGCTGGTAAACTATGTATTGGCCACAACGCTCCAAAGTTTTCTTTCCCTTCCAGCAGGCCACATATTTGGGTCTTGTTGGTAAAATTTAGAAATGCAGACTTGTTTATGTGCACCTTACAGCTCCATCTTGTAATTTCAACTATGCATTCAAAATTATAAATATATATAGTGTGGATGGTGTTCTTGAGGAATATGGATGGCTGCCCTGGAACTGCTGGAATCAAAAATCTGGCATAGTATTAGCCGCCATAATCTTTTCTCTCAGTTTTCCCACCTGTGTCATAACAATTATTTCTTGATACTCCTGCACAGCCCAAACCAAAGTAAGTTTTTTCCAGGGATTTAAAGGAAGGGCGAACTTTGGACTGCTT
>VYZM01020538.1:0-23560 GCA_013398915.1 Dromas ardeola
GGAAGGAAGGAAGGAAGGAACTTATCTGCTTTGTACAAATCCTAAATTGAGATGGAACAAGCTCAATCAACTTGTCACAGGTGATAATATATTTACTGTTCATTGTATTATAGCTTTCATTTGGATGTCTGATGCAGCTGACCAACATTAGCCAAAAATTTGCAATCGAAACTATAGCAAAAAAAGTGTGTTTTTTCAGGTGAAGATTGGTGTCAATTTTATTGGACATATTATAGAAATGAGAGTTTCAGGAGTCAAAAGATAAAAATAGATCTTAATATATCTATATTAACTATATATATATAACTATATGTAAATATAAACTTCTGTTACAGACTTCCTGTGATACTTGTAAAATCCATTCTAAAGCCCTCATTCCATGTTCTCCAGTTCTCCTGTGTTTTCTCTGTTTTCTCTATTTTTTTTTTCTTCATTTTCCAATAAAAAGTGTCATTTCTTTAGGGCAGAGGTTACTTTTTCCTGCTTGATTCATATGGAGTTCATTTGACTTATGTGAGTCAACCTCATTAGTTTTTCCTGTTACAAAATAGCTAGTACAAAAAGCAGAAAAAAAAAAAGAGAAAAATGTAACAATGAATTAAAAAAAAAAAAAGAAAAGAAAAAAGTAATAAGGCTGAGAAAGGATGAGGAAATCTGTAAGACATTGCAGACTTGAAACAACCATGAAGCCACAAAATATGCAGATGCTATTTCAAACAAAGGTAATGACAGGTAAAACCCAATAAAGCTCACCAAATATGACTATAAAAGAATATAAACCAAAAGATAACATATAGAAAAAAGCAATAGAAAAGTTTGGCAATTGATAAAACAAAAGTTCCTGTCATGGTTAGGGACGGACTTACCACTGAAGCAAATGGCAGATGCTCTCCCCCTCAAGGAGAGGAGGGAGAGAGAGAGAGAGACTTAGTAGTTTAATAAAAACTAAACTACTTTAATGAAAATATTAATAAAATAATGAAAACAAAGAGATATATACAATATATATGAAACTGTATCAAGCTCCCAGGATGATGATCCCATCACCAGCAAGCACAGGGAAAGTCCCAGACTGGACTCAGCGATGGACAGGAGCTGGATTCCAGATCTGGATTCAGGAACGCACGAACCAGGATCAAAGACAGAGTCCTCCT
This sequence comes from Dromas ardeola, assembly GCA_013398915.1. Taxonomy (NCBI): domain Eukaryota; kingdom Metazoa; phylum Chordata; class Aves; order Charadriiformes; family Dromadidae; genus Dromas; species Dromas ardeola. The sequence continues at coordinate 1,155 of VYZM01020538.1, forward strand.
TGGACACTGGCCATTGAAGAAAGATACCTGACCTCAGCTTTTATACTGAGCATGATGCAGATGGGATGGAATACCCTGTTGGTCAGGTTTGGGTCACCTGTCCTATCCACTCCTCCCCACAGGTGCAAACCCTCTAAGCTCTTCTGTTTTGTACCCTCCAATGGGGCAAATAACAAAGTTAGCTGACCTTGGTTCTTATAGCAATAAGTATAAGCAAGAGCCTGTCTGCAGACCATTTCTTGGCATAAACTATAAATATAGGTTTTATCAATATGAGTGAACAGTTTCTGCACAATATGCTGTTAATTTCAGCTAGTTTCAGAGAGTTAAAAGCAGCATAGCTAAAAGTTAAAATTACTGAACAGAAAATTGGTTCTGTCTTACCTCAAACCAGGACAGTTCCCCTCAAAAGAATAAGAATATATTCATAAAAAGCAGAGCTTTGGCACCAAAGCTTATAGAAAATCATAACTGATCAAAGGAGGAAATATTTATGTAATTCTTGCATGAATTACACGAATTACTGTCTGAGTTTGTCCACCATACTATGGATGAAACAAGTCCAGTTTGTCAGAACCAAAGATGGAATAAAGACTTTTAAAGAAAGAAGTGTACAGAAAACAATTTTTTACGCTTAAGCGTACAGAGGCATCCCATTCAACTGAGAAATTAAATGACCTTGAATTAAAGGAAGAAACAAAAAATAAATCTTTCAAACCCCCTGCACATTACTGAAACACAAAACATATTTGTCTGTCACCTTAAGAAAAAATATAAGTAATTTTTTTATAAATAATATATTTATTTCCAGATCTAAACTTACTGAACTGTGAAAACTACTACAGATATGCTGTAGCATTCATCACATACATTTAACAAAATAATTGATTACTAGGGGTCAGTTTTATTAAATTTGGGGCAAAACAGTGAGTTTCAGATGAGACTAAAATATAAAAAAAGTTATAACTCACACACAAGCTGGGTAGTTTTTCAGGATAGAAATCTTTTAATTAGGTGTATGTATTTTTTTTTATGTAGTAGCTATAATGTATGTACATATGTGTTATTATATTCTGTATCTTGTTATTTTCATTGAGTAATTAAATAAAATTATTTTTTCCTATTAACAGGCTTCAAAACCCTCTGTCCTTGAGATGTTATATATACAAAACTGATCCTTGTGTGCTTTACCCTGAAAGATCTGGCTAATGATAAAATTTGTCTATAACTAGTCACATTTTCATTGGTTGTTATTTGCAGATGAATTTTAGGTGCTTTTTAATCTGCCTTTTATTAACATCTTTCCTTTCTAGAACCTGTTTAAAACAGTGCTGTAAACATTCAAGTAAAAAGTGAATCTTTTTCTTCATTCTGTCAAGAACAAGTGAAACTTAAAAGCTGATGTCCTATTTCTAAAGACACAAAAAACCTGCAGATTACCAGGAATACATAGATCACGTCTGAACAAAATAAAATGCTAAGCATTATGCCTGCATAATGCTCATTGCCTGATACAGTATTTAAACAAAGTTTTCTTTTGTGATCAAATTTAAGTAGCAGGTATGCTTTGTGTTCATATCATGGGGATGATCCGCCGGTGATGCCCACCCACTTTCGTGCAGTTCTGTATGCACTACAAAGTCTGAGCCAGGCAGTGTGCAGTGCATACATTCTGACTAAGATAAGCCAAGTGAAAAAAAAAAAAAAAATCCTTCTATTTTTCAAAGTCTTTTAGAACCAGTAAAGATTTAATCAGCTCATATTGATTATATGTCACTGTGTCCTGCTTCTTAATGACTAAGTCTGGTAGATTTTCACTTTATCAATCAAGGCAAACAAGTATAACATTAACAAACAGAGACAGCTTGTTTTTATTTAATATTGTAAAGAATATTACTTTGGAAGTAGGACAACAGAAAAATCAGTTAAATTTATAATCATCCATTAACACTCAAATTAAAACTAGCATTAATATAAAGTAACATATAGAATCCCAAATGTATCCAGAAATCCTAACAGTTACTGCACATTTAACTTGTGCCTACAGTTTCATTTATTTCCCTGGGAACAGTAGCTACTGAACAGGCAGCTAAAACTTGCTAGGATTTATCTCCTACATATGATTTATTTACTTACTTTTAACAAATTAGCAGGAATATAGGCACTGGTATTGCTGAAAGGCTTCTAGGCTACAGTCCCCCGTGACAGAACTGGATTGCAAACTTTAATTATCTGTTCTGAAATGCTATACTATCAACAAATACAAGAACTGTGGAAAGTAAATCAGGAAGTTTTCTTAGTCAGGGTTATTTTTCACTCCTGGGACTACTGGCATATTGTTCCATGTCCAGACAAAATTGAAATTCAGTCCGTACTGCACAAGTGTTTTCATATTAGGCTTCTAGGTATCCCAAATTATTTAGCTCTAGATAGTAGTTGCTCTCTCAGATGGACTTGAAATCTCAAATGAAAGCTATGTTTCTGAAGGCCAGGAGTATTGATATTTATATTTTAGATTTACGTTTTCATGTGGAATGTCCTTTGCCTTCCTCACCCAGTTGCCTCCACACTGATTTATTTTGAAGATCAGCCTTGGAATAGGAATTTCAAACTCTTCAAATGAGATTGAGAAATTCTTGAGAGGACTGCTTTACACATTTCAGAATAATTTACATTGTTCAGAGAATGGGATGTCCAAAGGTCTTTTCTGTGGAATGACTCTCAGCTGGGAAAATCCCAAGGATCTGTAAAGACAGATGCGCTCAATCACACCCCAAGTTCCCATAGTATCTAATGGAGCAGAAATGCAATGTTTTCCAGAAATCTCCATCTTGCAGTTGGTGTGCAGTGGTCCATACCATACTGACTCATATCAGATCTCTCTCAACAATCAGTAAAGAACTGCTTCTTTCTCTGTTTAGTCTGCTCTCTGTATCATGTTCAGCATACTGTCTTTTTTTCTTCCTGAAGGAATATCTTTAAAAGAATAAAATTTACAGTATAATTAATGTTCTGTGATATTTCCATTGATCATTGTTTTTCCAAGTTGTCCTGGTTTGAGGTAAAACAGAACCAATTTTCTGATTTGTAATTTTACTTTTAGTTGGGCGTCTTCTAACTGACTAAACTCAGAAATTACCAGCATACTGTTCAGAAACTGTTCACTCTCAGAGTGATAAGACCTGATTATACCAAGGAATGGTATGCACAGAGGCTCTTGCTTATACTTATTGCTATAACAGGCTCTTGCTTATACTTATTGCTATAACAACCAAGGTCAGCTCACTTCGCTATTTGCCCCGTTAGAGGGTCGGAAGCGGAGAAGTGTAGAGAGGTCACACCTATAGGGAGGAGCGGACAGGACAGGTGACCCAAAACTGATCAACAGATCCCATATGCATCACACTCAGTATAAAAGCTAAGGGATCAAAGGGGCAAGTCTGCTCTGTCTTGTTTTTTCTTCAATGGCCGACGTCCAAGGAGGACCCTGTCTGTTCATCTGCCTTTGATCCTGATCCGAGGACTCCTGACTCTAGTTCCGGAATTCAGCTCCTGTCCTGTCGCTGACTCCAGTCTGGGACTTTCCCTGTGTCCGCTGGTGACACGATCATCATCCTGGGAGCTGGATACGGTTTTGTATATGTTGTATACTGTTTTTTTAATTTTCTCATTATTTCTTATTTCCTTATTTATTATTATTTTCACTAAAGTAGTTTAGTTCTTTTTCTAAACTTGTAAATCTCCTTATTGTAAACTTGTAAATCTCTAAACTTGTAAATCTCTGAGGAGAGAGTGGGGGGAGGGCCATCTGTCATTCTGATTGGCCAATCTGGCCAAAACCACGACACAACTATATTTAATATGCTTATCAAAAGGATGTCTAGCAATATACACCTCATTTTGTATAATGAATATTCTTTCGTTTAGTTTTTGACAATAAGTTACTGTGCATGTGGCTTGGCCTTATTTAATAATATCTCTCCAAGAAAAGAGGCTAAGTTACAGCTAACTTTGAAAGAAAGAAGTAGGGAGATATCTAAGGTTTATCATGGGGTTTCATCCCTGTAAAAAGCAATGCAGTGTATTTAAGCAGTCCCAATGAGGGAATATTTTGTGGAGAGTTCATGGGATTACAGGATACAGAGTAGACGGGGGAAAAAGCAATGCTGTACACTCCTGTGCAGCACTGAATGAAACTGAATAAGAATATTGAAGGTTGAAACATACATATGCATGAACATGCAGATGATGTGTGGTGAATTCCTTAAACAAATTCAGACAAACAAAATGAAACCAGCTGCTGCTACATCATCCCTGAAGTATTTCTTTGGAGAGTAGCCTCCCTCTATCTATGTACTGAATTCTGAGTGCTTCCCAGTGGTCTTTACATTTCTGGCCTTTTAATGAATTTTATAGTAGAAACCTGCTCAGTATTTTGTAGACACTTGTTCCTTGAAACATGTATTCCATTGCATTTGTTTGTGTCACATTTGTTTAATTTGATTTATTTTGGATTAGGACATTATTTAGGTAGACTATGAACTGAAAAACTATCCATATAACAAGAGCTGTTGTAGGCAAGGATCAAATATATCTCAATATAACTCCACCGAACACTAAAAAAAATTCAAGAGGGATATATAGGGCACTTCACATGAAGTCAGTAAAGGACTTATGCAAGATTTACTTAAAAAAAACTACGTTCTGTTTGTTTGGAAATGAGCTTCATATGTGACCGCATATTAATTCATCCTTTATTATAATTTTGGAAGTATAGCATTCGAGTAGGGACTGAGCCTCTAGCTTTTCTAACGCTGTGATGATATATAAGTTCTCTTCCTTATACTTTTTTTTAAAAAACAGAGACCATATAAAGAAGAGACATTAACAAAAGAGTTACTGTCACTAGATATGAAAAGGGGTTAGTGTCTATATACAACTGTAATAAAAATGGAGGAATTACACTGTATCACAGTATCACAGTATCATAGGGTTGGAAGGGACCTCTGGAGATCATCTAGTCCAACCCCCCTGCCAGAGCACGGTCACCTTAGAGCAGGTTGCACAGGAACGCATCCAGGCGGGTTTTGAATGTCTCCAGGCACGGAGACTCCACCTCCTCTCTGGGCAGCCTGTTCCAGTGCTCTGCCACCCTCAAAGGAAAGAAGTTCCTCCTCGTGTTTAGGTGGAGCTTCCTACACTCAAGTTTGTGCCCATTACCTCTTGTCCTGTCACTGGGCACCACTGAAAAGAGCCTGGCCCCATCCTCCTGACACCCACCCTTGAAGTATTTGTAAGCATTAATAAGGTCACCCCTCAGCCATCTCTTTTCCAGACTAAACAGACCCAATTCCCTCAGCCTTTCCTCATAAGAGAGGTGTTCCAGTCCCCTAATCATCTTGGTAGCCCTATGCTGCACCCTCTCCAGCAGTTCCCTGTCCTTCTTGAGCTGGGGAGCCCAGAACTGGACACAGTACTCCAGGTGTGGCCTCACCAAGGCAGAGTAGAGGGGGAGGATGACCTCCCTCAACCTGCTGTCCTCTCAAACCCTGATTGTCTAAGTTTTGACAGTATCGAGCAGCTAGATGCCTACCCATGTTGAGGAGCACTCTCTTTTGATGTGTAGAGGCCTGGTGCTCTCTGTACCTGGTGCTCTCTGTAGAAAACCATTCTTGAATTCAACAAATGAAAGATTCCAGCATTCCATCCAAAACTGAGAAGAGCCCTCTGGATCAAAGGAGAAATGAATCTACATCTTCAACTTCAAAGATCTAGCCAACACTGGGAACAATCGAATGCTCTCAATCTGTTGTACCAGAGTGGTAATTAAATAGTCTCTTGACCTGGAAATGAGAATATATAAGTGCTGTCTCATGTGCTTGAGATGGAAACATTTCCATTTCCATGTTTAATAAATGCTTAGCTATTTTTTATTAGGAAATCACCGTCAGAATATTAATTTAACCACTATAGTTCAGAATGTCTCACCTCAAGTTGTGCCAGGGGAGGTTTAGATTGGATATTAAGACAAATTTCTTCACCGAAAGGGTTATCAAGCATTGGAACAGGCTGCCCAGGGAAGTGGTTGAGTCACCATCCCTGGAAGTATTTAAAAGATACATAGATGTGGTGGTTCAGGACATGGTTTAGTGGTGGACTTGGCAGTGCTAGGTTAACGGTTGGACTCAATGATCTTAAGGATCTTTTCCAGCATAAATGTCTCTATGCTTCTATGATTGTATGATTCTACAAATCAAGGATAAATAATTGTTCCATGCAAATTAGTAAAACTGTAATTACCGTAATTATATCTCTGACCGTTGTCATTAGCTATTGGTGGAAGCTATCTGCACGACTTCCAGCTGCAACTATTGTGTGCACTGAATGATAGTAGGACCCACTGAACAGCTGAGCAGAATCATGTGTGAAGAAGTCCATTTGTGTGATCAAGAGAGAGACATATTTGTCCTGAATAACTCAAGTTAAATCCTTTCAGCAGCATTGGATCAGCAGATAAATTAAAGAAATCCAAAGAAATTGCTAAAAATTAGTGGGAATTGACTATTTTCTAAGGTTTAATGATGTGTCAGTGAGTGATAAGTGAGGAGACTGTAAAAAGTTCTGAAGATATTAAAGAAAAAAAACTTAGCACATGACTTGATATTTCTGAGCAATATTCTGGGGAGTAGTATTACAGGACAACATCCAAATAAAAAAAAAGTGTCAAGAAAGACAGTCTTATAAGAGGGGATGCATTACTGGACCTGTTGGTCACCAACACAAGTGAGCTAATTGCTGACATGAAGATTGGAGGCAGCATGGGCTGCAGTGATCATACACTGATAGAGTTTGTAGTCCTGAGGGATATGGGTCAGGCAAAGAGTAAAAGTCAGAACCCTGAATTTTAGGAAAGCAAACTCTTCAAGGAGTTAGTCAATAGGACCCTCTGGGAAAGTGCCCACAGGGACAAAGGAGCAGAACAGGGCTGGCAGATCTTTATGGATGCTTTCCATGGAGTGCAAGAGCTCTTGATCCCCATGTATAAGAAATCAGGAAAGGAGGGAAAGACACTCATAGCTGAGTCGAGACCTGCTGGTCAAACTACAGGACAAGAAGAAAAGGCACAGACAGGGGAACCAGAGACAGGTATCCTGGGAAGAGTATAGGGATTCTGCCTGATTGTGCAGGGATGGAGTCAGGAAGGCCAAGGTGCAGCTGGAGCTGAACTTGGCAAAGGATGCTAAGAATAATAAGAAGGGCTTCTACAGGTACGTCAGCCAGAAAAGGAAGGTCAAAGGAAGCATACCGCCCCCTGATGAGCAACACTAGCAATCTGATAACAATGGATCAGGAGAAAGCTGAGGTACTCAACAACTTCTTTGTCTCAGTCTTCATTGGCAACCTCTCTCCCCACGCCTCTTGAGTGGATGGACCACAAGGCAGGAACTGGCAGACCAAAGTCCCTCCCACTGTAAGAGAAGATCAGTTCATGACCACCTGAGGAACCTAAACATATAGAATTCTATAGAACCTGATGAGATGCATTCCAGAGTCCTGAGGGAATTGGCTGATGTAATTCCCAAGACACTCTCCATGATATTTGAAAAGTCATGGCAGTCAGGTGAAGTCCCCAGTGACTGGAAAAAGGGAAACATTGCATCCCTTTGTAAAAAAGGTAGAAATGAGGACCCTGGGAACAACTGCCCTGTCAGTCTCACCTCTGCGTCGGGGAAGGTTATGGAGCAAATCCTCCTAGAAGCTATGCTAAGGCACATGGAGGACAGACAGGGAGGTGATTCAAGGCAACCAGCATGGCTTCATCAAGGGCAAGTCCTTCCTGAACAGACTTCTATGATGCAGTGACTATATCAATGGACAAGGGAAGAGCTATGGATGTCATTTATCTGAACTTGTCTTCGACATGGTCCCCAACAGCATCTTTCTCTCTAAATTAGAGAGATCTGGATTTTATGGGTGGACTGTTCCGTGGATGAGGAACTGTTGGATGGTTACATCCAGAAGGTAATGGTCAATGGCTCAACATCTGGATGGAAAGCTGTGACAACTGGTGTCCCTCAGGGGTCTGTATTTGGACCACTAATGTTTAATATCTTCACCAACAACGTGGATGGGATTGAGTGCACGCTCAGCAAATTTGCAGACAATGCCAGGCTGAGTGGTGCACTTGACACACCTGAAGGATGGGATGCCGTCCAAAGGGACCTGGACAAACTCAAGAAGTGGGCCCATGTGAAGCTCATGAAGTTCAACAAGGCCAAGTTCAGGGTCTTGCATGTGGGTCAGGGCAACCCTTGGTATCAATACAGGCTGGGGCATGAAGGAATTGAGAGCAGCCCTGCCAAGAAGGACTTGGGGGTACCGATGGATGAAAAGCTGGACATAAGCTACAATTTGTGCTCACAGCCCAGAAGGCCAACCGTATCCTGGGCTGCATCAGAAGAAGCGTGTCCAGCAGGTCAAGGGAGGTGATTCTGCCTATCTACTCCACTCCAGAGAGAACCCACCCGGAGTGCTGCGTCCAGCTCTGGTGTCTTCAACACAGGAAAGACATGGGCTTGTTGGATCAAGTCCAAAGGAGGGCCACAAAAATGATCGGAGGGATGGAACACCTCTCCTATGAGGACAGGCTGAGAATGTTGGGGTTGTTCAGCCTGGAGATGAGAAGGTTCCAGGGACACCTTATTGCAGGCTTTCAATACTTAAAGGGGGCTTATAAGAAAGATGGGGACATTTTTTTTAGTAGGGCCTGTTGTGATAGGACAAGGGGGAATGGTTTTAAACTAAAAGAGGGTAGATTCAGACAGGATGCAAGGAAGAAATTTTTTACGATGAGGGTGGTGAAACCCTGGAACAGGTTTCCCAGCGAGGTGGTAGATGCGCCATCCCTGGAAACGTTCAAGGTCAGGTTGGATGGGGCTCTGAACAAGCTGATATAGTTGAAGGTGTCCCTGCTCATTGATCGGGGGATTGGACTAGATGACCTTTAAAGGTCCCTTCCAACCCAATCCAAACCCTTCTATGATTCCATGATTGTATGATTCCACGATAGTATCAAAAGCAAAATCGGAAGAACGGAATTAAAAACTTCTTAGTGAAGGTCTCCTCATTACTTGGGTCACTTTTAAATGACTGCACGGTGATCAATCCATTCAAAAGTATTGGGAACTGTCCTGCTTTGGCAGTGAGTTTGAGCAGACTGAATACCACTGGTCATTCAATTTCTTGAAGAACATTCATGCTTTTTTCTTCATCTCTTACTTTCTCTCTTTCTTTTCCTTCTTTTCTCTCTTTCTCTCCCTTCCTCTCTTCCTTTCTCGCTCTTCCTCCCCCTCTCCCCCTCTTCTCTTTCTTTTCTTCCTTCCTCTCTTCCTCTTTCTACCTCTCTTCCTTCCCCCCTCTTCTTTCTCTCTCCCTCTTTTCCTTTCTCTCCCCCACTCCATCACTCTCCTCCTTCCTCTCTCTCCCCTTCTCTCCCTCCTCCTCTGTCTTATCTGTATCATTTCCCTTTCAGACAGAACAAAACACAGATTCCCTCTTCTGGTCCAGATGCTTTGACAACGACTTTCCCAAGGTAAATTCGTCCAGCCTTTTAAAAACTGTAGGCTTTGCTGGTTGTGGTGGGTTTGAATTTTTTCACCCACACTTGGCACACTGAGAGCTCACAGCTCTGCAGAATGTTTGTGCCCTGCTACTATTATTCCCTTCATGGAAAAAACCTACTATGCAATTTCCTTTAGCTGTGAGATTAAAACACAAATCTTCAGACACTGGCTTTTAGACAAATAAAAACTAATGAATTTACTGCAAACACTGTAACAACAGCATGTGAAAAAAAATATTTTAAAAAAATTGCTAGATGTTATTGCTCCCTGACAGTTTGGCCTTGATTGATTCCAAAAGCTATGAAGTGTACAGATAACTAAAGATTTTTCTCAGTAGTCCAGGTTGACATGACTTTTCAGATTTCATGATTCAGATTTCAGGTTGACATGACTTTTCAGATTTCCATGGTGAAGTGTCAGCGAAAATTTTTTTAGGTGCTGGTAAGCTGTTACCAGATGTGTTAAAAAAACCCCACAAGTGAATAAAACCAAAATTCATGAATCTGCTGTTTACCATCCTCCTTATTTGTCAATGTGTATGTTAGACAGTCTCATCAACAGAAACGTGTGATGGCCAGAAAATACAGGGGTTTTTGTGGCCAAATTTAGGATCAGATGCTCCAATGCAGGCCTTACTTAGTTCTGACTGAACTGAAAGAACACATTCTCACTGATTCTATTACATGTTGCCTTAAGAAATTAAGCCTCATTTTAAGAGTCTGATCAAGGATTCAGTAGGGATGACAGTAGCTTGAACAAGGTGTTGATGATTCTGTCATCTTATATTAAAGAAACTGAATGTAAATAACTTACAGTATTAAACTGTTAAATTTTATGTAGCATACTGGCTTCCTAGGAAGTGATTAATGACTTAGAGTCTGAAGCAATCTGCTAAACATGCATACTCCTGGACATAAACTCAGTGTGCTGGGGGAAGACTACCAGTAAAAGCTGAGATAACATTCCTTTTTCTCATATCCTGCCTATATTCTGATGGCTGCATCTGGAAGAAGCTAACAAGAAAATAAATTTGTTATAAATTGAACTAGATACTTTTTTCCACAAAATTCCTTCATATCAGTTCTGCAATGGCAGGTTACCAAATACCTAAATTTACCCAAATAGGTGGAGCAAATCAAGTATGCCCTCATTCAGGCTCTGGCATTGATATTCTTGGACATACCAAAACATTTTTCCACATTTCAATTCCTTCCCACACTTGGATGACCGAAGTGCATCCCTCACAATGAGTCCCTATACTAAATGGAATTTTCTAGATATTTATTTAATAGAAATTAATATTGCAGCTATAAATATCATTAAAAGACATGCAGCTATGTAATATGTATAAACCACTATGTATGCAATAATTACTTGTCTTCATCAATGTGACATGCAATGAGAACATCTGTGCAATTGAAATCCAGAGAGCCAGCTGCATCCTGGGCTGCATTGAAAGAAGCGTGGCCAGCAGGTCAAGAGAGGTGATTCTGCCCCTCTGCTCTGCTCTTGTGAGACACCACCTGGAGTACTGTGTGCAGCTCTGGGGCTCCCAATAGAAGAAGGACATGGATCTGTTGGAATGAGTCCAGAGCAAGGCCATGAAGATGATCAGAAGGCTAGAGCAGCTCTCCTATGGGGACAGGCTGAAAAAGTTGGGGTTGTTCAGCCTGGAGAAGAGAAGGCTCTGAGGAGACCTTATTGAGGATTTCAGTACTTAAAGGGGGCCTACAGGAAAGATGGGGACAAATGTTTTAGTAGCCTGTTGCAATAGAACAAGGGTAATGGTTTTATAGTAAAAGAGGGTAGATTGAGACAGGATATAAGGAAGAAATTTTTTACGTTGAGGGTGGTGAAACCCTGGAACAGATTGCCCAGAGAGGTGATGATTTTTAAGGTCCCTTCCAACTCTAACCTTTCTATGATTCTATGATTCTATAACAATTAATTGTTATAGAATAAATAAATAAATTTATGAATGAATTTATAAATAAATTTAATCTAATGAAAAGATGAAAGAATTAAAAAATACACAAGGAATAGAATGAAGGGAATGAAACTAGATGACTAGAACTGAAATCTCAGAAAGGTTAAACTTGTCTGAAAGTATCTAAAAATAGGAAGACAATCAATAAGCGTACACACACAGGAAATTCACAAATATTACTGTATTTCTTATATTGTATTTAGCCAGTATTATTTAGCATACATCTAAAATGCAAGTTCAAAAATAAAAAGAAGACTTTAATTCATTGATTTTATCAAATTTAACTTGGAAAAGTAAAGGCGTTTTTACAAAAGAATCTCATCAAACCAAAAGGTAATTATGTAAGAGCTAAATAAAATCATCAGCCATAAAGGAAAACTGGAGTAGGAGGCAAGGGTGAAACTTTCATTACCCTTCATATTCATGCACATATGGAGCTGACATAGCAAAAGGATTATGATTGCTCTCAGTTTCAAGACAGAAACAATTTCAAAAGGTGCAGCACAATTGCTAGGAACTGAAGATCAGGCAGCAATCAGCCATAAATGATGGCGGCCAGCAACTAATCAATTTTAAATAATGAGGGAAGATGACAGAGAATAGAAGGTAAGGTGCATATTTTAGGAGAATTTTTTTTAGAAGTTAGGCACACTATACAATTTCAGCATTCAGGGTAACAGCAGTAGCTTTATTATTAGACACAATCCATAATAATCTCCCCAGAGAAGTGGTGGGTTCCCCAACACTGGGCACTTTTAGGATTCAGCTGGCAGGTGCTGGGCCACCTTATCTAGACCATGTTTTTGTCAAGAAAGGTTGGACCAGATGATCCGTGACGTCCCTTCCAACCTAGCATTCTCTGATTCTCTGATTCAATGATTCGGTGACAACTTCTACTAACACAAAAAAAAAATGCAGAGTTTAATGTTGTGTTGGCCCAGTCATTGAAGACAATACATGCATCTCAGTTAGTTCCCTCAAGTTTTTATTAGCTGTGACAACAGAAAAGGTAAGGAGCAAAAACTATTTCACAGGTGAATTCCTGTAAACTCAGGAGGAGTACTAAAACCTGTCTTCAAAATACACCCTATATTTATCATGGAACCAATAAATTGATCATTAAACTACTGATAACATTACAGCAGCAAAACCTATGCTTTACTGAGGGAGAGCACTAATATTTAAAGTTTCTAGAGAAGCAGAAGAGGACCTCTCTGACTCATAAGTGCTCTGGTCCAGATAGCCTCTGAGTTTTTCCTCCAAATTCTTGGAGCCCCTTCTGTTAAAGAGATATGCATGTATATGCGGTCATGCACATGCAAATATCCATGCTCATGCTCTGGGAAAGTGGAATATAGATACTTGTCAGTTTTTCTCTTGGAGTACAGGGTGATAGAGGTAGTATAAAAAATAATTCTATTTTTTCCTGGGACAAGTTTCCTGTTCCATCACCCAGACAGTACTATAGACTTGTGGCAAAGTTTCTGTTTCAGATAATTAACAACTTTGGTGGTTTTGTTTTGCTTTGTTTTTTTTAAGTTTGAGAACTTTGAAAATCTGAAATTTCTCATCAGATGAGATTTCTGATCAGATCATTCTGATCACTAAGATTTCCTGCTTACAATCAAAGAGGGCCATTCAGTAGAGTCCACCCACACCTCTATTAGTTACACGTTTCTCCTAGACTGGAGCTCAGTTGCCAAACTGTAGAAGAAAGGTTGTGCATCTCTTGTAAATCAGTGGAAACATTCAGCAACATTTCAATAAAAGCAAGAGACACAGTTTAAGCTTATTTTTTTGGGATTACTTTTTTCCTTTTGAATTGGGCTGTGTGGAGCTGTTTTCTGAAGTGATGTGCATGGAGTGGGAAGGTAAAAGATGAGAAACCTCTGGAACACCTCTCTTATGAGGAAAGACTGGGGGAATTGGGTCTATTTAGTCTGGAAAAAAGACGGCTGAGGGGTGACCTTATTAATGCTTACAAATACTTAAAGGGTGGGTGTCAGGAGGATGGGGCCAGGCTCTTTTCAATGGTACCCAGTGACAGGACAAGAGGTAATGGGCACAAACTTGAGTATAGGAAGTTCCACCTAAACACGAGGAGGAACTTCTTTACTTTGAGGGTGGCAGAGCACTGGAACAGGCTGCCCAGAGAGGTGGTAGAGTCTCCGTCTCTGGAGACATTCAAAACCCGCCTGGACATGTTCCTGTGCAACCTGCTCTAAGGTGACCGTGCTCTGGCAGGGGTGTTGGACTAGATAATCTCCAGAGGTCCCTTCCAACCCTGTGATTCTGTGATTCTGTGATTCTGTGAAAAGGCTTTTCTTTGCCTGTCTGTATTTCTCCATTGCAGACAGTACTCATTTGTGCATTGTTTTGGGAACCTAGATCTCCAACAGTAATAAGAAGAAGCCAGGGACAGACCATGGGAATTGCACGTTGCAGTCTGCTAACTGACAGAGGAGGAGCCAGAAAGATATCCAAGATGAAAAAAAAAAAAATCCCTGGTGTGAGGATCTTGAGCACCAGGGTCAGTTGCAGCCATAAATTTAGCTTCTGTGGAGGCTTGCTAAAAACTACATACAGAGGCAAAAATCATTCAGGGGATGAACTCTTCCTATTGGAAGCTTTGCAGATGGTTGATTCTCTAGGTATATCACTTTCATGACCACCAGCTGAAGTAATGTCACTCACTTTGAAACAGCCAGTCAAGCTTATTCTACTGAAGGCTGTGATGATGCCCTTTTATGATTTTTCAGCTTCTCTAACTTTTTTTTCTTCTCTTACATACACAGGTGGGCATTGAATGAGTTATTAGAGAGAGGATTGCTGAGAAAGAATTTCACATGATTGGGAAGTGAGAAAAAAGAACTTCCTTCCCCCCAGCATGTATCTTGTCTAACTTTTTCTATTTCAATTTGATATTAGGCTCAATGTCACATCAGGTAACAATTCAAAACTCCTACTAACAAAGTTTGCTTCCACTATTTTTCTTTGGACATCTATTGCAGTATTGCACGAGGTACTGAGAGTGTATCATGTAAAATGTTTTCTGTTCTTTTCAAAAAACAAAACACATCACTAATCTCTTACCTATGTTTTTCCTTTGCAGTGATTAAACAAGTAAAGAAAATGAGTGTATAAATCCTGTCCTGCCCAATATATTATATCCTTTCTGTTGAGAAATAATACATTTTTGTTTGTTAATATTTTCACAGACATCAGAGATGACTGTAATTACAACATACCATGTTTTGGGAATTTTTCTTTCTTTTTCTTACTTTTTCCTTTCTGCCTTGGAATGGCAGAACATGTATAATATCCATATTTGTATCCCTCATAGGATTTATTTTCTTTGCTATTTCAGTTGCTGCTGCTTTAATGTTTTGGTTTGTCACACCTTAGTTTTTCAATAACTTTTAAACTTTTGGAAAGAGTTACAGTGATAGAACCAGAGTGTCAGTTTTCTTTATGTCAGTCAGTTACTTTTCTAAAAGTTATCAGACAACACGTCTAAACTACAGAACGGTGGAAGAACGGATGGCAGGCAGGCATGCAAAAGAGACAGAATCTGTGTGCTATTCAAAACGTAGGAAACTGCAAAAAGACAAACAGCGCCCCATCCCAAGAAAAGGATGAGGAAGGGAGTAAAAGAAAGTAAAATAAAGGAAAACAATCAAAATCAAAGAATTATACTGTAAAAACAGATACTTTGGGCGACTACGAGCTTTTCAGGAAATCTTTTTAAATAATGGGAGGGAAAAGGGAGCAAATTCTCATTGAAAAATGAAATTAACAAAAAAAAAAAGAGAAAACAGCTCTGCTTTTCATTCCAAGTGGAAGGTTTACTCCAGTATTATCAGTTGTGTGTTACTTTAACAACCCTTTATTTGCCAATTGCTCACAAGCATTCTTACTGCTCTATAACATAAAGGAAATGAGTTATGCACCTGAGAATGCAGAACTTAAAAAACAGGGCAGAATAACGTGACCATCAACCCCACTTTAACACTGGGATCATTCTGAATAAAGCAAGTCTTTAACGTCTTCAAAATGCAATGGGATTTCTTCCACTAATCATAATATATATTTCATAACCCAAAAGAGTTGACTGGTAGATAAGACAGCCACTGGTATCTAGTGGGACAAACAAAAGGAGGCTCAGCAGACACTCTTGATGCCCCTCCCCTTGTGACTTCTTGAAACTACCAAAATTTTAGCTTTCTTTCTCATGATTTGGAGGCATAAATTGTCAATGTCGAACTAACAGTTTCCTATGGCACATCCCAGCAGAGGACTGCTCTTGAGAAAATGAACCAAGATAGGTGGGTAAAGGGGGAAAAAAAAACAAAACAAAACAAAACTAACCAAGTAGTTTTTTGTTTTACATTTATTATGTTAAAAGGTAATGGAGAGATGGAATATAACAGAAAAAAAATCACGGTTTACAGTGTATTGGGTGTTCCAGCTCCTAATTTATAGATATTAGAGATCCTCTTTGCTTCTCATATTGGCAGTAGCTACTGTGAGGTAACTGCTTAATTAGTCATTGGCCTGATCATTTTTCCAATGAGCCAGACACGGTGGCTTGGTGAAGCATCTGGCGCTTGTTACCAGGCTCTCCCCAGCCTCCTCAAATGCAGCAGTTCTCTAAGCTGCTCCCAGCTGCAGCAGCAATCTTCACTGTGATACCCATTGTTTCACAGCAGCTGTGGGAGTTGTGCTGGGGGACTTTTAGTAAGCCCAAACATGTTCTAGATGGAAGGATTTCAAATATCATGCCTGTTCACCCAGGAGTTCATTCACATAAAAAACTTCTGCTGCAGGCTTATATCCTGAGGGCTGTTATGCCATGAAACTGACAGTTTTAGTGGAAGATGAAGTCCTTTCATGAACCCAGCTGAACATTTGGTAGTTCTGGAAGCTTGTTCCTGTGAGCTGGTAGCCCCAAGCATTTTAACTTACGCACCATGTATTTAAAAAAAAATAAACCAACAAATCAAAACAAAAAAAACGCACACCAACAGCATTAAAAAAAAAACAAACAAAACCAAACAAAACAAAACAAAAAGTTCTGTAGGACTTGGAACATAGTTTTGTAGGAAAGACTCCAATTGGTGCATTGGTCCAGTGGGGGTCACAAGAAATTTGTAATAGGCAATGAGAGATTTCATGTTTTCCTAGAAGAGTAATTTAATTGGATAAAGTGAGGCACCAGTAGTGTTACTTCCTGTAAGAGTGTTGCATGACAGCCTATTTTTCTTCTGGAGGTATGGAAGATAAATGGAAATAAATAGATGATTACCTTTTGTTCACCTGTTGCTTTTACCTGCGAGGAGTTTGCAACAACTTTACCAGAGATCTGGAGGCTAAGACTGCATTTTTTTTCCCAGGGAGAGGTTATTTGCCATTAAAATAGATCTGAACACCTCTGCTATATGAACCTTAACACTTGCTTCATCCTCAGTCTTTTTTGCAAGTGGCTGGTGATTTCACTGTTAACTCAGAAGTCTATTGGTCTAATCCTCTTTTCGTGTGTATCCAGAATGAAAGATACTCCAATGACTCAATGTCCAGATGGAGACTGGTGACAAAGTGGTGTCCCTCACCAAGCTGAGTAGTTTGGTTGACAAGCCTGAAGTATGGGATGCCACCCAGAAGGACCTGAACAAGCTCAAGAAGTTGGCCCATGTGAACCTCATGAGGTACAACAAGGCCAAGTGCAGGGTCCTGTACCTGGGTTGGGGCAACCCCTGTGTGAATACAGGCTAGGGGATGAAGGAATTGAGAGTAGCCCTGCCAAGAAGGACTTGGGGCTACCGATGGATGAAAAGCTGGACGTGAGCTACAATTTGTGCTCACAGACCAGAAAGCCAACCACGTCCTGGGCTGCATCAAAAGAAGCGTGACCAGCAGGTTGAGGGAGGTGATTCTGCCCCTCTACTCTGCTCTGGTGAGACCCCACCTGGAGTACTGCGTCCAGATCATAGAATCACAGAATCATAGAATCAGATTTGGAGCCCTCAGCATGGGAAAGACATGGACCTGTTGAAACGGGTACAGAGGAAGGCCACGAAAATTATCAGAGGGATGGAACATTTCTCCTGTGAGTACAGGTTGAGAGAGTTGGGGTTGTTCAGCCTGGAGAAGGGAAGGCTCTGGGAAGACCTTTTTGAGGCCTTTCAGTACCTAAAGGGGGCCTACAGGAAAGATGAGGACAAACGATTTAGCAGGGCCTGCTGCAATAGGACAGTGGGTAATGGTTTTATCGTAAAAGAGGGTAGATTCAGGATATAAGAAAAAATTTTTTTACGTTGAGGGTGGTGAAACCCTGGAACAGGTTTCCCAGAGAGGTGGCAGATGCGCTGTCCCTGGAAACATTCAATGTCAGGTTGGGTAGGTCTCTGAGCAAACTGATCTACTGGGAGGTGTACCTGCTCATTGCAAGGTGGGTTGGACTAGATGACCTTTAAATGTCCCTTCCAACACAAACTATTCTATGATTCTATGATTTTGGAAGGAACTGGTCTTTCTGTGGTGTATGGGTGTGTTAGAATGGTTGAAAATAATGTAATTCATACCATAAGACTAAGCTATCACTTGGGTTTTCTTGGTATCATTATACATAATGGTAAAAGACACTTGCACAATTTAACTTGTTGTATATCGACAATGTATGTAAAGTTAGTTTAAATTATTTGTACTATCTGCTTCTTATTATTTACCTTTCCACCTGAAAACGGGTGTGAAACTCTTGAGAACTCAGAACAGCCATCAAAAACATTGAGGTTAGGAACAGCTAATCAGTCTACCCAAGTTGTCCTTTTAATGTGCTTTGACACAGGAGAGATCTCAGTTCTTGTCTCCTGTTTCAATTTTTAATCCTTCCACCATTATGTCTCTCAAAGACTGTCTGTGGAATTTGAAAGTTCTTTGCTAACGAGCAGACCTTTATCCCTTCCCTAAATGCCTAATTATTACACGTTGTCTATGCAATAAATATA
Source organism: Dromas ardeola (assembly GCA_013398915.1). NCBI lineage: Eukaryota > Metazoa > Chordata > Aves > Charadriiformes > Dromadidae > Dromas > Dromas ardeola. The sequence continues at coordinate 19,769 of VYZM01020538.1, forward strand.
AAAGGACTAAAAAAAAATCTCCACGTCTGACACTAGGTGATACCAACTTAATGACACAGATGCCAGTTAGGGTATTTTTCCCTTTATACAGCAGATATATTTTTGTGAGTATGTAGTTCCAGTGGTCAAAAATGGCACCTGGAAGATATTTAATAGTTATGCAGTGCTAATGATCAGGCAGCAAGTGATTGCAATCAGTCCTCGATTCTCTTAAGTTTCCCAAAAATAGATATTACCATTGTATTTGAAATTAGCTGTTTAGGTATAAGAAAAAATCATCATATTTTGCCATCTTAATAGTCCATTCTCTGAGCAGATATGACCTGGTGCAATATTGAGGACGCTGCCAGTATCACAGGGTGGGATAATTTGCATAGCACTATGGATCAAAAGACATGAACTGTGAGAAAAGTAGGACTGCAGTTCGGGGGGGCTTTAGGGGCAGCAATGAGGGCAGAATGGTGGCTGGTAGCTTCACTTGCACTTGAAAGAACTCAGTCCCGATGGACTCTGTGAGTGTGCAAGTGTGTGTGTGTGTGTGCATGTGAGTGCAGGTCTGCAAAATTCTGGGGATTACAGCTCCCTGCACTTTTTTTTCCCACTTCCTCTGCTTTCCCTCATCCTTTCCCTCTTGTATCATGAAGGCATAGAGTTTTCTGGAACACGGTCTTTTGGTATGGTGAAATCTCATTTCGTAACTGCACCATGTGCAGTCTACGAAGTGGTGGCACGGAAAGGGTAGAATTATTCTCCTTTGCCATTAGAGCTGTCCCACAACTTTCCTTTCCAACCAGTCAAATGAGATGGAACTAGTCCAATCCTTCTAGGTGACTGTAGAAAACTGGGACTGTGTGGGAAATGAATGTTGGAAAGGAAAGGGCAATGAAAAAATTCATTGTGTGTTCTGAAAACGTCATGTCCTAACCCAGAAATGTGCCAAAACTGGCTTTGATCTTCTTCTATTGCATGTTGATATACACATTGCAAAGGTGTTTGGCACATTGTCTAACTTGATTAACCTGGTGGACAGTGCATTCTGCTGCCTTCCCCTGTGTTTTCTTTCAGTTCTCTTTGCTCAATGTAAGGAAGTGGAATCAGTGAGGCAGTAGAAGAATACAAATGCATACACCTACTTCTCTCTCCGTGCAATACCTTGAGATCCTTTCTGGGTGCCCTTTTATCTCTTCCTGATTTTCCCACAACACAGGAATTCCTCTCTGACAGCCAAATATGCATGTGCTTCAGCAAGTGAAACTCGTGGCTGTGCTGTGTGGCATATGAACAGCTGCTGTGTTCACAACATACCACTTCTCCTCCTGTCTGTAGAACGGGATGGAGGCATGAATTGTGTGTCATTTCCTGAAAACTAGGAAGTTTTGCCTCTGTTTCTGCAGAGGACACTCTGACAAAAACATCAACAGCTTATGGTTACTTGAGAGTCGATTACTATGTTAGAGTTTGAATGCAGCTCTAAGCGAGGTTGCATAAGTAGCAAAATGAGGTAAGAGTATGTATATGTAAATGTTTAGATGAAACATTTGGATGTGCCATAGTGGGAGTGTGGGAATTATATATGCACACCCAAGATGTGGAATCTTGGAAATACAAGCTCCCCATCCCAATTCTGGGCACCCGAATGTCATCTAAAATACTTCAAATTCCACTATCACCGTTAAAAAGTTGATAATCACTGCATTTATACTGTCTAATTCACTTCTCACCTAAAACTTTCTACCCATAAATGCTAAGGATGTTTATCACCATTTTGTTGGGGTTTTTTTTGTGTTTTGTTTTGGGTTTTTTTGTCCTCTCTCTTCAGTGTGTGGTAATTATATTTGTGAGAACACACTCTTTGCAAGAAGTGCTTAAAATTCACACAATGGTCCTACTATTTACTGAAAGAAAATGTGGTTACATGTCAACAAACTCTGTTAATGGAATCAGAAAGCAAGTTTTATTTGTTAGTGCTTTTTCTGTTTACACTAAATACTCAAATGATTAAACCATCTTTTTATAAGTGAAAATCCATTCTCTTTGCCCCATTGTAAAGACAGTGATATTAATATAATGAAAGGTGAGAGGAGAGCTTACGTTTGTTGACTACTAATTCTGCAGTATAGCTTCTGGAAATTTTTGTCATTTATTGCTGCTAAAGAATTTATAACCTGGAGAAGCTGGTGATAATGGGCTTTAAGCCTTACAAACTCCCCAAACCACTGGATTAAAGAATCTGCTGTATTCTGTGTAGTCCCTGAAGCACACTTTAATGGTTCTGCTGAAAAGGTATCAATCATACAGGAACAGTTCCACAAAGTTACAGTGAGGCACTCCAAGATGGTTACGTGGTTGCATTTTCTGAAATGTAATACAATTGTAAAACTATATCTAGGAGGCCTAACAATTAGAATCTTTGCAGCAAAATTATGCAGTCCATGTTTTGCTTTGGTTTTGATTTCTGTAACTTCGGACTCATAAGTTTTGTGGGGTTCTCCTTTTGTTTAGGTGGTTTTATTTTGACATTTGACATTCCAATCTCGTCATTTATGGGTGTAAACTTTTGTTGACTCTTTTTCCCCCAGACATGACCATTCACGCTGGTTATCTGCGTATACTTTCAGTCTGGAAATTTGTCTACTTTTGGTTACTTATAAGGAAATTTGCATGCCTTCATAGACAATATAGTTAAGTATTGTCTTTAAGGAACTACCATGGTTAGGAAAGTTAGGGTTTTTTACATATCATTACCAGTAATAAAACATTGCAGATGGATCAAGGTCTAGAAAATTTTAATCTGTCAATTGAATACAATTCCAATTAAAAAAGGAGTGCTATATACTAGTTCAGTCCTTCCAGAAGCCTTTACTGCAGCCAAATTCAAAGGTTACTCAATTCAAAATTGCCTTATTTGTCACTGTGAATTGATACCACAATCATGTCAGTTAGACTATAATCAACTATAGTCTGTGAGGGAAAGAAATAAACTGTAAAGCTCTAAAACTACGTATTTTAGGAAAAGAAGTTGGAGGTTGCCTCATTTTTCTTCTCAAAGACTTTGCATAACGTATTTAAATAACACGGGCAGATATAATCAGTTTAGTTAGGAAAAGTCAGAATTGGGATATCAGTTCACAATCACTAATAAAGTATTTTCAGGCTGATTAGCTTTCTAATTTATTCTGAAGTCTTGAGGAGGTTTATCCTTTGAATTCTAAATTCTGCAGATCTTTAAAACATGCAACTATCTCACATTTCAAACAATAAATGCAACAATAATAAAAATTACAGCCAGTGTAATTCTATAAATGGGCATTATGCTGTCAGAGAAACTATAATCCATACGGTTATTACACCAAACCTTCTGTTGCTTCTGAGTCCATGAAGTTAATGAAAAAGAGTCATGTTCTCTTATACTACATAAAAGCACGGGAAAAAATTCTAAGTGTTGGCAATGATGATTGAGTTTTGTGTTATCTGAAGACATTTTACATTATCTAAATTGCAGTGACAAGACTATATTGTTAAAATAAGAAAACTGTCCTATTTGATCACTTACTAATGTTCTTCTCTGGCTTTAGGTGCTTCAAAGCTATTTGGTCCTTTTTGATCTGGATGCACCACCTTGAAGAATTCAGAAAGTTTAGCTAAATATTTTTGCAGGACAAATGTAAAACCAGTGAGCAACACAAAGAGTCCACATTCACACTGGATCTCTTCTTCCCATAGGCTTTTGGGGTTTGAGTGGGGTTTTTTTTGTGTTTGTTTGGTTGGTTTTTTTCTTTATTTGTTGTTTTT
>VYZM01020541.1:0-10197 GCA_013398915.1 Dromas ardeola
GTCCGCGTCCCCTGGGTAAAAGAGCCCCCAGGCAGGGGTAGGACAGTTGGGCACCAGGACTGGAAGTGGGGGTCCCATGGGCTGCGGGAGAGGGGCAGCCCTCCAGGGGCTCCAGCCCTCCAGGCAGGTCGCCAATATTGGGCATCTCTTCCAAGGAGGGGGCACCCAACGGGAAGGTCAGCCCGGAGCCTTCTGCACCCCAGAAATGCGGGGTTCATTCAGCATGGAAATGTTTCGCATAATGGGCTTCAACTCATTTAAAACCTAGCCAGCTTACCAAGTCAAAAGTAGTTTCACATGTGCCACCTGCCTGAATCCTCTCCATCATCACCCTGTATTCACAAAGAAAAATACTGTCTTCAGCATTTATTTTCTGTCACTTGTTGTTCAGAAAACAGTAAAAAACTGAAGGCCCTCATTATTTTATGGGATTGGCCAGGGCAGGCTTCCTTCGCCTACAGGGAGATCTGTTATCCAAAAGAACATTAAGCAAAATAGACCTACATGAGGCCTAACTAGGCTGGGGAAAAGGGAGGATGGAGGACTGCAATCAGTTGTATATATGATACTTCAAAAAGTGTGTGTGTGAATATATATATATATATAGTTTCAGGCAGAGTATAATACAACACAAACCATAATCTTGATAATACTAACCCTAAATATTTTTTCAGACCACAGAATATCTCCCTAAGATAACTCTGTCCTTGAGGCAAAAACTGGCAAAGTGAATTTTGAATTTTTAATAGTTTGGCATATTATTATATGGCTCTTAAAATAACTCTCAAATCTCGATATGTCTTTTGTTAATCCCAGTCCATGTCCAAACTCTCTTGATTTTATACGTGCTCCCTTCTACAATTGCACTGACAACTTCAGCCCAAATTACTGGAACAGAAATACTAATAAATATTAGCATTAAATATCAATAGAAATAAATACATGGCAAAAATGCTCACCTACAAAATCCAAATAACTAATAAAATGGTTTATACAAGAACAAATACAACCTTTTTGCTGTTGTAGATATATACTGTGTTACTCGTTCCCCCATGACGGGGACAGCATTGCACTGGACATAGGATAAAGGTGGTCCTTCTCTGACAGGACTTCCCAGTCTGAGCTTCTGTTCAGTAGAGTATTTGATTAACAATGTGTATTTAAATATTTTAAGAAAAAATCAAACTTGACAACTCTTCTCCCTTAAACTATGCCCATGCTCAGTCAATTTAGATGTGACTTTAGTTAGATTTTACTATAATATCTTGAGACCTTCTACTTACTTAAATTAATTTTTCTCACAGCAGCAAAATGGGGCTCACACTGAAGTGTTTGCAGGATCGATGCCCAAGCACAGTACATGGTAGCTATTTTATGATGAGCATTTCTCACGCCCCTTCAGCTCAAATGGCGTTGCATATAGACTGCAGTTTTCATCAATGAACATATGTTCATTAGAAACTAATTACAGAAAACAGTATTAACCTAATTGTAATAATTAGTGATAACATATATTTAAACTCTTCTAAAACACAGATGCAAAAAGTAGTCAAGGATGAGAAAATTCCTGCTTTCCAACAGTGAACTCCTAGTTGAAGAAATTTATGGGTTAGAAACAAAGAATAAACTGTAACTGAAGTCATTCAGCGCTTTTCTGAAAATTATTTCCCAATGTTATTGAAATGTTTTTATGCAGATAGTTGCCAAATAACTAGATTATTCTATTGTGGCATTAAATTAGCTGGGCTCTGCAGAAGATGCTTAAAGAATAATACAATTTGGTACCATTTCAAACTCTTTAGGACGCTGGACCTGTACTGATTATTTCTCCAGATGACATCGAGGTTTGGGGGGAGGGTGTGCCATACCCTGTTATGAAGATGCATTTCTAAGAATACAAACGATGAGTTATCTGCAGTTGTTTTATTTATGCTTGAAAGACTTTGTCCTTTTCCTTTGAAAATCTTTAAAGGGAAACATAGAACTTGTAAAACCCTGTTATATTCTAATCCATCTAATCTACTTGCAGAAGTCATAGGAGTGTAGCCCCTTACAGAAAATGACTACACAGGTGGAAAAGCTCCTTGAAGGACATATATTGGAAGCCAGAAGTGAAACCAAGTACTTGAACCAGAGCATAGCTGTTTTATTGAATCAGTAGTTTCAAATGGATAGCTCTTTGATTGAAGTAAAAGGACCTGGGATATTAATAAAGGTACCTTCTGTTCCGTCTCTTCTTTGATCCTTGCCCTAACCGTATTGTGGCAGCTCATGATGTATAATAAACCCATTATTTTGTCAATAAAAATTTATTGAGTAAAAATAGATTAAACATTATTCAACTATGCTCTTTAAACATTAGTTCTGTTGCCATTTTATTTAACACTAGTCTTCCATCTGTATTCTGAAGACAGAGAATTTTGAACACTTGCTTTCTATATGCAAGTATGGCGTTTAATATGATCTTGGCAGTATGTTTAATGACAGATTTTGGAGTAGCTAAATTTGGTCTCTCTCTGAGTATTCTTGTGACTCGTTGAATAGGTGTTTGTGCTGTAGCCAAATACTTATTATTTTTCTAAGAGCATGCGCATGAACATCCATATACATGGCTTCCAAATCCCAAATCTTGAATACCATTTAAGGCGGTGAGAGGAAAGAAATGTACATTATCGATTCTGTTTGCATATTGGGTTTATACCACCATGTGATCTCATGGCTCCTCAGCAAATATCTAAAAATAAACTGAGAAAAAGAGAATCACTATTTACATTTTACCAAATCGCTTAGCTTTACCAAACCCCCCACTTCTGGGGACTTGATTCCTGAAATACAGGCTAAGATACCCTAAAGATGGCCTTATTTCTAAAAAATAGCCTACGTGTGGCATTTTGCCACCCTTCTAGCAACCTGTGCAGCTCATTGTGTGACCTTTCTCACCAGCGACAGTCACCAGTCTGCCACGTGATTCTTCCCCAAGCCAAACCAGGAGGACAGGAAAGAGTGCTTGAAGGCAATCACTGGCAAAAGAATGTTGTATATGAAACTACGTAAAACTCTAAGCCAGGAAAATAGAAGTGTGAAAGTTGTAAGAAATTGGGGATGTGGAGAGATGGCGCATGTGCCTGTCTGGCAAGACAGACAGGCAAACTGCAGTCCATGGTGATTCCAGTTCCCCTCAACAGTGTTCTCTCTCGCGCGCTTCTGGGAGCTTCATGTCCCCACAGATGTGAAGAAATAACAAGTCACTCACTATCGATAGAATCTTCCCTGCGGAAGTTCCCTGTGGCTGTTTTTTTGCCACTAATCTCAGAATAATTATTGATTATTGATTCAAATGTCACGTTAAACTGGAGAACCTGACATACTTCCTAGCTTCCAAATCTGAGCATGTGCCCTGGCCACTTCCCAACCCCGTACTGGTGGGAAACTCAGGCACACAACAGACTTTTTTTCCTGGGAGGGAAACTTGAGCATGAGTACTTGAAAGAAACTGCAGCATTCTCCAGCTGGGTTTCAGCCCAATATGCACGGGGATGCGCTCTAGGTGCAGCCTTGGAGAGCTTGTTTCTAGACACTAGGAGTTTTGAGACATTCTAAAGTAGGCGTTTCAAAGATTTCATCATCGTTGCAAGACTACAAAAATTTCCAGAGGTGCTCTTCATCCTGAAGAAATTCAAAGGCAAATACGGAAGTTATGGGATTGTCAGTGCGGAAGTGAACCCAGAGCAATATTACCTATGAAACGTTTGTGAAGCATTGGGCCAGAATAATGAGGTGTAAAAGCAGAAAAAGTCATTTGTAAGAGTGGTTCAAATGCAAATTAGGAATTCCAATACTGGGAATATTGATGAGGACTCTTGAGCCAGGAGAAGACTGGAGTTAGAAGCTTGGACATGTGGGTTGGGCATTAGGGAAGGGCTTGGAGCACCAGCAAAAGCTTGAATCAGTAGAAGGAAGCAGGAGAGGGCACCACCTCGACTGGTAGGAAGGAGGGGTACAAAGGCATAGCAGAGACTGTGCGACCTGGAATGGATGATGGGCCAAAAGAAATCGGTAAGAATAAAAGAAGTGCTGTGGGAGGGGAAAGGGGGGGAGTAGTAAAAGCGAGACTTACCACACAGGTGGAAAAGTGGTGTGGAAAGGGGCAAATAGAGAGGTGATAGATGTGCCATCCCTGGAAACAGAGTGTCGGGGGGCAAGGAAGGAAAGGGGGAAGAAGGGAGGGAACCTGAGTCAGGCAAAGCTAGAACAGCAGGAGATTTGGGTCTTTAAAAATGGAGTTTACTAGAAGTTTGAAGGGGTAGTAATGAGCAATGTCTGCCTTACAGGTGGGGAAGAGGGCAACTACCACAGAGCTCTATTCCTTTATGCTCTTTTCTGAGGTGTGTGGGCACCCGCTGCGTATAAGGGCCACTGTCATTTCCCTTGGCAAAAGGCTTTGGCTCCAACCACACATAAGATTGCAACAACCTTGCAGCAGAGCATTACACTGGAAACGCTGTTTGAGCTGGATGCTCCAGGCCTGTCATCCAAAAGCTAGTAGTCACTCTGAGAGCCAAGGCTGTATTCTTAAATATGCACAAAGAAGGCAAATTGATGAGGCAGCGTAGGAACAAACATCACTCTCCGGAACAGAAGCTGAATGCCTGCACTCCTTATGTGGCAAACAATTCTGTTGAAATAAGGCAACGAATGAAGGGTTTATTTTAATAATCGTTGGTAGAATTTCTAGATCTATAGCTGTTGCTGAAAAATATCTGGAAGTGAATAAATAGCTCATCCTGTGGGTCTGGTTGGACAGCAAAGCCTGGCAGCGTGGAGAAAGGAGGAGGAAGTCCCATCCGAGGTCCTCAAGACACAATGGCAGGGCGAGAACTTGCCCTCCCTAGAGAGCAAGAGAACAGTTTTTAGAGCAACATGTGTCAGACTTGGTGACGCACAACCACATGTGGACATTCCTAGTAAAATATAAATTGGTCCAGCAGTAGATGAAGAGGAAAGAATCCCAAATATTGCTTCTACTAGACATAAGATCTGATGACTCAAAGTATGCATGCAGACTCTTCTTTCTGTCATTTCAGTCCTTTTTTACTTAATAGTGTGTTCCAATACTTTGTTTTAAAAAGTTATTCATGATGTAAGACAGATCGCACTTAATAAGCAAGAAAGGCTTGATATATGTGGGATAATGCAGAGGTTTACTCTGAGCAAACAGATTTGTCCTTGGAGTGGCTGGTGCAAAAGCCTGACACCGATGGCTAAAGGCAATAGAAGGAAAACAGAAATGGAGCTAGGCTGTAGCAAAAATTGAGGAAAGCTTCTTTGGACATTGGTAAGAGATTTTCCTTACCTGAGAATTCAGAATAAGGATTGCAGCAGAACAGGTATCCGCTAGGCTTATCAAATGTGACTGCAATTAAAGCAATAGACAAAGCATCTCCTGTTCGCTGTTAGGCCCAATGTCCCCTGTAGAACAACAAGAAGTGTGTCCTTTATAAGGTTTTTCCAATGACGTCATGTCATGTGGACATGCAGCAATAGCATTCCCCTCTGACAAGCAAGAGAGAATATTAATGGGGCCTGTTTCTGAGACTGACAACAAATGGATTATTCAGAATCAGAGAAATTCATATTCCATTGTTGCCGATCCTGAGTCATCAGGCTTTATGGAGGCAACTCGTATAGCTCCTGGGCTGCAATAGTGGGCACTGTGGCCATATACCTGCTGTCGTGGATTGATATACGTAAATGTAAATAGTGGCTTCACTAAGTAAAAGGGAGTTTTCATTCTGGACTTTTAATTTATGTGCTAACCCCTCCTGCTAGGAAATCAATTTGTCAAAATCTCATTTATTATCTAGAAAATAATGACAAGTGTGAACTAGTATTCTTAGAAAAAAAAATACGCGCAATAGTAAGAGGTGAGAACACCTGCTTGCTATAGATTTCAAGGTTCGACAAACACATTTTAATGGAGAACTCGGTCTCCTGGCTACCACAACAAAGCAGGCAGGATATGCTTTTTGCTTTGAGTACAGAACTGTATGCGTTAGTAGTCTGTGCAGGCTGATGTCTGTTCGTGGAAGAATCTGCTGATGTTGGTTTACATTTACAGTTTCCCACAATATGATTTGATTTCAGGATCCAGTGATAACAGAACCGATGCATGCTCTTAAGCGTTCAAGAGGAACTGAACTTCAGAAAAGATACTTTTGCTGAAACTAGTTCATTTTCACATGTTCTAAGGCAAGCTTCGTATAACACTTTACATTGAGTCCTCCTAGCTTCTTACCCCCCAGGGAACTCTTTGCAAACCGAAAATCCCCTGTGGCTTAAATTTTAGAAAGAAGATGATGTGGCATGGGAACACAAACCGTATAATTATTGTAATCATTATAGTACTGTACTGGGAAGCATATCTACCCTATTTTACCTAACCTCCAAATATTTAATCTGGAAAAATGAAGTTAAAACTGAAGGACTTTTGATTTGCAGTGCACAAATACTGCATTCGAGGGTGTTGGCAAGTTCTCAGGGAACATTTTAAATTTGTAAGCATCCAGGAAAAGACAGAACAAGTTTGAGATCGTTGGCGAAAAAACAGCGATGGACTTTTCTGGCTCCAAACAGAAAGCGTCTTTCCCTCTCATCACTCATCTGGGCGAGCATGGATATAACTAGTAATTTCATAAATATTTGATCATCCTGAAAGCACCATGTATATTCTTCATTTTAGTCACAGAAGTAATCACAGCGATGATGGTGTTCAAGGGTACTGTTAGTGCACAGACCTCACCTAGGGGCTCTTCTTAACCGCTAACTTCTGGCATCTCTCTTACATGCTGAGTTTGGAGCTAAGGCTTTCTATAAAGTTAATGGAGTGGAGAATGTTCCTTAGAATGGGATTCAAACATACACATTAAGAGTTTATTGCTTCTAATTAACTATACAGTGAATTCAGATACACACCTAACATTATAGACTACGTGAATATCTGAATTGCAATTCTCAGTCCAGAAACTTTTGGCAAAACCTGTCCTACATGATGATGATGATGATGATGATGTCTTTCCATTCATAATATTTCTAACTTCATCTGTCTTAGATGAGGTAGCTCTGATCATCCATCCAATGGAAAAGAGATATTACCTAAATATGTCTGAACAAGAAAGAAGAACCTAAAATTGTAGTGGTATAATTATATATATATATACACACACACAATGTATTTATAAATGTATTTACATTAAAATACTTAATCTCTTTGCAAGTAGCAGGGTTGCTCTTCTCTATGGAATGTAAGCCAAGTTTCAGCTGGGAACAAATAATTGAGTTATATAAGCACCCATAAAAATAGACTGACCCACATCTATAACAACAGGATCACATTATAATAAAATGGTATTTGTTGTATAATTTCCTGAAGGCAGAAAGCACCTATATAAATGGACTTATACAAGGAAAGCCATGTAATATTTGGTCTATACAAGGCATCTGTGGGGCTCTGTAATATGATGGTTTGCATGCATGTGAACGAAAATATGAACAGTTTGTCTTCCTGGTGCAATGCCGTTCTGCAGGGAAGATGGATATCCAGTTCTGAGTATCACAATCTGCATTTGTGTCGGAAGACTGATGTAAGATGACATGGTCTGTCAAGAAGTAGCAGCATACAAAAAAAATTAAGTAGAATTATGTTTTTTAAAATTTCCTGGAATAGGCCACAGTACTGTACGGTTTTGTTTACATTACTACAACGGATCAGAATAGGGCTTTAGTGAGCACAATTCTGCACACATCAGGGAACCTGCAGCTGCAGATTTGAATAGGGTAGGAAACATTATATAAACTTATTGCACATGCTGCTTCTCCTGCTGTAATAGGTAATATGTCAAGACACGCTTACGGAAACAGACACGTGCACATGCACATCGCAGACAAGGTAGGTGCTCAGCTGGAATTCAAACCAACGTGTATTTACAACTACTGTCGCCACCCCTCTCTTGCACAGCTTGCACTTGCACAAGCTTGCACAAGCTGCCACAGTATATTCCAAATAATTTAAGTTGTAGTTCTCTTCAAACCTAAAAGGCGGAAGTATAACATAGTAATTGTGAATATTTAATACCTCATAATAGTCACAGACTAGTTTTACCAAGCAAAACCTGTTCTTAAACCAATAGAATGTGTGCAATAAGAACACCTTTCTTTAACTATAGCTACCATTGCTGGTGCTCAAAGCCAACTTACGAGTCCTTAAAGCTTAGGTAATTGAGAATTAATTTTCCTCACAGTAATAGCATGATGTAAGTAACGAACATTTCCATGCCAATTTATATTTTAAATCCTTAATTTTATCATCTATACCTTTTTTTAATTTTATTTTTTAATATGGCAAGAATTCTTTCATAACAGAGACTGTTTTTCTCCCTAGTATTCTAATGGGTGAAAAATAAATGTTGCTAGAAGCTAAGCATGCAAAAATTCAGCATAAAATATTTCTTTAAGTAACGAGTGACTGAAAATAGGATATTAGAATGAAACTTGTTTACTAACCTTGTTGCATTTCCCTCCTTTTAGCTCTAATGTAGATTTTATAATAGATGGAGGCGGGTTAGTTTCTGAAGCATAGATCTGGTTGCTTAACCAACAAGATATAAACCTAATCAATCAAGTGCAGCATAGAAAGGGCAAAAACTAGTTAGCGACTCTGCGTTCACACAGATGTAAAAGTAGCCACCTGAGGCAAACTTAGGCTCCAGTTGCCACTTGAGCTTAACTGAAAGATAGCTCCAGTTCAGCACACATTGACTCAAATATATCTCAGCTGACCCTGTCAATAACAGCAAGAACTAAGCCTTCTTGATAATATAGAGCCCAGTTCTCTGAAAAATAATCAAGACTACAAGGTCATCTTGCACTGGTTATTGAAGAACCATCAAAATCATTTTTTTCTTGCTTCTGTTCCACCATGGACCGAATTAAAAAAGAAACTTACAGCAGAAATTTGCAGTCGATCAGGAAGATCAAGTCTGCATAATAACTGAAGATTTCTCCAACTAGCACGTATGATCAGATGGTCCCTATATCCCAGGAAATCATGCCAAGATTTCAGGTGCTTAGTGTGTCAGATAGCAACGCTGATGTTTTGAAATAAGGGAAGACACAAGGGAAGAAATAAGGGAAATAGACAAGAGGGCACTGATCTCTCAAACAATGTAACTGCCTTACTCTCTTTGTATCCATGTGAGGTTGCAACAGCGTGGTCATTATATATGTTTTCCAAATGATGTAGAATAAAAAAATAGACGATAAAATGTAGTTCTAAACCCACTCAGTGACTGATCAGCCAAAAGCCCACAGAAATCAATAGGATATTAATTCCCAGTGGGAACTGGGCTCAAAAACCTTTAGAGGATTTTGAAAATTTTGCCTGTGTCTAAAAACAATTTGATATTTCTGGAGTCAAAACCTCATGGGTTTAGTGGATCTTGCATTTATACATTGTAACTTCAGGATGTGAAAATACTTCTAACATTATGAATGTAAAAAAAAATATAAATTGTGTTTTACATATGCTTGACATCAGGAAAGACTGATTTATGTGACAAAAAGTAAGCTATGTAAATTAAAGCAACTACAATTAAGTGATAGTAGTAATTATATCAAACTTTTGAGTGTAGCCCTCTCTATGGATGGCAGTGAACAGTACGGATTCATCTGATTCATCTGTCAGTCTGACCTTGGTACCAGGGAAGGTCATGGAGCAGACCACCTTGAGTGCCATTACAAACCATATAATGGACAACCAGGGGATCAGGCCTAGTCAGCATGGGTTTATGAAAGGTAGCTCCTGCCTGACGAACCTGATCTCCTTCTATGACAAGATGACCCGATTACTGGACGAGGGAAAGGCTGTGGGTATCGTCTACCTGGACTTTTGAAAAGCATTTGACACTGTTCCCCATAGAATTCTCATGGAAAAACTGGCTGCTCATGGACTGGATGAGCATACGATCCGCTGGATCAAGCGCTGGCTGGATGGATGGTCCCAAAGAGTGGTGGTCAATGGAGTTAAATCCAGCTGGTGGCCGGTCACAAGTGGTGTTCCTGAGGCTCAGTGCTGGAACCATTTCTGTTTAACATCTTTATTGATGATCTCGATAAGGACATAGAGTGCATCATCAGTAAGTT
>VYZM01020541.1:15393-47263 GCA_013398915.1 Dromas ardeola
CCCCGCCCTGTTTTGGGCACATGCACTGTGGCACCTTGCATTAACAGGTATAATATCACCTCCCTGTGAACCAAACACCCAAATAACTTTATAGCAGAGGAAATACTATTCTCCCACGTAACTGTGGGCTGCCGACAGATGCACAGGAAGGCTCGGGCCTCCTAAATTCCACAGATAAAGTCTATTGGAGAAACAAGCAAACTCCTGAGACCCTGTTCTGTTTCTTAACACAACCTTGAACACAACAGAGACAATCCTTTCCTTCTAAAAAGGTCACTGAAAAATAAGGAATGTTTTTTTGCTATTTTAAACACATATGAGGACTTACGGACACTTTCTCAAAAAAAAAACATTTTTCACTGGAAAAGTTAACAACCTGTTATGGAAAAAAGACTTCAGCCTTCTAGGCTGTAAGAGTGTAATGGCATTTGGATTACAGATCTAAAATATTGCAGGAGTTTTCTCTAAGCAATTTTCCTTTGAGAGAGACAATGTCTTGTATTGAAAACAAGTTCATGAGATTATAATCTGAGACTCTAAATACTTGTTAAACATCAGTTTAATTTTACTTAAAAGAGCCCCTTGAGCCCATGAAAGAGGTGATTTAATGTAAGAACTGTATTCCCTTACTTTCTACATGAAAGAAAAGCCTATGAAAGGGCTAAATTTTCAAGAGTAGTTCATTTTGCAAGGAAGAAGTCATAACTGTATATTCAGGTCAATGGTCCAGCATTTTGGCCCAAAAAACCTGAGATGTTTTTTCGGCATTGCAATAAGGTGACCTTACAAGTTCCAGCAGGTATGATCTTTTGTTTTCACAGCCTACAGCCAGAAGGAGCCATTAGACCCTGTAGTCTTACCTCCTATGTCATACAAACTATCGTGTTTCAGCCAGATCTGTTACTGTATTGCATTCAACATTAAGCTATTAAGTTAGATGAATAAGGTTTCAACCCCCAGAAGAGTAAGAGATTCGTTAGCCGCAATCAGAAAACAGGACACATAAGGTGACACTTGTGCCCAAGGTCGCGGCAAGAGCTGAAGGACCAATAGATGATGTGATCTCAGAAGATGAACCACAATTCACACTATGCAGGAGGAAAAGTCCTCTCAAGTACCTGGCAAATCTGATATGGAGGTTGTTCCTTTCCACCTCCAAATCTGTGTAATGAGTGAAAATCTGAATATATGAGGAGGACACATTAAGCAGGACTCTAAAAGCAAAGATCCTTGGCACAGCCTTAAAGCATGAATTCATTCTGCGTGAGGTCCCATATCCAGGTGTGGTTGATCTCTGATAGTTAAGAGGAATATCAAAAGACTTGGGATAACTTGCTTACATGCTGCTAATTGTTCATGAGGCAGAAAAATGCTGTACCTATCCTTGCTGGTGAATAACTAATGGCCCTATGCATGTAATGACTGTTTTACTGCACAGCTGTAATTTAACAAGCTTGCCAAGGGCCCTGCCTACGATATCCCGGAGGCCTGTGAGGGATGGAGATAAACATCATTTCACTAGACACAGACTTAGTAAAACCAGAGGGAACTGCACATCTATTCAGTCACTCCAGTGGACCTGCTACATTTTTTCTCAGGAAATGGATTAAAGGAAATCTAGAATGAATCTTGCTTGAGATTCGGACGTGTGTCCAAAACCCTCTGCATATTTTTAAATACTGTCAATTTGCAGCACCAATAGAAATTAAATCAGCATTGGATCCCCAATTTTATTTTTGATAGCATAGCACCAGTAAGCTAAACTAGAGTGAAAAATAAATCCCAAGTCAGAATTGCCAGCCTATTTCCATAAGAAAATGACAGTACAACTGCTGATGCTTTGCCTTTAAGAACTGTTAAATATCAAACAAGCTAATTCACGAAATAACATGGATGAAAACACAGATTTCAAATAGAAACTAATCAAAGATGGATATCAACATCAGTTAATGGCACAGCAAAGACGTAGCATATATATATATTTATATGTATATAAATATATATACATCTGCTTATATAAGAGAGTAAAATACAGCAAGCAAGATAGTTTTTGTCTAACTCCTGCTTTTAAAAAGGATCTCTGTTTCTGACTGGTGATGTCAGATCAATGCACAATAGAAAACCATACTATCAGACGTAAGGCCTACGCCAATTGTTTTTAATATAGGATCGTAAAATATTTTCTTGCTTTATGAGAGCAACAGTAAAGCAGCACTGGTGTGAAACTGATAAAAACAAGATCTTGAGTAGGTTAATGTGTTTTTATAAGTGACCGCAAATAGCACTTGTGAATGGAAATGTGCAGCACCTACTTAGAAAAGCCATCCATTACTGCAATATTATGAGGGAAAAGGAAAGGATAACATCGTAAGAGGTCCTGACTCTAGCTGAGGCTCTGTGTGAACTGATGGATGCAAAACTCTTGAAATCAGAGATTTGTAGCACTTGAAGGATTGGGGACTGTAAAATGTGAGCATTTACACGGGTCCTGTACATGCGGGCACATATAAATGGGGATTTTGATTTTCAGGTTCCTTTTGTCTCTGCCAGCATGTGCCACACTCTAGCTCTTAAGTACAGTGGAACATACCTGGTACCTAAAATTGAACAACGGGCCTGAACTCTTGCATTTTTGCTGTGTGACGTGAAGTTAAAAGGCTTAGAACAACAGACTTGATTTAGACAAGCAAACAGAAACAAATATGATATTTACTTACTGTAGGCGCTTTCAGTACCTAAGGTTAAAGAGCCATCTGTTTTCTCTGGTATAATTCCAGTGGTTTCAACGGAATCAGGGCAGGATAAATTTGATGCAATACGTTCACCTGGTCACCTAGCACACAGCAGAGACGTTCCCTTTGTGTGGAAGTCTGCATACAATCAGTTTGCCATCTAGTGGCAACTATTTTGAACACAGACACTAATTTAAAACAGTAGATGGTCTTTTAAATACCAGGGTGTATTAAATCATCTGAGGTGTGTGAAAACACACTTTATCAGGTAAAAATTATTTTGAAGTCTCCAAGGGCAACTGCATGTATACCCAGCACTGTACATTCAGATAGGAAAAATTTCCTGGCTCAAGCTGACCATCTAACACAAAAACATTTCCAATTGTGCTAATACTTTCTGTACAGTGTGGCTGGATATATATCACCTGTAGCATTTTACATGAAAGAAGGTGGAACAAAATACTGATGATTAGACACCTTCTCATTCACCCATCTCCTCCTCCTGCCATGTCTCCCTGGGATTATAACAAACGCTATTACTGAAAATTTTTACATAGCCAATCTGTGTCCCTGCCTGAGTAGGGTAGGGAATGACTGGAATGGCAGCTGCTCACGTGAGAAAAGCAAAGATATGGCCCAGTCAGATTCTTTGTAGTAAGGTTATGAGTTACTAATAGAAAGACTAGTCACAGCTAGCGACCACATGCCATACCTCCTAACCCAAAGCAGCTACCAGAATATGCTCAGGAAATGCAAAAAAGATGTACTTTTTGGTGGTGGATGGCCTGGTAGCACTTAGGCAATTACATAAGTGGGTTTATTTTCCCTGCTTTTAATGTTAATTTGGCTATTCTTAAGAGTAACTGGACATTTATCTCCTTGTAGTGTTTAAATGGTCTTTGTTACTATATTATTCATTGCTTTACTATTATTACCATGTGCATCGTGACACAGGAAATGTATCTGACACAGGGAAACGCTGTTACCTTATTAAACAGATAAATGTTGCATTGCTTCAGATTCCAAATGGTAAAGACTTCTGCCCTTCTGCATAACTAATTCCATAAATTTCATAAGAAGCTTAAAAACCATTAAAATCAATGTTAGAATACAGTGTCCCTAGGCCTGATTTTAAAATAGTAGAAAGATATGAGTTCTGCATGTCTAAATCCTACTGGGAGCCAATTCCATAACCATGGAGATGAAATACTTGAGAGCCAACTGACGACAGTCATTGTAGAAGGCATGAAATACCTAGCAGTAGCTAACCTTGGTGAATGACAGAACCCAAAGGGTGACAAAAGGTCAGAGACAAACCCAGGTCCTCCAATTTTAGAGTATCCTGAATCGACAGCGGAATCCCCCAGACACTGAAAACTTGAGCAATGTGATGTGAAAAATTTGATTTAAAGAAGATTTAGGCTGCTGAAATTCGTATTAGGATGTCATTAGCTATTATCCCGCAGAAAACCATTTAATAACGAATTCTATTAAACTGGATCTAGCTGTACTAAAAAGCTGTTGAAATACATTTTGGAGATGTCATAACACAATTTTTTGGTTTGTTTTCTGACAAATACCGTCTGGATCTAATGTCAGAAGAGCAGTAAAATTGAGTACAAATTCTTTAGATGAGAGAATTTATCAGGTTTCTTATGAGCTTAATGATACCTCTGCTTACACTGTAGTAGTCAAAAATATAATTATACGTAGACGTTTCATTGCGTTACTGAATGCATCTGTATTCAACCTCTTCTTCAGTGATCACAGACAAATGCTGAATTCATTAAAAATATACTTTAGCCCCAATTGCAAACCTAGCTGCAATAAAGTGACTTGTGTTCTGTTCTGGGCCATGAATCATGGTCACAAGAGTTAATTAAAGTTCTAATGGCAGGGTCAATAAGGTCAAGTGAATGAGTTTGTCTATATGTAATTAGGTCAGAACGGAAGATAATGGAGTTCAACAGGTGTAACTGAGAGCAGAAGCTGTCTGCTGGATTAGAATGCTTGACTTGAAGATTCAAAATTACTTTTGGAGAGAAAAGTTAGGAAAAATACCTTTTTACTTGTCAATGGAAGAAATTTTTCCCTAGAAATGACAGGTCTGAAAAGAGACAATGTCCCCACTCTGTCTTTACTCTCATTTTCTAACCTGCTGAACTCAAGAATGTGAATAACGCGATTGTTTCCACAGCATACACTTTTAAGGTCTAGGCAAATGCAGTGTATCTGTGACTGCAGAAAAAGAAAGATAAATGGGAAAATTTTGTAGATGGAGATTCATCCTGGATGTGATTTATTCCACATGAGATCAGTTTTAGAATTTCTGTATTTTCTCATACTAAAGCAATGAGTCCAAACTAAAGATACCAAATAACAAAAATCCTTACTTTGTAGCACTTTTCAATCTAGTAATGAAAGACATACTTTATCCTGACTACTCCATACAGACATCTCTTGCTCACAAGCTTGCTCAAATACCGATAAACAGCTAAAGCGTACTCCATGAACAGTACAAAAGGCATGCAGAATAATTTACTGCAAGATCCTAAGAATCCCGTGTAAAAGCACTGAAGCAGGTTTATTTAAACTCCCTCTTCAGAGAGCAAAGGGAAACGTGTGAACATGGAAGTGTCCCAATAGTCCTTCCCTAGCAATCCCCCAGCTGTATATTAACACATTTATGATAGCTATTGGCAGTGCAAATTTCTTTCTACTACCTTGCCAGCACTCACATCAGCCCTTCAATCACAAAGTACCCTTCTGCAAATGAACAAGGAGTTCAGTTTCCATGCCCAATCAATCCTGGTATCTCTCCTCAGAGCACCAGAAAGGGATGGTTAATTAGTGCCATGTATTACTGCGCTGGGGACACCTGCCTGCAACAAACAAAAATGACAGCGTTGCGTCATTTCATAGAGACTTTACAGTTACGCCTACCCCAGTAAATTTAAACAGTGATTGGGAACGTTCTTGGGCACAGAGGTGGGATGGCACATTAAATTAAACGGTGATGGGAAAGGTTCTTGCCCACACCGGCTAGCGCAGCTGGGGAGGCTGGCAGAGGCCTGGGTCATGCCTGCCCAGGCAGCTTGTGGGCAGCCACCCTGACTGGTAGAGCGTGACCAGCGTCTGGCCATGTCCTCAACCACTGGGGAGACCGGGACCCAGAGGCCAGCTACTGGGCAGACTAAGCGTCTGACCCAGCTCCTGGCGGGATCTACTTTGTGCATGTGCACAAATATATCTTCTCACTAGTGGGCCTCTAGCCCACTATTGTAGGAGCAGGATGAGACCATTGATATTGTCTGTGTTCTTGTGAGTACTCCGTGTGCGTGTCTGTGCTCTGTGTGGTGTACATGTATATATGTATATATATGAATATATGTGACATGTATGTATGCTCTCTGTGTGCGTGCTTACTGGGAATACGTTTCAGCCTTGGTAGTGTTTGGAGCTGGGGGCATGGAGGTTCAGCAGCCTCGCCTCTCTCAGACTGTTTGATCCAGCATGAGATATTTTCCTTGAACAGCAGCGGCAATTTTGCAGCCCACTCCTCAGTTTTTCCGGGCCTAGTCCTAAAGAGATTTTTCAGCGCTTCACTGTATTCATGAAAAATTCCCACTAACGGTAGTGGAGAAGCCAGAATATCTTCAAAATGTAGGCTTGTGGTAATCAGCACATTAAGCTTCTCAGCAGAAATGCCAAATATTGATTTTTTTTAAATACAGAC
This sequence comes from Dromas ardeola, assembly GCA_013398915.1. Classification (NCBI taxonomy): domain Eukaryota; kingdom Metazoa; phylum Chordata; class Aves; order Charadriiformes; family Dromadidae; genus Dromas; species Dromas ardeola. The sequence goes on from VYZM01020541.1 coordinate 21,862, forward strand.
AATTAAACCTGGTGCTTAGACACACAGTGGGGCCAGGGTGGAAAGTTTACATTGCTGCAATTCCTTTATAGCTTCTCTCTGGATAAACAGAAGACTTCATTTTCAGTTCTATCAATCCCACACCATTCACAAACAATAAAATTAATTTCTAGTTTGAATAAATAAAGCCAACTAAATTGGTTCCTTTGCCAATACTTTCAAGCTTTATATTGAACTTGTTCACAAAGCCAACAATGTCAGTTAACAAAACAAAAGATGTTGTTTACTATTTTTACTATTAATTAAGCTAGCTCCTTAGATACAAGTAGCTCATTGGGGTTAATTATCTCTAAAAGAATCCAGTTCATTTGCAGTTTGCAAGTGAGAAAGAATTATACAAATTTTTTGAATTGAATTTTTTTAGTACTATGAACATTTTAGAGTTCATGAGCTTTTACACTGAAATTCAAGGAGACAACTTTTCAGGAGCTGGAAGTCCCTGAAATTCACCTCCTATTTAATCAATTATATTGAAAGCTCTTTTACATGATATTATCAGGAATGAGGGCTTTGTTAAAAGCAATCCAACAAATTTTGGAACTAACAATAGACTGATACATTGAAAGCACGTTTCTGCTTCCACTTAATTCTCAGATTTCCCATCCCTCAAAATTTATCCATCTGCAACTGAGGTTAAAGAAGGAAAGAACCCAATTGCATTGATCCTCATGGAGGTAGGGCCTAGACCTCACACAATTCTAGCTCCTTCCATACGGGGGCCGAGCGGTCATATTAAGGCTGCATAATGCATATACAATAAACACCAAACTGTATGGGCTGTCTTTCACAGGATACAATTAAGCTACATTTGCTAAAGTTGTAACACATTGTAAGTCAATAAATTTTACTGCTTTTTGCTTTTAAAAATGCATTTTCATCAAGGTCCTTTCACTGCATTGACAGAGTCTTCCAGTCACTGCAGTAAAAACAAAAATAGTGGCCACTATTTATTTTTCCAAGCTCTTCTATCCTCATACACAGTGTAAGTATAGTTCCTCCCTATCAGCAGATGGAGACAGAGTACACATGTTTTGATGTCATCAGCCTTCAGTTAATTAACAATTTCTCATCACTCAACCTAGACAGCATCCATTTCGTTGATCTTTGTATTTTCTTAAAAAGATTCCAGGGTAAGGAATCAACATACCTTGGGGTTTAGTAATTTCCCTGATTTTAAGACTTTTTTTTGGGTTTTGGAATTACGTAAGAAATGTGATTCTGGGTCTAATTCTACTTCTTAAGGAACAGTGTGCTGCAGAGCAAACAATCAGTATAACAGCAACACATATCACCTGTTAACTTCCATGAGAGATATTCATGTAATGTTGCTCTATGATATAGTTATTTCAAATTGTTGTTAATTATTTTTGCAATGCTATTTAACAGCATCATAAATTGTGGGCTTAAATGAGAACATTCTAAAAGGACCCCATAAGTAACAAGCTTAGGCAGCAAACTTAGCAGGAAGCTTTTATAAATTTTTTTCACATTTCATTGTTATAAATTGACTTTTTCTTTTGGCCCAGGTAGCAAATAGGAACTAGGTATTACCTGTGTAGTATTAAGTGTCATTATCAGTTTCTTGAAAGAGATACTGTCCCATAGAAGTATCCTTAATTTCACTTTCAAAAGATGTCTTTAATTATTCTCCATTCTGCAATTCTCTGCACTTACGCTTTTGTCACTGTCACATCTTGTTAATTACATATTACTACAAAGAAAGTACACGGGTACAGCCAAATGCCAAATAACAATATTTATTAACTATTCTCAAACATGTGAGGGTAAGGTATTGATATCCTACCAAAGTAGCTGTTTCCTGGGTGTTTCCGTAAGGCAAACCAGAACAAACTCCAGGGGTTCAAAAGTAAGGGAGTACTATTTTTCCTCAGAGCCTTAATAAAAATCTGTAGCATAATGCTTCAGAAAATAGTCTGTATTTAAAAGTTGGGCTTGTTGAAACAAAAATAGATCGTTTATTTTAACCTCGATTAAAACTTCTTTTCTGTCTCCCTCTGCTGAATAGGACTTGTCGTATTTCCTACAACTGATCCAGTAAAAAAGAATTTGAAGAAAATAAGAAATACAAAAAGTGATTATTCCATTATCTCTGCACTTTGCTAACAGAAACACATCTTTTCTGTTAATATTCACTATTGAGTGATTTCGTCAGTATTTTAGGTCACTCCCAATTTTGATTTGCTCCTGTTCACAGGGCTACCAAAAATTCTGGTGCTTCCAAACTTGACTCAAGGATGCAACAGAAATATTATCCTTTCTCTTAGAGTATTTAAAGTTTCCAACTGTGCAACAGGAATGGGAGGAACCTCTTAGTCTCCTTAACAAATCCATGCCTACAGCTTCTATTACGTTTCAGTCAAACTCAGTGACTTTGGTTCTATCTTCAGTCTTTGTCTGGTTAAATTGACTCTTTGTGAAGAAGTCAGTCAGTGAATGTAAACTCTTGTTATGTTTAATAATGGTCTTAGATTAATACAATCCATTATGCTTTCAATTATCTTGCTACTTAGAGTTACTGCAACAGTTTCTGTGAATTAAGTTTAGGTCATAGCTGTTTTCAGCTGATACTTTGGGGCAGATAGAATGCTCTTTGAATTAAACCTTTTCTTCCTTTTCAAATGCTTTTGAATTACTAAAGCCAATATTTCTTCATTAATTTGCTACTTGTGACTACCGCAAACATTTAAGCAAATTAATTTAGTTTTTTTATGTTGTTTCAGTCTGCTCTTTGACATCACTTCAGCCCTCCAAATAGAACTTAACTGATGTACAGATTTTTGTGCTAGCATTTTGCACAGGAAGGAATTCACACAATGCTACCAGTAATTTCCCTGAGTACTCACAATCTGGAGCTATCGAATCCGTGAGAGAAAGCTCTTGTTTGCTGAGTGCAGACTATATTTTAAAGCAGATAACATTTATTTTGTATGATTAAAAAGGCATAAAAACCCTAATGAAACTTGCACATACTATGTTTGTGACAGCAAAAAAGAAAAAAAAGTTCATTCTTCGTTCAGTTTCAGAAGTGTTCCTTTGTATGATCTCCTTTCTCCAAATAACACAGCATACTGAATCATAATGTGTAAAAAGTCAAATCTGAATTCGTTAAGGAACTGCTTGGTAGAAGTTGGATCTGCTCTAAAGCACACTAAATTTCATTCTGCTGAAGGAACAAAATACAGTACAGGAAAAAAGAGAAAAGTTGTAACATCAGTCTAGCATTTCTTAACCTAATTGTACCTAATTTAATGTCAATTATACTTGATGTAATAAAGTGATAGTCAAAAGAGAAATGTTAGCAAAGAACGTAGTGACTCCACATCTATAGTCAATAGAATTAATGTTAGAAATTGTAAAACAAATTAAAAGTAGCAAGGTATAATAACCCCAAGGAACTGTGATAAAATGAATGCTTGAAAAAAGCAAATAGAAGGTATACAATAATATTAATAATATTGTCTTTTAATAGACAAGTCATATAGATGTGCTTTGGCTGACTGTAGCTACGGAAGTAAAAACATTAAATGAGCTAGTAGGATTTTCTCTTTGCTCTTCAGCGGCTTACAGTTAGCTCGCAGATGGCTTCTGTCTCAATACAGTTTAATCCAATCAACACACCTCACTCTGTCCTATACTCACCTATAAGAATGTTTTTTTGGGTGAAAAACAGCTGCTTCTTCCTGCTGATGTTGGCATACGGAATATAGCAACAGCACTTCCTTTCACTCATCATGTGTCCATGGCTCTCAAGGTCAAAACTGCTGAAACCAAGGTAAAGGGAATTGAGTTTGTTTAGTGTTGTATGTCACTGGATAGTATTTAGAGAATTAGACAGCTACTGTGGGGCTTGAAAGAGCTGTTGGTTTCATTCTTACAGAGTATTCTTCAATGTCAGCTTCCTAAAAAACAAAATTAAAGGCACACTTTATGCTATAGTGCTGGTAAGAAGTACTGCAAAGTACATCTTATAAAAAGGATTTCAAAATATGTGATATAGTTCCATTTTTGAGCTATAATTCTTGGAAGATTCTAATAAAATCCTACATTTGGTAACACCGGTGATTTCCTAAGATTCTTTCTTTAAGTTGCTTTAACATATAATAAATGACCCTGTAGTTTTTAACTTGTGTTTTTTGCTTTCAAATACCTGAGGATTTAGAAAGAGAAAAAATAGTTCAAAACCAAAAAGTATTCTGAGATTTAAAAAATGCACACTTATATTTCAGTGGAAAGGTCAAATAAAAAAAATGAAGCAGAATGTGATACAACTGGAAAATTTTGAAAGGGTTTTCATTTTCATGTTACATGCATTTCCTTAGCTTACTCGACTGAGCAAAGCATGCTATACTTAACACATCACTACATCCCTAACACAGGGGCTAAGAATATTCTGGGTACAAAGAGAAAAATCCTGGACCTTTGATGCCAATGAAAGTTTGTCGCTGAGAGGCCAGGAATTCACCTACTGTAATTACAGGCCAATGGGTCATCGTCTCACAGCCGTCCTTCAGCTCCGTGGTTTTCACTTCAGTCCTGTCTCACAACTTTTATTGCAGCACAAATCTACATCTAGAGCAGATAAGGCATCAAGGAGGCAGTTGGTAGAGGAGGGGCAGCAGATAAAGGAGAATTACAGGAAATGTGCATCTGCTCAGAGCAATGGAATGAAAACGATTCCCCCCAAAAATGTGCCAAAGATTAAAATTTCAATGTTTAGAGATACTTTGAGGAGGGATGGAGGTAGCACAGCTGCCAAACTTGCATGTGATATTGTAGTCAATTAACAGTACAATGACCATGGTGTACACTGTGGAAAAGAATGGATCAAATGGGTTATATGGCCGATTTTCATTTAGAATAAGACTAAAGACAGTGGAAATGGGAAGGCTGTATTTATCCCTCAGACCAACCTGGCTGAAGAAATTAATTATTCTCAGTTTTTTCTTGGCTTTGTTTTGATGTAGAGAACAAAGAAAAGAGTAAGACTGTCCTGGGCATTTACTTGTTGACAAATATGAGTTTGTACAGGCATGATGGATTTCTCTCCTATAACATTAGGAACTAAAGCTCCTTGATCTCTCTCCTTGTGGGAGATAGATGCACTATTCAATATTTAGCACTTCATAATACTTAGCAATATAAAAATAAGTAGTTTGCTAAATTCAAAGTATCCATATTTCTGTCAATGTCGGATGGTTCCATAAATATGTTATCTACCACACAACCATTCAAAGAACTAAGGCCAGAAGTGAATGTTAGAGATGTTTGAGTGAAGCTTCATCCAGAGAGGTATCTGGTTTTACTTTGAAGGATCTATTTCCAAAGGCAGTTTGTTCCACTGGCTAATTGCCTTTAGAGTTAAAAATGCCCTTCACACACCTTTCGAATTTGTCTAGCTGTAACTTGCAGCTGTTTCTATCTTGTGGCTTTTCTGATAGATTAAAGAGCCCTTAAGTACCTGGTATTTTCTGCCTGCGAAGGTACTTATCCGTCATAATCAAATCATCCCTCAGAGCTAAACAGATTGACCTCTTTAGGGCTGCAGTCCTAATGAAAAAAAAAACCCACCATTTCTAGACATCAGCTGCCTTTTGTGGCTCTTCTCTGCACCTTCTTAATTTCTTAACTTACTTTAAAAATTGCTGGTGCCAAATTGGATGCCACGTTGTCTTCCCAGTGCTATGTTTTGAGGTGATACTTCTTCCTTATTTCTATTCATATTCTCCCACCTTAAAACACAAGCCCTAAGGGCTTGTTTTGTGTCACAATATTGCAAGAGAAGCTCATAAAAAAGAACTGGTATGAGCTAATGCTCATCTACTGCCCTTCTCAGAGTCACTGCCTCCTTGAATAAGGGCTCCTTTTGCCAGTATGTAGCAAACTAAATCAAAATGGAAATTGTACTTCAGTGCTGTGTTATGTTTTACGTTTTTCACTGCAATCTCACCTGCCAACTGAGTTTAATTTAAAAATGAGGGCTTAAAAAATATTCTATACCTTTTATTTTATTTTTTTCTTTATTGATTTCGAATCACTTGCCAAGAACATTATCCAACTTTATCCTCAAAATCCACAGCAATTATAAGGGCACTCAATAACCAGTTTTGATAAAAATTCTTGAATAAAAGCAAATAAATAAAAAGAGCAAGTTTCTTTCAAACTTTGCAAAATGGAAACATTTTTTTGAAACTTGCAGTATTTTATACATTTGGGGTTTTATTTCATTCCTTTAGTCTTAGTTGTTCTCCAAATAATTCCTCTTCCTTTTTAGTTATGAATATGCAGTTATTATTTCCCCTACCTCGGTCTCTGTAACCAACCTACACGCATGTGATTCCTTTTACCTTTCTTCAGAATTGAGTCCTATTCCTCTATTAGTCATTACCTCTTTCTTCTAAAATTCATTCCCATGTAATTCCCAAGTAAGTATGGTGTCACCATTCAAAGAGATAAACACTGGCTTCTTTTGCATTGATATAACGCTTCGCTATATGCAGTCCATACTCTCTGCTTGCCATTCTGATACACTTAAAAATTGCATCCAGTCCCCTATATTTTACTACTTCATTTATACAGGGCTGCTTTTCATGGATTTACTTCTGAATGAATGCCTGTATTTGGAATATTTAATCATCTTAGTCTTCATTTTTCCATTTTAAATTTATTTTTGATCAACATAGACAAGAAGTCCTATAAAACATCAAATCTTCCAAATTCACTTGCTGTCAGCTCAATTCCATTGGTCTCAGGGGAAATTCAGCATGGGATCTTGTAGGGCACGCAAAAATGTGCAGGCTTAGGTCCCATATCTACATGTCCAAGTGTATTTACTTAATAATGGAATCATTAGAGTAATTATGTTCCCCTTAGATCATTATTGCATAATGGATCATAGCTTGGAGATCTACGGAGGTTACCTGACCAGAGGAGTCAGGTAAACACATGTTTCTAGTTTCAAATATTTGATAGCCAAGCTGAAGAAAGGGCAAGAAAATTCTTAATTCATTACATGTGTTGTACTTGGACCAAGAATCTATACAATAGTCTACTAAACCAGAAACTGGAATGCCTCAATAGCGAAAAGCAAAATGTAGCCACAGATCCTTCCATTGTAAAGCATCATGTAGCACAATATTAAAAATGGACAATATGGAACCGGTAGCAATTCTTTCTACAGTCCTTGTTTTTCTCATGGCTGCTTTCTAGCTATATTTTTTCAGAGAAAAGCAAAGAGAAGAAGATGCAGAGGATGGAGAGGATAGGCAGAGAAGAAAATGAAACAGTTAAGAAAGAGCCTGGATTAAAAAAAAATGGACACTGAAAGAGGAAAGCACTATCTAGAGTAAGAAAATACAAGACAGTCTGGAATCTATAGAGCAGAAAAACTGATTTTAAGGGCCAATCTACTGACTGTAGTAAACATCTTCGCTTTCATGTTCTTAAGCAAGCACACAATACTGCCAAAGCAGTTCCTCAACTTTGATGCATAGAGATGTCTAGTCCTGATGTCCCATGTTTCCCTTTAAAAAAATAAAAGCCCAAATAAACACCTGGAATGCCATTATATCATCATAGAAAAACAGAAAGTAAAGCATTCTACATTAGCAAGACTGTTATGATTACCAAAACATATTAACCTTCAAAACACAATTTTGCATTATACCTGTAGGAATGAATAGAAGTCCTAGGGTCTGTGTAATTCAGGAAGCCAATTTAGAAGATCGGAGATACGTGATCAGAGATATGTTCCCTTGAAAGGATCTCAAGGCATTTTATGAACTTTATCAGGTTTTTCTCTTGCTGCAGTGCTTGTGAAACTTCAGTTTAGAAATGAAGGCACTGAAATGGAATGAAAGAAATAATGAAACCAAAGTATCTTAGGAAACATACATTCTTTGTATAATTCTGTATGTAGTGTTTCTCTTTGCTTAAAGACACAGTATTTGATAATAAAATAGTGGTTGCTTTATGGAACTCGTATGTTTAGGGGTATTTTTTCAATGTGGAGTTGGAATTTATTTAGAATTAATTCACAGCCAATTGAACTTTGAAAAATATTTAACAGATATGCCTCATTACACATTTAAGTTGTCTACATCCTTACCTTTGGAAGTAAGCACTAGAGTGATGTTTTCTAAGGGCTGGGAAACTTAACAGCTGCTGCTCTGCAATTTTCTACATTTTATTTGTATACAGTTTGAACACACTTACAAGGATGGCATTCCTTTTAAGTTAAAAACTAGGCTAAAATTAGGTTAAAAACTAGTTAAACATCCAGATGATCTTAAACTCTCAAGGTCTTCTGTGTAATACCTGTCAAGAAATGTGCTTCTCATTTGCTGAACACTTATAAATTCAATAAAAAGTGTATGATAAAACCAAAGAACCATGCACTGTAATCACACATTAGGAGCTGAAATGTACCGAAGAGCCTTTAGCAACTCTTATGTAATCAGCAACAGCAAGAATTCTGTCTAAATGCTTTGTTGTCTAAATTGTTATTTTTTTCACATTATGATTGATAGAAATCTGGAATTATTTTCTAACAATTATGTACCTAACTGGCATCAGGTTTTACTGTCTTCTTCCCTTTTGCAGGTTGTTCTGGTGAACCTGTTGATATGCATGGTAGTTTTCTACACTGTGTACTATGTGGTCCTGTCTGTGTGTTTCGCAGCATTCAAGTAAGATTTCCTTGTCTTTAGTCTAATATGACGGCGTGCTACAACTGGATATAATGGGTAGGGCCATGACCCTGTAGAGGAGGCATCCAGGCTGGCATCCAGTCCCAGTTATCCTGTGAACACATTTTTAAAATTCAGTTGAATTGTTGTGCCTGAACCTTTGTTCAAGTGCACAAATTGGCAAACAGAGACTCAAAACTAATATTAAATGTTGGTTCTAATCTACTTCCTTGCACTTGCACCATGCAAATAAATGAACATAAGAGCAAATATGACATTAAAAAAGGAAAAGAAAGAAGTTTATAGTCAATAAAAAAGACAAATTATATTCCCTTAGGAAGTCGATTAGCATGTATAATGTCAGATATGTCTAAAATAAATGTGGAGATCGTGGACACTGTGTGCAAGAGCGAGACCACAACACACAATGGAAGGTAGAGAGCTTGTAACAGCTGAGCATTCCATTTGAAATTGTATTCAACACCAGCAATACTGTGTCATATAATCACTAAGGCTTAATTGAAAAGCTCTGGTTAAATGTATTCTTTCTATTTCCGCAGGATTAAAATGTTGGATGGTTTGGCACCTTTTGATTTTAAGACAAATCCCTCATGGATTAACCCATATTATTTAGGTAACTGAAGTTTGTTTCTCTCTTTTTTTTTCCCAGCCAAGAAATCTGTCTGTAAATCTTGTTTTCCATATGGACGGTATTTTAAAACTGTTTTAGTAATACTAAAGATTTCTGTATTTTAACCAGCCTGCATTTAAATGCTTATTAGTCTTCCCTGCACTTCTCATTTATGTATTGCTACTTATCATTCAAGTAATTGTTAGGCTTTTCCTTGAGTTGTTCTTCTGATCTTGCAACATCTGAAGAAAACGTGCTGCTTCAGCAGGGTGCTTCATTTTCACTGCAGAATAATTACCTATTCTCTGCAAAGTTCCTCCTCAAAGTTGTTAAATTTAATTTTCATACTGCATCAAATTTCTCACGAACTATATTGGAGCCAGATCTGAATAATAGGTCCCTTCAACTAATGGAAATCTTGCTTTAGTAATGCCTGAATGCAGTGTGCATTAAAATTCCAGGGTTTGATTGTAGCTCAATCCCTAAACATATCTTTATATATCCTAATACAAATTCCTGCATTTTTGTCTGAAGGTCTCAAAATATATTCTTTCTCCTAAACTGTCATTCCTGCATGAATACATGAAATTTTACCAAATTTGTAATCTCTTTTACAAAAGAAAACCACATGATCTGTCAGTAAAGTAAGCAAAGCTCAAAAGTAAACTGGTTAGTCCATCAGGTTAAAATGAGTAATAAAAATGCATGGATACTTGTACAGTGTCAATACTGATTTCAGATGAAAAAAAGAGGATTTCAGTTGTAGCAATGGAAAAGAAAATTAAATTATATTCCATTAGAATTACTTTTTTGGTCCCTGTATCTCAATATGATGTTTTTTCCCCAGAAATTATATCAGCTAGTTTGATGCAACATGTTTACACGTCAAAGATAGCAACTCTATCACGCATCTGGTTAGTGGTCCACTCTCCTTTCTGTCCACCCGATGAAATAACATGGCATAGCAAAACATAACAGCATCTTTTTAAAGTCTACGGGCACTGAGACAGAACGAAGGTCTCTGAATGATGTTGCAAATGAGAGTTTACCCAGGAGTCACGCTCATGCCTGTTAAAAACAGAATTCTGTCTTTAAAAGAAAACCTCAAAATAAAAATGGAAGTCAGCTCAGAACTGAAGCATCATTACTGGCCCAGTTTTGTAAAAAAGTTTACAGAGCATCTGTCTACACTAAGCATGCTTTCTAAATTATAAAATGACTGGCATAATTTAAAGGGATACTATCATCATGAAATATAATGCACTAAAAATACTAAAATGCATTGCCAAACATTAAATTTTTTGAAATGTTATTTCCCCCTTGCCTAACTACATGTGGTTTTCCAGTTATATTTTTCTTATTTTTTACATTTTTTAAGCTGTTGTGTGAAAAGACACATATTACAGTAGGAAATGATTGACCCTATAAAGAAAAGAATAAAATTGAAAGGCACAAAATGCTGCCAAATGTATATATTAAATACAGTGAAAAAATAGCGATGGTCTCTCTGCTCTCAGCTACAGATATTACACTACTGCAACAGTAAAAAAATAAATAATTCTATATATGCCTATGTACTTAAAAAGAAGAGCAAAATGCATTTAGATGGAAAATTATACGAATTGCAAATGCACTCTTGTGTATTTCTGTACATTCATTTTCTGTACATTCATTTGTGTGCACTTCTGCACTGTTGTGCATTTGTGTGGAGAAATACAATGCCTGTTGTTTGGGAATTCAGGACTACAGCTAGAAGACATGTCATGCATTTTCCATTCAGCCCCCTGCTATCCCAGGTAGCCACCGAGCATAAAGTCAAACTTTGACCTAAAAGTGACTATTTTTGATCCCATTGCCCCTAATAGCAAGTAAAGAAGCAGACAGCTAAGCACCACGCCATTGCTGTGTTGAAGAATATATCACATCAAATGCCGTGATGAGTTTCCTCACCCTTCTTCCCTGGGTAGCTGATCCGTGCCTCCCAGGCGGCTTTCCTGCCCACGGGGGCTCATGGCTTGCCCCTGCCATTGCTTTTGCAAACCCCTGGTGTCAGGGGAGGTGATCAGCACAGGCTGGTGGCACAGTGTGGCTCGGCACACTCCAGAGAAAGGACCAGGGAAGAGAAATGCACCGTTTCATCACTGAGAGAAGGAATTTTCTTGATCAGACAACTTTCCTAGCCTCTTTTGGCAGCATAGTTTAGTTATTACCACTTTGCCGGTAATCCCCGTTCCTGGTTTAACACAGCACAGAGCTAGCTGCTGAGCGTCCGGCAGGGTGACAGCGCGGTAGCTATGTCAGCCTTGTTATCAGCACTGAGAAAAGCCAGGCTCCTGGTTGTACGGACCATGAGATCCATACGGATGGAAGGCCTCTGCTCACCTGGTAGGGTCTCTGCTCTATCTCACCTTGCAAGTCTTGTCTTTAAATTGTTCTGATATGTATATATACACACACACTCTAACAGATATATACACATACATGTATTTTCATATGTATTTTTCATTTAATGCAATGAAGTGCACAGGGAGAAAGCTATGAAGTTTCTTACTAAACGTAACCCCTTAACCACGCAATTCTGTTTTGGATGGGAAAAACTTGATCAATGTCAATACCAACCAAATCTATTTGACACTATATGTAAAGAGTGCAGATGGTCCCTAAGTAAAATTTTCACATTCTCCTCCAGGCTATATGAACTGGCCAAAATCCGGTTAATCCCCATGATTTTCCATAAAATATACAACATTTTAAAGTCTATATGTAAATCAGGACAACCCATGCAGATGTCTGTGGCAAAATTAGAATTTAACTTTATAATGAAAACATTAGTATAATATTTAATTTTGTAAAACATGATTTTAATAACTATCAGACTTTTTAACTTCCTATTGCTATTATTTTGAACATAAGAAAAATGCCTTTTGAAACTGGTGTAAGTATCCTACTTTTGTTTACAGTTCTTGTGATATCTTTGGAAATAACTTTCTTCATTTGTGGTCTGCTGTTTGCCCTGGTTGTGGAAGAGTGGGTTTGGGATTATGCTGTAACAGTTACTATTATTCATATCGTCATAACTTCAGTTGGTAAGTAGGTTTACTGCTAAGTATACACATACTATCACAAATTGAAGGACCAATCCACTATGATTCAACTACTGTATCACTGGACCAACTTTATCATTTTTCCTTAAAGCTAAATAAATATATATCTCTAATTTTCATCCGTTTGATTCATGCACGTATTTAAATCCTGCTATTTAAAATTCAATTCTGTTTTTGTTGCAGAATTTTAAAAGAGATTTACAGTTCATACCAAACAGATACAGCCTAGATACAATTTCAGCATCTGGGAGGTGTGTTTTTCTGTAAAACAAGAAATTAATAGTTGTCCATGTCCTGACACTTTAAGATCTACTCATTAACACTTCATCCCTAGTTCAGAGTAAAAATGAGGCTTGCTTCAGCAAAGCCAATTCAAAGGTTTTAAATTAGATCATTTGAACTAAATCTCATTGAGGAAAATAAAGCATTTTGCCATCGAAGTGTCCTTTTTTTTCCCTGAAACTCTTCCCCTCAAAGTAAAGAAAAGGAAAAGGCTCATCATCACTTTTTGCTAGCACCTGGTAACCTGCTCCTTCTTCTCATGCTGTTTAGCAGAATGCTGCCTCGGCTGATCAGGAAATATATTTTAACCCCATCCTTGCCAGAGTCCATTTGGGGATTCTTTTCTCCTATAACAATGAGCTTAGGGTTGTTTTTTTTTTATTTTATAATTTAGAAATACGAAAAATATCACTGACAAGTTAGGACTTCCTCCCTACTACGTAATAATTCACCTTCCATTTTCCAATGCTTTGTCCATTTGTCTTTTAGCACTGTATACAGACAGGGATTCCCCGCTTCCCACAATGAGTTAAGCCAGAGACCAACAGAGACTTCGTCTTAAAAAACTAAGCATAATTTCTCATCTACCAAATTTGATTTCCTGGAGCTTAAACTACTGTTATTCCTTATGAATAACTTTTGCATTTAAATCAAGCAATTTACAAAAGCTACAACAAAGCCTCCTTTGTATATGATTTATACAGGAAGGTATCTTCTATCGATATATTAGATGATGCATTTTGATGTCCGAATAACCCCAGATTTGTTACTGTTTCCTTCAGATGGCCAACCAAAGCTCTGCTGGTGGGCTCTGGGCTGCCAGCATATGCAGTGTGCCTCCCAGCTCACTTTACTACCTCTACAGTCCTGTCAGCCTTTTATTTTTTTTGGGGGGGGATGGGGGGGAGGCCAATATTAGGTCACATTGATCCTGCAGTTGATCCTACAGTGGGGATGTGGGTTAGCTTGTGTGAGGGCAAAGGTGAGTGCCTGAAGCAGGGCACAGGCTGCTGTGCATCAGTGCGAACTTGCAGCCTGCAGCCCCAGCCCGTCTTTTGTGCGCTGCACCAGCCGTTAAACTGAAAATGTCAGGCAGCTTAGTTTATTTGGATTGCAGCAGTATGTAGGCACTCTACCAGGGGATCGGTGTCTCTGTTGTGCTAAACCACGTACAGGTAAGTAATAAAAAAGGCAGTCCTTCTGCAGAGAGTCTAAGAACTCCGTTTAGCACACACTTAATAGGTTTAATAATTGCCTTCCAGTGGGATCACTCACCAGACTAAGCTTAATGGCATGGCCAAGTGTCTCAATGACAGGACCTAAATATGCATTTTTAATTTCAATAAATATAAAATATATAATTTATGAAACATAACTATCCCCATCCTTATTGTTTAAAAATTTACATTTCTCCTTTTCTATTCCTTGCAGTTATGTCTGAATTCCCCCTGATGTTACACTGGTGGCTGGCATTAGGTATACTTACATTCTTTAAAGTTTAAATTGTTAGGCTCTCTGTGGAAAATTGGTATTTACAGTATGAATTGTTTCTATTAAATATGCTATCTTACTAATTTGAGAAATGTCAACATTTAAAGAAGAAATACATGCGTTTCATTTATACTTCTTTAATGACACAGGCAAGTAATGCTGGGCTAACATTTGCCTTGCCTTAAAAAAAATCTTCTGTTTTAAGACCAGAATGTACTCAGCTTATGTTAATCTTTCTAACAGCAGATACACTCATGTTCTTGAAATAAACCATGATTAAGTCCTGACTAATCAAACTATCTCACTTAATTCAGGTGTCATAAAGACAGTCGTCCACAGTAGTCTTCCTTGGTATCCTTTATAATCAATGGAAAGAAACAGGCATCTCCAGAGGCAATTTTTATAAACACTATGCATAGGGACTTATGATAGATGAGATAAATCCCAGTCATCACATTTCCCTACAGTGAATGACAAAACTACACTTCTGAATGTTTAATTTTCTGTAAAATTAAAAGCATAGCTTTGTACTAGATTATATTATCTTGAAAAATAGTTAATTGAAAAGGACTGGCTTCTGTTCTTTCTTATATGATGACAAGGATCGACAGCTGCAGTAAGTTTCTAAATGATGGGGACAGGCAAATAAATTCCCTGTCCTGCAACTGGTTTTGCATCAGCAGCTGCTGGGGCTGGTATCTTTGTAGGTAGTTAAAGCCTTGGGCAAAATGTTTAAGTAGTCAGACCATTTTTAAAAAATTCAAGATAAAAGCAATGTCTGTTTAAAATTTTGTTGTAACATTTGTATTCCACTATAAAAATTAAAATAAAACAGCCATAAATTTTCTTTCAGGATCTGGAGTAATTGCAATGATTTGTGGAGGACAGATTTTGGCATACTGCTTGTTCAAAGACAACTTCATTTACCCGATTCTGGATGATTTTTGAAAAGGAAAATTAGAACTTGCCTTTATATTTATATGAATTCTGTTGTTCATTAACAATGTAATTAAAATGAAGTTTGCAATTGTCTAATTCTAAGGCTAATATTTAGCTTACCAGACCTCTTGTACCTTACATTTGTTTGCAATGTCAATGTCATCACTTTTAGCTGTTGTATGTAATAACTTTTAGTTTTTGTATGTACAATTTCCATTAAGCAAATAATTAGACCTACTGTCTCTTTTTAAAAAACAAATAAACCATAAGAAGGATAAGAGCAATGATGCAACATTCTTACAAAATACAAAATCCTACGAGGAAAAGGAAAAAACAGATTTGAATTTAATGTTTTTCAGGGTGCTTGCTCTCTATTGTATTTTATGAAATGCTGAGTCCAATTTGGGCTGGAGTCTGACCTCTCATGAGCGCTGCAAAACTATAAAGTCACTCTATCTGGCATCAATCACTGAAGGTTTAAAGAAGTCCTTCCTGGCAGATGCCTGGCAAAGAAGGATCTGTGAAGAGCACATAGCTCTGCATCTCTTCCCATATTAAAACTCTGACCTAGAAGCTGCCCAAGGCAACAGGAGGAAGACGTACAATCCCCAATGTTTGGTTGACCCCCTTGCTTCCAGGGATGCTACAGACAAATGCTTTCCACAAATAGCTTCAGGCTGTTCTCACTTTCGCTAATGATCCATTTATGGTCTGGCTGTGCTGGAAGAGGAAAGGGAAATGCTACAGACAGCCACTTTTTTTACATATCCCTTTCTCTCTCCCCCAGCTGCACGTGGCCAATGCCGAAGTGCGAGTCTATGGGTAGTGGTAATTAAAAAATAGCAAACAGACCACAGTAGTGGCTTCAAGTAACTCTTTATCTCTTTAACCATACTAAACTTGTGACAGCAAAATTGCTAGAAGGCAACTTCATCTTAAATACGATGCTAGTGATTGGATTTCAACTGCAGTTTGCTTAGAAGAGCAAGACTGGATCACTGTTTGCACAGGAGTGTTAAATGTTGCATTTGCCTTAATCCTACTCAACAGATAATGCCTCTGAAGAATCTGCCCCCTGTTGATCTAATCAAACATCTTAACACTTATTGCAAGTTTTACAATTTTCAATTAAGTTTCAATACTGAAAGTACCTATACGGTGAGAAGCGTGTTTCAGAAGACTCCCAAAAGAATGAGCTTGTCTCTCATGAATAACAGATATGTAAGTCATTTTAGAGACAAACCAGGTATGTAAATCCATAGCATTGAGTAGACGTAGACTTTACAAGTTGTTCAGCATAATACGCTGGGTACTGAAGTCAGCAAAGGTATTTCCAGAGGTGAATTAACGGTCCCGCACTGATCACTGGTCTGAACCATGGACCATCTTTAGTTTGATGGATTTGTATCTCCATAAACATTAACATGCAGATAACTGACTGGTATTATGTGTTTGAAAACCATTTGCACATTTATTCCAGATTTGTTTCAGTTCAGAACTATAAAAATGTACGGGAAGGAAGTACCATCTAATGTAAATTCATACCTCTGTCCTCATCCTCATGCAGTTTGTGTGGGTAGGTAGTGTGCCGTGTGGCAGAACATGAGTGGATTAGATATAAAGTTAATCCACGGGTGGAACAAGTTTCTATTTTTAACCTGACAGGATTTTCCTCTACGCATGTCAGCCCAGCTGCAGCTTGTAGTAGCTCTGTTGCCCAGTCTTGACATTTTTAATTTTTGCTTTCTATTTAAAATCTTAAATCACCAGCAAGAGATACCTTCAGAACAATATGAAGAGTGCTTTAGTCCCTGTATTTCTCCAAGGCCACAACTAGGCCAGTGCTAGAAAAATCATCACAGCAAGAACTCTATTGAGGATTAAAAGCCTTAGTCCAGCTATTAAAGAATCATTAGCTTTTTGCATTACCTTCAGATTTGGAATAGTGAGACAATTTCAACATTATTTATTTCATATTTTCCATCACTTTTATGTTGAGCCGTAACGATAAATATTGCACATAATGTTTAAAGTGCAGACAAAGTTCATATTATACAAATAAATATTTATCATGTAAGCAATATGAGCTATATATGTGTGGGCTATATATGTGTGGTTAGAAGCCTTCAGAGATAATACCTAATACTGTGTGTTTCTATCTGATACACCAAACCAGTACTTTTGAATATGACAAACCTGGCTGTTTCTGGAACAATAATAAAGTGACCCACTTGAGCAATTTGCATGTGACTAATTGATAACAGTGAAGACACAGGTGGGAAAGAAGAGCTGTTGAAGGAAAAGAAGGGCGCTGTGTATGGTTCACAACAGACCTGCCAAAGACTACAAGAAAAAACCGCTACAGAGAGCAGAAGGAAAACAGAGAAAAACAGCAACAGGGACATGCGTTTGAAAAAAAGGCACAATGAAAGCAAGAAATGAGAAGACAGAAATGGACAAGATCAGTGAAAGAAGAAAAAATATGCGGATTGAACTTGCAGCACTGGAGTCTCACGACATGAGACTTGTATGCCATTTGTATGCCACAATCTGTGCCATTTGTATGCCGCAATTTGTTTTTCTGCTGCTGCATACATGACTCTAGGAAAGGTGGTCCCGACATCCATAGTTCCACTACAACCTGTGATGTTATGCCTGCGGCTCCTCTCCCAGGATTTTCAGAATTCTTTGCTCTCTGACTCAGCCAGGCATAGGAATATTGTCTAATTTAGTTGGTGTGGGCTTGACATTAAGTTATTTAACCCTTTGTGATACAGTCTAGTAGTCACGAGTTTGCGCAGCTGTCTGTGGGGGTGTAGACAGTCTAGAAAACATTACAAGCAGATGGAGACTTTATCCACTTCCAGGCAGAGTTTGCAGGGAAGAAGGTTAAAAGTTGGAAACGTTAAGTAGAGAAATCAATGGAACAGCACACAAATGCCATACTTTAATAATACCATATTTAGAGTCATTTTAAGTTTTTCTTTTTCAGAGGCAAGAAACTCCTTTTCATCATTTCCCACCACCTACTGAGAGACATCATAGTTGTCCTCAAGTCAGCCCTCTCTCTAAATGACTCTGCATTCATTCTTGTTCCAAATGGTGAAGTGTATTACTTGTAACAACGAACATGAGTGAAATGGATTTTTGCTGGAGACTAAGCATGCGTTCCTGGGCTAATAGCACTGCCATCAATGTAATGTCAAAGTGTAAACCAATTCATAAAGTTGTTCTGGGACCAATGAACTAACTCTAATGTGTAAAACCAAGCATATGGAGTAGTTTGATACACAGATGGTGTAATGATTTTTAGTTGTCATTTTCATAAAAATATAGATTTAAATACTTATAATTTCCCAGTGAAGAGCTGGTTATTCAAACTAAGCCTGTCATTTTTCCACCTCTGTAAACTGCTTGATCAACATTTCCAGATCTTTTGTATCCACTTAAAAAAGCAAGAAAAACAAAACCTGACAATACTCATTATTTATGTATTCCTAAAAATACCAACCACTGCTGCACCAATAAATACAGAAAACACAGTATGGATAATACTAGATCACCAGCAATGGGTACATGAATCACCTGACCGCGGTCTCCTACGTTGGATATTCATGCAGAGGATTCCTATGGCCCACAGACTCTTCACTAGAAATACCCATCGTGATCAAGTGAGATTTGTTAAACGGAGAAAAGATGTGAAAGCTTTACACGTTTTTCATTCCATCATCGGGCATGTATGTTGTCACAGCATAAAGTTAGATCCTTGTTAATCTCCACAGGTATTTAAAGCTTTATTTAAATATTTTGTATCTTCCAAATGTGACTTACTGAGAATATTTATTTCTTGGCTTAAGGTCCTGTGTAATGATCCATCTGCTCGGTAATGGCTAATACTCTAATCTCTCCTTTTTGTGAACTAATCACAGCCCCAGACAGCATGCACTCTCTTATTAGATGTCAGAGAGGATAAAGGACTTAGGAATGGTTATAAAATTTGGTGATGTAATTAATACCTTTTATTATTGGCTTTAAACCTTTTAGTGCGAAGCCATGATTTTAAGATGCAGACCCAGGTCCCAGCCTCTCCCTTGCTCAAGGAGAATGATATGAATCCATTTAGAGTGGTGAATCCCTCTTCAGACACACCAGGATAACTATGCCTGTGTCGTAAGGCAGGCATGGTCCGTGACGGACTCATATCCTACTCCATCCATTCTCCAGTTCAGGGGACCAAACGAATACCTTGCAGTGGTCTCCCAGTTCATACACTCAGGCTTCCTCTGCAAAGGAGGGTAAAAGAAGGGAAAGATGTGTGCTTGGGTGTCATCCTGACATGCAGTTGTAGCACAGCATTGACTTGGACTAGGGATCTGGGGAGCGACAATACAACAGCAACTATGGACAACCAAAGTCTGAGGAAAGGCCTTGGCCCCAATCTTTTAAGGTTGCTTACCCCTAGAAAACACTTGCAATCAACTATAGGGATGGTGGTTGAAACTGAAGCCTGTAAGAAATACGCAAAGGTACTTTCAGTCTCCTGCTGTCATTGTCCTAAATCAAAGGTAGTCACAGCCTGGCCATTACTGTTCTGTATTTTCCAATGAAAATAAATCCTAATGTGAGATTATTTGCTATGGATTTGTAAAATGATTTGTAAACGAAGGGTCTGCTCCTGCTTCCAACAACAAAGATCCAGTTATCTCTATTGGAGAAATACTCTATCAAAGGACCGCTTATATGTACCCAGACCCTCTCTCAGAGTGATCTTGTCACAGATTTTCAGCAGCAAAAGGGGAAGTCTTTAAATAAAACATGGGTGATGGCAAGATGCTCAAATACATTAAGAATTACCAATTTCCTAGCTGTCTTCAGACACCTTTGCACTGAAATTGCATCTACAACAGTAGCTTTCAAAATACACTGGAAAAAGTGCTTTGATTCACTTCATAAACATTGATGGGGTACGCAAAAATGTACCTTTAAAAAGGACAATAAAGATCAATGTGTTTGGTATCTCACATGGCATTAACTGAAAAAAATTGCACATACTAGACAAATTGCATGAGCAAATTCAAATTTACATTTATTTGAATTTGGTATTTAAAATTAATTGGAATCCTAAGGAGTTGTTTTAACCCTACTTCACTGGAAAATTTTAGTGAACACTATGAAAGTGGGGAGTATTTCTTTGTACACTCCCAGGAGAGAGAAGGGCAGGCAGTGAGTGGCAAAGGCGGAAGGAAGAGGGTATTTCAAGACTGTAGCTACATTTCAAGAATGAAAGAGAATTTACAGGATATGAACCAGCTTACCCACCTAGGAGTGATTTTCCATTCTAATGGGAGATGCACTGGTAACTGGGTCCTGGCAAAATTTTTCAGTAAATCGTTTATACACAAAAATTTGTTTTAAGACAGCCAAAACCATCTGTCAACGCCGTTAATAAAGTTTTGCTTGAAAAAAGCAAAAAGGTGAAGAGTGTCAATGCCCGTTCATTAGATCTCAGTTGTTCCGGTTGGACTCAGCAGGGTACCAACAAGAAGAGAATGAGAGGGCTGCAATGACAGTGGATACTGTCATTGATAGGATGAGGCGTAATGGTTTTAAACTGAAAGAGGGGAGATTCAGATTAGATATTAGGAAGAAATTCTTTACTGTGAGGGTGATGAGGCACTAGAACAGGTTGCCCAGAGAAGTTGTGGATGCCCCATTCCTGGAAGTGTTCAAGACCAGGCTGGATGGGGCTTTGGGCAACCTGGTCTAGTGGGAGGTGTCCCTGCCCGTGGCAGGGGGTTGGAACTAGAGGATCTTTAAGGTTCTTTCTAACCTGAACCATTCTATGATTCTACGATTCAGATCTAAAGCCATAAACTCCCTAGATCGAATTCATCAATTATTTGGTGTGTCATATTTTCCAGCAGCTTTTTAAGCATGCAACCCTTGCTTTAGAAACAAATTTTATTTCCTGCACATTTGCCATTGAAACATTTGAAGAAGAGTGCAAGTTGTAACTGGAAAGCAACTACTGTTTTCCACTGTCAGGAAATAAAACAACATCGGGTCTTCAGGTTTTGAGTGAATAAAATCAGTTTTGATTAAAACAAAAGTTGCATTAAACTGAAATTTTCTCACAAAAATCTGCTTGGACCAGAAGGTATTTTTATTGAAAAAAATATTTTTTCCCCAAATGATAATGTTGCATACCTTATTTGTTGGATGTATTTTTAGAATGTGTTATGTATCACTAGATAACATTTGCAGACTGTTCCAGTTGCCGAGGTAACTATGTTATTTTAATGATCAGTGGAGAGGATCATTATGTAAAACATTATGTTAATTTCAAAAGCAGAAAATTGATGTCTTACTGTTACCTTGAAGCTGCACCTTTTTTTTTCCTGCAAAGTGCCTTTTTCCATGGAAATTAATGGTATGGCTGAGTGCTCCAGTATCTTTTTCATACTGATTCAGGTTGGCTTGGGAGGCAAAAATGGCACCTGACAACCAACTAATGGCAGATGAACAAACTTCAAACCACCACAGTTTGTACAGAAACAATACAGGAAAAATTCTTGCATATATTCTTAACTAATACACGTGGACAGTTGGTGGGAATTTTAGGACTTAATTTTTAACTTTGAAATACATTATCACTTAGTTAAGGAAAGCAAATTATAAAGCACACGTAAGTATTGTTTTTGATTAAGTATGTGTAAGTATTGTCCATGATAGAGACCAACTGATGAAGACATTAAAAAATCTGACATTTAACTTTTGCTGCTTTTATTAGATTATGTATCTCCTAGATTACTAGATTATACCAGCACTACGAATGCTGTGCATTTATGATTTTATTGCAATCATAAGTGCTCTTTCTGAGGCTGCAGTGAGAACCTTGCTGATGTTAGTAGTTCATAGTGCGTTTCTATTCTCAGACCTGCTTTCTCCATCAAAAAATATCTGTATGTTTCAAAATTATCAAAACTAAGTCTCACACAAATTCTGGGGCTCATAATGGCAACAGCTGCTATAGAGCACCAGCCTCACAAATGCAGATTGTCTCAGGCTACCAAATGCAACTCAGTTTTGTCACCAGAATCTTCTTTTAACTCTTCTCTGGAGTTCTGCCTACAGATTGTGTTAAATTATGAACGCTTAATTCTCTAGGTGGAACTGGATGCTTTTATGTATTAGAACATGATATGCTCAAGACATCTAAGAGCTCCTGTATTCTCCTGACACTTCAACGTAATCACCTGATCCATTTTAGAGTCAGTGAACTCTTCTGACAATACTCAAAGTGCATTTTGATGAAGACTGTATTTATACGGACTGTAACTCTTCACTCCACAGAGCTTATTCCAATCCTTTCCCAAGGATTTCCTCTGCAGGCAAAGCTCTGACTTCAAAAAGCAGTAGCTCCTTCTCAAATTCTTTGCCCATAATCACACCTCTTACACTGGTCTTCTTCTATTTCAACTTCACTATGCTGGCTTTTCTGACATGCTGAGGTTTGCCGATTTGTATACATCCCAGTGAGGACTACGAGCTAAAAATGTAAGAATGTGAAAAAACAGAATTGTATTAAATCAATTGGATACTGTAAAAAGAACATACGATGATACAGCTGGGAATAAGCCATCTATTAACTAATAGGATTAGGAATTAATTTCCCCTTTCCAACAGCTTATGCCCCACTTGACCACTATGCGTGACCAAATACCTTATCCTGAAAAGCTCTGCTTTCATACTTAGCATGGTGAAAATAGTGGGCTAAATTTTCATTCCTTGGAATGATCTAAAACTTTCTGATGGGTAGCTTTCTGCTAGAAAATGCTGATTACAAAAAATCTAAAAGTTTCAAGGAAAAATATTCTTTTTGTAGAAATTTGTTGACAGAATATAATCAAAACACTTATGTTACCCTGTTGATTACTGAATTACACTAGAACATGATATAAGAAAATCAAAGTCAAAAAATGGAATAAAGCAAAGAAATACTGAAACAAAATTCCTAAAGTGCATGTTTTATTTCAAACATTTTGATAGGTCCTTTTAGAAATTGTAAAACTTTTCAGAATTTTGGTTCATGCAAAGTTTAAATTCTTGCAGGGAAAAAAATAATATGTCAGATCAATTTTTAGTCTAGTTAGACAATTCATATGTTTTTGGGAACAAGCACTTTGAATTATAACAGAATCGTTAGAGCACAGCTACTTCAGATTTTTTAATCTTTTTGCGAACAAATGTATTATATGAATAAATACAAGTATAAAATTAGCAAGTAAAGATGTTAAGGAATGCTAGCGAGAAATAACGAATTTCAGGAACAAACATGAAAAGGGGATCACTAACTACAAAAAATAAGCCAGCAGTGTTAAACCTGCTAGAGGTGAAACACTCCACCTCTGCTCCACTGATGGAGCAAAGCTGTAAACAGCATAGACAGCAGCATCAAGTACGAGAACAAGTTAGCAAGTGAAGGAGACGTATTTTGGAGCTCCAATTGAGATGAACTGAGAAACACAGGAAGTACAGAAAGAATTTATAGAGAGTAAAATAGTGACATTAATGAAAGCAACAAGATGGAGGATTTGGGATATAAAGCCATATGTACAATGGGAAAAAAAATCTACATAGCAGTATTAACCACTAAAAAAAAAAATCTATTTTAACTATCTACATCAACTCCTGTATGTTTACAGAATCTCTGTATTTTGATTCATCACCAATAACTAAACACACTTTTCTCACAAGTCTGATACTGTCAAGAACATGCAGACAGAAGGGACCAGAGACTACAGCAAACCACAAACTGAGTTAAAATTCTGTCAATGAGGATTTCCAATTATTTCTTCCTAGAAAAAATGCAATACAATTTACAGTAGCCACCTTATTTCAAAAGGGTACAGTGACTGAATAGTAACATGCAGGTACAACCTTTTAATGTATATCAAATATGTAAGTTGTATCTTTGTGGCGCTACTTACTTACAAGCTATCCACAGTCCCCGGGTACTTCCTGGTGAACTAGAAAAATTCCCTGTGTTGTGACTTCTCTTTGTTTCTAAGTTTCAGTAATTCTAATGTTATCAACACGATGAAATGGTTCATTAGAGAAAGTCATTATAAAATAAAGCATTCTGAGTCAGAAAAATACAGAGTACATTTTTGTTTGCAACCTTTCCTCATACAAGTTAATGGGTGCATTACGATCCTCTTTGAATTACATTTAGTACGTACTACTTTTGTTTCAAGAGTCTTGCCTGGTTCAGTGCCCAGAGTGGATGCACATGAAGGGGAGAATAAGGCTGAAGGGATATTCACAGCTTGGAGTGCACTAGAAACTAAGCAATTAATATTCATAGGTTTGAAAACCTGGAGTTACTGTTCTGATCATCTGCTCTGTGATCATCTAAACTGATTTCCACAGTAACAAAGGCCACAGGATTTTCTCCATAACCCCAACCAAACAGATTTAGAGATTATTTATATGCGGTTTATATGAAGAACTCATCCATTATAGAGCTAAAATTTCAAGAGATTCAAGATCCAGTAGTGCTTTACATAAATCGTTTCAGTGTTTCAGTACCCTTATGGTACCACAAAAGGTGTTTTGCTGTCCCCAGACTGAATTTGTCTGGCTTCTGCTTCAGCCCTTCGGTTCTTCTTATGTCTTTGGTAGATTAAAGAGCTCTCTGTTACGACAAATCCTCCTGCCTAGGTGCTTACATGCCATAATCAAATCAACTCTTCTTCCGTTGTCCTCTGCTGCGCAGACGGTGCAGATGTCAGTTTTGTGCAGCAAGGCAGGTTGCCCCGGCCCGTGGTGGTTCCCTGTGCTCCTGGTTTAACTCTTCACCACCGAGCAGCCGTCGAGAGAGCTTGCAGGCACCGTGCTGACCTCCGCCATGCTTAGAGATATGGTTTTTGTCAGAGTTAGTTTGATGGTTGGACTAGATGATCTGAAAGGTCCCTTCCAACCTAGGCAATTCTATGATTCCATACACAGCGATGGGACCATCTTCCTTACACCTGCAGGATGCTCCCACCCTCACACCTCCCAGCCCGCGCTCTCCCACGCAGCGTGGGGTGCCCGGGCCCCCAACCCATCCACCCACCCACCCCAACCCCTAACACTCCCCACCGTGCTGGCTCTCGGTCCTCCCCACCACCCCCGCCCGGCCGGGGCGCTTGGCATCCCCGGGCCAG
>VYZM01020541.1:48040-65035 GCA_013398915.1 Dromas ardeola
GAGGCGGGTCCGGCAGCGCAGGCGGGACCGGGCGGCGCTTCGTGGAAAATACCGGTTATTATTTCGCAGTCTGAAAAGCTGATGTCCCTGCAGTACTCGTGTGGCACAGTTGTGATGGCACGGATTAGACAAATTGCCTGTTTCTTCTGTTTTTATACGACTTCTGGCGGGATGCATTACTAAGCCATTTTTCCCAGTATCATCTATTCTCATTAGAATGTACCAGCTAAATACAAATATTTTTGCATTGAATGGAGAGAAAGCAAAAAAAAAAAAAAAAGCAGTCCCGGGGGTGTTCCACGTGTATTTTGTTGAGTCACAATTTTTCTCCTGTATATGCATCGAAAGACTTGATCGAAAATGTAAAGAAAATGCGTTGGGAGGGAGCATACATTGAGCCAGAAATGTAACTTGTGAAAGCGGTGATATTTTTGTGTAGCATTTTCACATAAGGCGTGCCAGCTCTGGGAAACAGTTTCATTAGCTGAATTTTTCCAAGTTAGGCATAGGAATGAGTGGGAAAAAAGGCAATCGATTGTACTGTAACTTTTTGTTGGTATGATTTAAGACTTGATTCCTAGGCTGTCTGCCATCTCTAGATATTTTTTAAACAATTATTAAATAGTAATACTTTGGCATGAATTACATGAGAGAAGCATGTAACGTCACCTGTTTTTTCCAATAGGTTATTTTAATTGTTAAAACTGTTTAACCTATTCTGCAAGCCTAACCACAGTCACAGCTCTAATTTTATAAATTTGTGTGGTTTTATGCTGCCATTCCTTTGCTGGGCAAATAGAGAAGGAAGTCAAGAAGGAAAAATCCCTGCCAGTTCCTTACGCCTGCCTATCTTCTCTTGTCCTCCTCTGAACAGTGGTTATTTGTTTAGCAGCATATTACTGCTGGTTTTGAACCAGAGCCTCATGGCTCTATTTGCTTTATAAGCATCAGGCAAAAAAAACCTCCAAAACAACAAAACTCAGCCTCAAAGATTTTATAATATAAAGGGAAATAGGAAACAGTGAATAATGCAGACAGATGGGGGAATACAGCAAAGCAATAAAGCTATGTTCGTAAGTCAGCAGCAGCCTGATCACTGTCAAGTGTTTTGTAGGTGTCATGAGGAAGGATGCAAAGAGGCTAACAAGTTTACAAAACTTAAAGCTCTTCTCATGCTGGATGAGCATCAAGGTATCCAGAAAGTGTGATGAGCATATCTCAAAATTTAATAAATTCATGGCCACTGGCCTGGCCACAGGTAGAATTTGATTATTTTAGTACTGAGTGAAATAAATCAATAAAATTAGGGAAGATGTTAAAAAAAGTCCAGAAATTTGCGTTTATAGGAGAAGTAGAGCTATTGGAGATGTGGCTGCAAAGGGGCTCAGTAAATGCAACAGGTGAAGAAACTGAATGTTATAGTCCTGAATGAACATGAGCTAGGATAAGTTTCTGTTTGTCAAAGCTAAATAAGAGGATAGATACTTCACTGAGTATTGCTGGAGTGGTAAATAGTAGCATTGTCTGACATGACATAAGTGAGCAAGAAGCATTCCCTGAAACCAGTACACATCAGCGAGACAGAGCATATTTGCACGCAGAACAGATCAGGGAAGGGGACTCGTTCATCTTTAGTGAGTCTACAGATAAAGTGCAGCTTGATTTTAGCAAAATCACATAATGCTTTTGTCCATCCGCATCACAAAATCATGACAGATAGGCGATGGATTTTTGAATCCATGCCAGTCAGGCATGAACAGCTACTATCAGGCATTACAGTGTGCTTATTCTTTGCATCTATTAGCAAGTGACCAGCAATATAGCAATGAACCCGGAAAACAGCAAAGTAGAAAAGAGAGTGCATAAATATGAAATTATCTGACATATTCTTGAAATACTGTAATTTATGATCTCTGATTAAACCATTTTAGTAGGTTTCTGGCTAGCCATGGAATAATATTTTTCCTATACATGAGGATGGAAATTGTTAAAAACCAGTTAACAGCAAGGAAACTGAAAAATAAGCTGTTTGATTGAGTTAAGAATAGTTAGGCAGCCAGTGTGCTGGGAAAAGTGCTTATCATCAGCATTGTCCCTTTTTGTGCCCTGAATGCAGCATACACAGAAATGCTAAGGGTCAATTGTTGTCTTCATATTCTGTGTAAATTCTTAACCGGCGAGGCCTGGTCCATTAATTGGATTTTAAGGTTCTGCCACAGTAAGTGAATAAATATTATGCTAGTATGTCATAAGAAGAAGGTATTTTAATGTTAAAGACTGTACGTAGTAAGTTTATAAGAACACAGTTTGTGGCAAGATTGGACTATGCCACTAAAATAGTACACCAGGCAGCCCAAACAATTGCTATAATCAGATCCTTAGAGAATCATAATTATGCCCTTAATTCAGTACTTACTGAGAAACAGGTAATTAATTCAAATCACTGTAAGACTTGCACAGTTAGCAGAAATGTGGACATCATAGGAATCTGTCTTACCTTTGAATTTGACACCTTGTAAAACATAGGATCCTGAAGTTACAGGAATAAATTACAACCTTGGGCACTATACATCTGTTCTAAGAAATGCCCTTTCTGAAAATCAGAAGTAAATACAGTACTCATACTTGCTAGAAGAAATCATGTAGCAGTACTTGGTCTCTTCACTTACCTCGACTAATTAGCCCTTATAGAGGATAGTTCTGTACCCATTTAAGTCCTATTCAGCTTGGTCATAAGCTTCTGATTAGTTTCAGTCAGACAAAAGCAGGCTCACTGAATGGGAATGGATCAGCCAAGAAAATAATTGGAAAAATACTAAATTACGTTCTCAGCAAGGTGAGATTTTTCCTATAAATATACTTTATGTAATTATCTCTACGTAAATAAAGATGGTGCACCAAGTGAAGGCAGAGCAGCATACAAAAAACGAGATGAGCAGTGATTCTTGAGAACAACAGACAAAGGAGATGGCAGCAGATAGAGCAGCTCCCAAGGACAGCACCAGGCAACACAAGCAAACTGAAGACAAAGACGTAGACTTATGAATGTAAGACATTCACAAGGGGTGTGAAGGCTCGATGCTACCAAGGAGATTTCCACACTAAATTGTATTGCAGAAATTTGAACTGAAGCATGGGTGGGGTAGTGTCCTCATTTTAGGAAATGAAAAAGATCAAGCTACACAGGTGGAAAAGAGCAGTCCCAGGCCTGAAGTGCTTTTTTGGGAAGTTTTTGTTATGAATTAATTGTCTGTTTTTATAACCTGCCTCTGAAAGTCGTCACATGAAATGCAACAAGGTTGTTAACTGAAGCAGCAACTAAGACTATTTCAGAGTGGTCACAAGATCCCTGCTTTTATATGTGAAATTTTTATATCTTTAAAAAGTTGGCCAGCAAATAAAAAACTTCTGCTAGCACTGCCAATCACATCTTCTGTCCTCCCTCTGATTCCAACATCTTTAGACTCAACAAGGGGTCTCACTGAGGTTGTGCAGGCTTTGGTATGAGCATGGACTTAAGGATCTGCTTCTCAAAAAATCCATGATCTGGGTCTGCATGGTTCAAGATGCAGCCGATGGACTGAATCCTACCTGAGGAATATTTCTAGCTGGCCTGGCACATTTTACTCAAAGGAGCCTGAGACCAAAAGTTTGGACAAAACACTGTACCGCTACTGCAACACCTCAGCATGTGGCTGTGCATGGTTATCTTGATGAAGGAGCAGAGAGGAGAGAGGATGAGGAAGCAGAGAGGAGCACGACTTCCTCCTGCTTAGAGGTCCAGCAGAGGTTAAAGCTGATGACGTTGCTGTTACCAATACAAAGAGTCTGAACCTCTAGGTTCAGCATCCCTGGCTACCTACTTGGGCAAAGTGTTCACCACTGAAACTTCTTTTTCAGAAATTTCATGTGTCTCTTAGAGCATCCCAGGGAACTACCATGTTTCCTGAGTCTAACTAGGTGTCCTTGCCTCCATTCTTCTGGGGGTTTGGTACCAGCCTGGCTATCTCCGATAGATAAGTAAATGATACAGGGTTCTGCCAAGTGCTACAGATGAGGTTATACGGCACACGTATTATTTTACAGCTCCCTGTGCTCTTGCACAAGCATACACATGGTCTGCATGGACCACTGCCTGGTCTTTGATTCTTACCAACCCCTCCTCCCCCTTCAAAGACAGAAGTATACTTGTACATAATTTTGTTTCATTTGTAAAATTATAGAGTAAAACAATTAACATAATGGGACACATAGACCTGAAGTGACGTTGTTGACTTCTGAAGTTCTCGAGTTCATTTTCTTTTAGAAACTGAATGTAACTTTAACATAAGGGTCTCTTTTTTTTTCTATTTAATGTATCTACTTTCTGTTGCTTCTTCCATCCTAGTGTAGGAACATAGCACAGGAGGATGCCAGGTTGGGAAGAACTTCCTAGCTCACTGAGTGCTACCTTGTGGCTTAAAAAAAAGCTACCATCTCTAATACATTTCATAAACATACTTCTATGTTTTTTTAAAGATTACATTGTTTGTGCTTCTTGGTGGGTGTACTGGAACCTTGCTCCTCTTCATAGTTAGAAATGGATTTCTAATTTTCAACCTACAGTTGCCAGTGGAAAGTTTCTACATATTTCTTTTGTATTGACATTGTTGATTAACTTAAATGGATTCCCACCCAGGATATCTATGTTTATGAGTACTTGAAAACAGCAGTTTTATTGTTGCTTCGTACTTGCTCATGCTGAGTAGAATACGTCTTTTTTGAATATGAGTGATCAGAAGTGACACTATAATTTTAAGTAATGTCTGATCAGTGTCTGTGGTGATATTAAAACTCTGCTATCTAGCCTGATATAGCTAGATATGCGTAGGACTGCATATGCCTTTTTTATTGCTGTACTACGCTGTGTCTCATGGTTGCCTTCTGTCATTTCAAACTGATGAGTCCCCTGGCTTATAGCATAAAATCTATTTATTAAGCCTATTAAATACATGCACTTGTGTCTCTCTTTTTTTTTTTTTTTCCAGTCCTGTCATTCATCCATTTTATCCATTTTTCCTCTATAATATCCTGGACTTTCTCTAAATAGGTATCCCTAATTTCATACTATCAGTAAATTTCACATTTTTCTTTCTGTGCCAAAGTTATGAATGAAAATATTAAATAATTAGTAAGAGGGAACCTTGAGAAATTTTAACAAGAAGACTTCTTTTCTCCCAATGCATCAAATCACTTTTTGGTGTGATGTATTGCTGTCTCTTTTCAGCTAAGTCTTTCCCCAGTTTATAAACTTGCACTGTTCCCCATCTCCTGTTTGTGTAACTGTGTGTGTAGTTATGCTCCTTGTGTGTTACAGTATCAAATGCAATACTGAAGGCCATATAGGTTAGATCTGCTGCAGCTTCCCCATCTTTAATACAACAAGTTATTTTATAGCCTAAATCTGTGTTTACCTTGGAAAAATCATGATTCAGGTTTCCATTTACCTCTGTGTCTCAAAACATCCTCTCCTTTGAAGTTCTTCAAAAGGCTTGCAAACTATCAAGCTCAGAGTAACAGGTGTGAAGTTCCCAGTTTTTCTGATTTGTATTTGTTATGTTGACATTCTCTATTAATGTGGCATCACTTGAGTTGATAGATTTTTTAAATTAATTACTACTGAATTCATAGGTGAATTGTTTCAGTATTTGGGGCAGGAGATTATCCTGCCTGGCTTAATTTTACCAAACTTTAAAAACTTTTCTTCTGTCTTGCATGCGATTTAGTGTTATACACACATTTTCAGTAGTTGTCTGGCTTTTGCTGTCATTCTCTTTACAGAAGATGGAGTCACAAAGTTTTGGGGTGGCCATGCCAGCATTACCTTTGATCTCAACTCCATTCTTACTGTGTCACAACTTCACTGCAATCTCATTTATTTTTTTCTCTATCCTGTCAAAGAATAGTATACGTTTATTTTAATTTATATTGCTAGGTCTCAGGACCTGTCAACTGTCAGGACTCAGCTTGACTTTTGGAAATTCTCATTTTATCCCTACACTTTTTGACCTCTAAGTGTGCTGGTTTGAGGTAAAATAGAACCAAGAACAGAGCTTTCTTGTCGTGTGTCATCCCGTGCTGTCCCCCATCCTCCGTCCCCNTAGGTTTTTTGACTCATCTCTTATACCATGTTTAGATAAATCCATTTTTTCAACCAAAGATGTTGGACACTTGTCAGTTATCTATATGGAGCTGCCAACTCTTTTTCTTCAGAGGTTACTGAACATCTGAGAAGCTCACGGTGAGGCTGTAGAACAGAGAACTCAAGGTTTTAAACTTGGGGATCATCTGTGTGTAAGCCTGAACTCTTATTTTTGTTTAAAAGTGACAGGATGAAAAAAAGGCATGCGTTCTGCAAAATGCTGTTAGTAAAGACAGACTATTTAAAATATTTAATTCAGCTAATTTTGACTAAAAAGGATTCCTGAATGATTCTGCATCAGCTCTGCAAAGATGTCACCCTCTTCCATCAGCACACTTGTCTTGAAAAGAGGGTATTTGTTCATTGCTGCTTTGAAACAGCTTAACCCACTTTCTGACCAATCTATGCTAAATGAAAAAAAAATTCTCAAAGTGAGTTAAGAGTGGCCATCCAGCAATTTTCATTCAATTAAATTTGACTAGCTCTTTGACTAAAGAAGGCTATAACCGATGTTGTGTTAGCATTTCATTTCTCACCGTTCTGCTCCATGTGATACCTCCTGGAAACCACACAAAGGCGGGAGGATTGTCACAGCCCAGGAAACATGAGATGGGACACTCACCATTTCAGCTTTTCCCCAGGCTCACCAGTTGCAATAAAAAGCAAGAGGCACTCGTACCATTTGGAGGTGGGGAGTGACCCTTGCCACCAAGGAGAAGGCTGGCTGGCAGACGTTTCTTAGACTGTGTCCTCTCTTTCTGATCCTACCTGTCAAGCCAGACACAGCCCTGGCTCAGTGGTCCATGTGGCTTTTCCAACATAGGAAAGGAGATAGCTGCAATAGCTGAGTAATCATTTCCCTCATTGTGTTAGGGAATACAACAATAACAACTCTGCAGCACACACGTACACCTTCATTCCCTCACTCTTCCTGCTCAGATGCTTATTTCCTCCAGTCCTTCCTGGTGTATCCTCTCAGCCAGATCCTCTCATCAGCAAAACCAACTGCAATGAATAATTGAGAAACCTAATATTCCCATTTGTTTTTTGCTGCACCAGTGGTCAATGGAATTATTGGACACTTGATTTCTATCATGTAATAAGTAAAAAATTTTATCAGACTCATTCCTCCTTTGTACTTTCAAAATCACCTTCATAATCTCTGGCCATAAAAAGAAGCCTTTGTGGCCACCACCTTTCCCTTGGAGGGAAGGGTTGCATCACTTTAAGAATTTTCCTCTCTACAGTACAAAGCTCAAAATGAGAAACAGTGCTGCATAAAGTAAGCTTCGAGAGATCAGAGATTTAAAGCAGGAGCTTGAAGTACAGTGAAAATTAGTAGAAAATCCACTCAAGAAAATAGTACAGCCAAGCACATTTTACTTACTAGAAGCTAGCTACCCAGAACAGCTCTTAGCCACTGTATGTCCCACTGAGCTGTGAGAATTTGAATAATTATCAGATGGCGTAATTAGAGACTGAGTCATTTTGTGGAATTACTGATATGTAAGTCAAGCAATGTTATGGCAAGAAGTCGGTGACTATCTAAAAAAAGGGTATATAATTGCAGTTGTAAAAGATATTCTTCCCAGTGAGCGTAGTAACAAGTAAAGAAAGAAAAGAAATGCATACTATGTCTACCCAGGCCTAAACATAAAATATAAGAAAAAACAAGTGACAAGAATGACATTTGGAGGCAAGCTCAACACAAAGGTGTCCAGCCAAAATGAAGCAGTCATAGGCATTCAATAAATTTAGCAGTTTTAAGGACAGAAGGCCTCATACTTCATGTCCTCCCAAAAATAAGCTTGAAGTCAAGGCAGATATTATTTATTGAGTTAAAAATTCTGTTTGTTTCTTCCTTACGGCGAGTCTAGCCAGGAGAAAGATTTTTTTTTTCTTTTGTTTGCTTCTGGTTTGTTTAATACTGTTTCCAATGTTAGAATGTTTGTAGGTGGTGAAGTGGCAGATCTCCTCACGCCCTGGGCAGAAGCATGTAGTGACATTGCCATAATTCCCAAGGCAAAACCAAATGTCTTACGGATTTACACAAAGTAATGAGACCCAAACCTGCTTACCTTTGCTTACACATGCCTTCTCTTTCCTCCCCTTTCTGCAGAACTGAAGTTGCTTCTAGCAGAAATGAGAGGACAGTCCCTCCTCTTCACAAGTGCAAGCCAACTCCTGTAGTCCGTTCTATAATGCTATCTAATTCTTCAATTTTTCTCCAAAAGCCAGATTTCTGGAGATGGCTTATATGTGATTGAATCTGAGTGTCAGAACCTGCAAGTAAACATGAAAGAAACCAGGGACGTATCCGCAACATAGTCTGTATGCAGTTTGCATTGCAGCTGTACAGAGGAACTTGGTGTAGGAGATGGATACGGAAATGCGGAATCCAAGAACCGTGGATGGTGCTGCATCAGATAGATACTTAATTTGTAAAGGCAGGAATCCAAAAAACCTCAGACACTTCAATAAAAGAATCATTTTATCATGTAAGCAAGGGAAATTTAAATAAAAATACTGTTCCTTTATCTCTGAAGTTGAAAGGTCAGGTATTTTTTACTGTGATGCTAAGACGTGGTATTTATATTCAACTTTAAACAAATGCTAATTGCTAAAAATACTGCATAACTGAATGAACGTGGCAAAAGAAGCATTTGTGGAAAAATGACAACTTCTGTGAAGGAACTCAAATTACTAGAACAATGTTTTTTGACACAGGAATTATGAATGCTACAAATCAACGTTCAACTCTGTGTGTGAGAGTCAAATAATGAAGTTTAACAAAACCCCAACAGTCTGTGCTCACTATTAAATCAAGCAGAAAATAATTTCATTAAATGGTACAACTGACAGAGGAACTGCAGAATCAGAACTCTGATTCCTGCCAAATATTTTGCCCGATAAAATCAGTAGGAGGAGCAGTTTTATAGTCCTTGGTTATCAGAAAAAGCACCGTTTACTAATGAATTTATAGGATGTTCTTGGTATTCTTGTTGTTTGAAATGAAACTGTGAAACTCCTATGTACAATTTATTATGGTAGACCTAACATGAAAAAGCCTCAAGTACCTATGGCAAGTTGTGTGAAGTATGTTCATTAGACCCAGCTAAAATTTGTAGTAAGAGACAGCATGCAGGAAAGTGAAGTAGTGGTTTAGTTCACGCTTTGCAAAAGCGTCACATTGAACTAGTTAAGTGGCTGTGGCGATCACTCACTGGAAAGGGAGTTGCTTCAGTTGAGAATTGGGATCCTTGCTGGAAGTTTGTGCTCATTCAGGTGAAGACAAGAAAAGGTGACACTTGACCATCAGAAGCATGTAGTACTTTACCCTTCAATAATACTTCTATCATACTTTTGTTTGGACATAAAAGTGAACAAAGATTGGAGATACAAATAGTATTCAGTGGAAAGAAGGCTACACCACCTCTAAGTAAGAATTATAAACCAAATTAACGCTGTTACAGTAGTATATTGTATGTCCTCTTTGTCTTGGACCTGGTGGATCAATTTTTATTCTGCATGCTGTTGTGTGATATACATTTAACACCAGTTAAGGAATAATAGAAGTCCAGCAGTCTTTAGTGTTTCTGATTGCTGTGAATAAGAAATTGACTGTCTAAAGAGAAAGTAACATGCGTTATTTTGTACCTCACGAGTCTTACCCTTTCCTTTGTGAAGAAAAGACTCCGTTCGAGCCTCTCACTCCCAGAAGGGCCATTGACTCCTCTGGGTGGAGGCATCCATTGCAGTCTGGGTTGCTCAGATCTGCAGATGATCGTGCATGCGCAGAAAGACAATTACAGTTGTGATAACATCTGACAACTAGGAGGGAAGTGTCCTTTAGAACCACTTTCAGACTGACTCAGATGTTTAAATCGAATCTTTGCCACAGAGGTGAACTGTGGGACCTTCGCCCCTGCGCGTTACTGGCGTGGGATTACTATGGCAAAGGGTGGGTGCGAGAGGAGAAATGGTCTCCCATGTATTTTTCCTGTAAGAAATTTTAATTCTTTTAAAACAATTTTGGCCCTCTGCTCATCACAGTGGAGAAGCATATGGTCCCACATTTGGTGGCCAGTGCTAGCAACAGATTAACATCTTAGATAAATGCTACATTTTGCTATTATGACAGTAAATACAATTAGACCCGGGCATAATGAGACAAAAGATTCCATCGCCAGAGAAAAGCACATGTTCCCTATGAATTAGAGACCCAGTATTGATTTGTAATTGTATATATGACATAGAATGGTTTATATCTCCAATAATCTTTAAAGACTACCATCTGTCTCTAGGCAAACTTAAGAAGGAAACTTAATTTGGATAAAAAGCTGCTGTGGATAGTTAATTCAGTTAAGGGATCAATTTCTAATAAAATTTAAGGATTGGTCTGTGTGGTAATCCTTTGAACTACCTGCAACAGCAGTTTTGTCCTTAGCTTTTGTTCCCCATAGTGTCATGGTGGCACTCAGCTTTCTGTTAAGTGATATACCCAGTATGGTCAGTAAAAACTGACAGAATTTTAAAATGAATGCTATTATAATAGCAATAATAACAGTAAACCTCATCAAAATATAGATGATAATAATGCAAGTACCTTAAAATATATGTAATAATATGTAAAAATGTATATGTATGTACATATGTACAATATGTACATATGTAAAAATATGTAAAAATATGTAAAAATGTAATAGTGATATGAGGTAAGTAGATGTTTTAAAGATTATTTTAAAAATAAATATTATGAATGCATGCATGTGTACATACACTTGCTACAAATGGGATCAACAACGACCTTCAGTGTTACGGGATAAGACAGACATGAAATAAGGGCAGAGCAGAAGTGTTTGAGTAAATGTCAGTTTGAAGTGTCTTCTCAGTCTTTCAGGACTGCGTTTCTGCTCCTGACCAACAGCGGTTTGCATGCAATGAACTCCCTGGTATACGCTGACTCCCACTGCACTCTGTGTCCTTAGCAATCTCCTGTGAACTCTCTCACTCAGCAGAGTATACGGTCCATTTCAGTTTGATAAAGAGGAAATCACGATGACCTGTATATCATAGATTAAAGTGCAGTACGGGGTGTTATGTTTTCTTTCAAGATGTATTTAGCACTAATGCAGAGATACCATTTTAATGTTTTGGGCTTTGTGTTGCTATCCATTTAACAGTTTACATCAGATTTATAAATCCTTCATGACATTTCTGCTAAAGGAAACATTACTTCATCTATTACACTGCTAACAACAGCATATAGTTTTCTTAGGTAAGTCAGAAGTTCAGACCAGTGTCAGAGGTTAGCTACATTACTCATTTGTGATGAAAGAAAAGCCTCTATTAATGCTTATGCATTAAGATTAAGATGACTTGAATGCTGTAATCCTTCCTGTTCGACTGTTGGCATCATGCTGCCATCTGACAACAGCTGTTTCCTCCTAAATCTAATGGAAAAAATGTGGTAGATTGTTGCTTTCACTATTACAAGCTCAGTCATTCCAATTTATGTTTTAGTAAATATGCATATTTATCACAATAAAAACCTCTTAAATGTACACCTATTACATACAGTATAGTCTTGTTTATTTTTGGCATCTGCTTTAGTAAGTACACAAAGCCGACATTGTTCTGCACCAACACTTTATTTTTAGATCTGTAGTTAGGAGCATGCCATGTGGGACAGCAGGATCCAAAACTTGTCATGAGGAAAAAAAACCCAGGCATTTGGGGCACATCAGAAAATGGGTAAGCTTTGCATGTTGTGACACTTTGTAATTGCCACTCTTGGCAGAAGGCCAAGCATGAAGTTCTCTGAGTCTTTTGAAGCTACTGGAGGTGGAAGATCCTGCCTTGGAATTGGACACCAGGCTGACATCTCTGTATTTCCTGCTAGCTGCTACGTTCGGGACACGAAATTACATTTGCTTCAAGTATTCCCTGAGCTTCAAATTGTTGGGATACTTAGGTGAAGCTTGGGGTTCTGAAACTCATCCATGAGAGTCTGATTTGGACACTGTTGGATCATGATCCCATCATAGGCGCTGGTTTGACTGACAGCTACTGGCATTTTCACATATATTGAATACATTTGGTATTGCAGATAAAATAAAGGCTTGCTATTCCTTGAAAGCAGAAGACCAAACATTTGGTTGGGTTTTTTTTTAAAACTCCTTTTGAGTTGGTGATGCGTAGAGGAGTGACCACTGTTGGTTGTGAAGTGGGAGAATTTAGCCTGAAGATCTGTCCCTCTTTCTGAGTTTAGCTTGGGAACACAATGGAATGAAGACGTGGATAAAGGGGAGGAAAAAAAAGGGTCACATTGAAAGTCAGGCAAATAATTCTGTTCATTTCAAGAGGGAGAACTCCGAACTGAAGGACCCCTTGAAATACTTTATTATAATTTCAGGTGAAGTCCTTTGAATTGAAAATAGAGACATCCATCTTTATAAGAACAATGAAGCCTATAGAAGGTACCTGTTTTGCACCCACCGTTAGCCGGCACTGCGTGTGTGTGCTGTAGAACATGCTAAGGATGCCACTGTCTCTAATACATGGGAAAGAGGGAAAGGATTATGTGAGTGTCAGTTTGGGAACTGTTATGCCCTGATCTGGACAATTATTATAAACAATCCTGATTATTGACAGCAGAAATACTCAAAGCCAGCTCTTAACTTCCAGCAGCAGAACTCTCAACTTCTGCTGGGGGAAATGGGCTCATGATCGTGGTCTCCCAAAATCCACCTACACCAGCCCAGTAACTGTGGAGGGAAGTGAAAACAAAACTGCTCTCTGTTTCGCAAAACACAAAATATTCCTAATAGCAGGACGGAAAGGAAAAATGGTCCTACTCTGCTGGCCGCTCTTCCTAGCAGATACGTGCTATAAGAAACAAAATTCCTTACTTACTTCATGTTTGAGGATGATGGTTTCACAGGCTGGAACACACCATGGACTGGCTGTGCAGCGACTGAACTTCTCATTTGCTTCTAGAATTGTGCTCTGGAGTTTGTGCGACCACTAATTTGTGATTCACAGGATCTTTGAAAATACTCTCATATTAGCTAAGATTCATGTGAAGATTATTAGCTTAGCAAATCACTGGATTCTGCAGTGCTCTCTTGTATTAGCTGCTTCCAGTAATGAGACTTTGCATGCAAATACAAATAGTTGGGGGAAAATAAAAATATTGCAAGCCCTAATAGATAGAATTAAATTTTGCAGGTATTTTTATTGCACTGAGGAATGTATGACTAGTGAACAAATGTTTAGGGATGAAACGGAAGGAAACAAAATATGGAATGCTCTGCTTATATTAAAGGCCTATTGTGTAAACTGTGTTTAATACCATCTTTAGATGGGTGAGTTCTTGTGAATATTGTCAAGGGGCATTCTTTTATTGGCTCTGTCTATCTTGTTTTAATCTGAAGTAAATACAGCTTATTTAAAATGCATTCTTAGGTTTCAGCCCTACTGCCTCAAACATAACACCAAAACAAAATGATCACTGAGACAGTCTGCATATGCATCAGTATGAGCTGGATTATGAGCTCTCGGGACGCATCTGAATGTAATTTTTCGAAGGACATAGAGTTGATAATATATGCTGACATTTTATAGTGAGAACAGATCTTTTTTTAGAAAGTCTTCAGTCCAGAGGTATTCTTAGTATTTGTACTTTTTGCTATAGCAAAATGTATTTAACAGTTGTTAACTCTAAATATCACTCAGAAATTTGGAGTGATGCAGAGGATGTCTTTCTGTTTGTCAGTTGACAGTTTTGATATTTACACTTCCAATCAGGGCATAAATACAACAGATTCGTCTGACTAAAATGCACCATTAAAATTTAAATACATGTTTATTTTGCTAATACATGATTCACTGAATTAAGATAACACTGAACATCCACTATGAGCTAAAAACTTGGCTTACAATTTAGAAAGGGGCCTGTGTTCTGCAGATAAGTACACTGTCAGTGTTATTCTGTGTTTAAAATATTTCAGTTACAGGGATTAGAATTGAAGAATTATTTTGTTTCTGCAAAGTGGGACCAGGCCAACCTGTGCATCACAAGATCCAGGTTTAGGACTGAGTTCCTGAGAGTTATTTGTGACCACAGCACGTTAAATGTGATCCAGATTTCCTCGAATGGTGACGCTTTTAAATCTAACCAGAAAATTGTATCTCAGAAAGTCCAAGAAATTAAATCATAAAGTTAAGAGGATCTGTTACTTTTTTAAAAAGTTATTTTTTAAAATAATGCAATATAATAAAAGTTTTTTGCTACTGTCCTGTATACTGAATCATAATTTGTATTTTTTGTCATTCATACACATTTGCACTACTTCAATTGTTGCAAGGAACCAGAATTATTTTAAATTATGGCCTATTTGAACATAAAAGTAACTCTACTGGATTGAACCAGAAGTCCATCTATCTGGTACCCTCCCCATGTTTAAAGACAACCATACAAGAGTTTTAAAGCAAGGCCAACATTCCCAATGCTTTTGCCAGCTTGCAGCCATATGCTGCCAGGCAGCTCCTGAGCCCGATGGTCTTTTTACGTATTTAGTAATAGTCCATGGATTTCTTTCCGCGAACATGTCCGGTCTTGCGGAGAACCTGTGTAAGCTTTTAGCTTCCCCAACATCCTGTGGCAAACAATTCCACTGCATAATGACACATTACATGAAATGCCACCACTTTCTGTTTGTTTTGAATCAGTTTTTTCATTGTAGTTATACTTAATTCCCCTTAGTTATGGTGCTGGAAGAGACACTGAATGATCCATTGATATAACTCTTTTTTTTTCCCTTTGAGGTTTGTAGCTTTCTAATTTAGGTCCCAGTGTTCACCTGCAGGCCACCTTCTCTGCCCTCTTTTGGGGATTTTTTTGTGGTGTTTTTTTTTAAAATTGATCCTATAATTATAGTAGCTGACAGTAAAATCACTAGGATTACTTGTATGAGCAAGGTATACCCAACTAAGCCCTGAATTAGACATGGTATTTAATATAGTTTAAATCTGAATATTGTTTAAACATAAAAGCAGCTTCCATTGCATTTTGTTTGGATGTTGGGGGCAATCAGCCTCTTAAGAGAAAACCTGATCTGACTGTACAATTTAGGCCAATACTTGTTATTAATGCATATTGTTTACTTCAGTAAGAGTATGTTACCCCAAAAGAGTTTGCCATGTACTTTTATGGCTTAAAAGACTTCCTGACATACACCAAGTACAATACAGAAAGTGCCATTGGTAGATTTGTAAGTATATTCCCAGTATTCTTCTGCATTTTGCTATATGCCTGTAATTTAAGAATGGTACATAATCATCTATTCCAACACTTTTGCATTTTCTGTCCTTAAATGTGAATAATACAAATTATAATACACATACTGGGTCCTTATGCTTTGAAATTCAGGTCCTTGCAAAGCAACTGTGATTAAGCTTCATTTTAAAATATTAGCCTTGCTTTTCTTTAAAATACTTACCTGCGGTCAAAAGAATGAGAAATTAGGTTGACTAAAATAGCTACAATATTCTGAATAGAATGGTTAAAAGTAGGGAATTCCACTGACTGAAGCAGGATACTTGAAGCCCTTGGAGGCTGGCATTCATGGTTGCGGGATGTGGCAACATCCTAAAGTTACTACCATTTCACAGCTTGTTGGCAGCTAAAAAACNAGGCGGGGGGGCCACGACACACCAACATTCCGGTTTTGCCCTTGTAACAAGTACTTTAGGCAGCACTTAAGACGTTTAAAACTATTATGGTTATATATTGTAGTATATATTTCTGCATAACATTACAGCACACATTATACATTGTGCTGATTCCTTGTGAAAATATCTTCCTGTTATTACTGTAATGAAATGCACTTTGCATAGATGATGTTTTAGAACCTGATGTTTCCACAAATAGATAACTCTCAAACCGAGGCTGGGAAAAAGAAAAATCTTCAGCTTAAATCTGCTCTTACGAGCATCTGCTTTTATTATAACAACAATAATCTTTTATAGAAATTTTGTCTTAATTTGTAGTGATGCCCCAAAGCAACTGCAGGGAAGAAAGTAACAGGCTAAGAAAATAAAAAAAAGAATGATTTTGGCAGTTCCCTTTCACTGTTTATTCATGGCCAGGAGCCCCAGAAACAGCATACAGACACGTGTTTGTGCTGATTCTTTGGTAAAATTAAAACTTATACCTGAAGTATCATCTGAAGGTTCAGTGGCTGAAGATTAATTTTTCTCAATTTTGTGAGTGTTTTGTGGGTTTCTGCACTCTTGAAAACCAGCCTATGATGTCAGTGAGAAATGTCATTTTTTTTATAAGCAATAACTATACTAGTAAAAGCCCTACAGCAGCTGCAGTAGAAAAGCACTTTATATTGTTGCAGCCACCAAAACACCTGAACAGTTATTAAATGTTACAATTATGCTTATATTGATAAAATCTATCTATGCTATGGTCATCTTTTTTCTTTACCCATTCTGGAAGAGTCCAACTGACAAAACTGAAGCGTAGAAGGCCTTAATGAGAAACCCCTCAACAAACAGGAAGAGTTGGAGGCCATTGTACAGCAGGGAAACTATGATATAGCTGCCATCACAGAAACGTGGTGGGCAGACACGCACAACGGGAGTGCGGTGATTGACGGCTACCAACTCTTCAGAAGGGATAGGCAAGGAAGGAGAGGTGGTGGGGTGGTTCTCTATGTCAGGGACAGTTTTGAATTCCAAGAACTTAACAATGTGCATGACGACATTGTTGAGTTTTTCTGGATAAGAATCAAGGGGAAGGC